>OU343160.1:220000981-220600981 GCA_910595825.1 Philhelius pedissequus | reverse complement strand
TCTGGTGGTACTTGTGTGTATATAAAGGATGGAATAAATTGTGAGTATTCAAGCTTGGATTTATTAAGTTGTGATATGCTCAAGATTTCTCTAACTATCGATTCGATCAAACTAATTTTAATATGTATTTATAGATTTAATTTTATTAGTGAAGATGTTTTCATTGAAGAGCTTTCTACCATTCTTAGTAATAACAATGCTAAAAATTTGTTTGTAGTAGGTGATATAAATATAGATATTTTAAAAGAGTCTACTACTGTTGAGAACTACATGTCGTTAATGTCATCTAATGGGTTAGAATCATGTATAAATGAACCTACTAGAATAACCTCTACCACTAAGACATGCATTGATCATATCTTCGCTAGACTTGACCTCAAAGTTAACATATCTCTCATTAGCTCAATATTTGAGCTTAAGATTTCTGATCATTGTATGACTTGCCTGTTTTTCGACTTTATGGAAATGAAAAAATACCAAACCGTAAAAGAAGTTTCTTTCAAGACAGTTTTAAGAACGAATTTTAAGAAGATTGATATTGAGGTTCGCGTCTGCAAAGAAAATTTTTATGTAAACAAATTTCATAATGCCCGAGGAAATTTAAGAAAGGAATGGAAAATAGTCAATGAATTGTTTGACAAACAAATGGTTTCTGATGCTCCAGTTAATTTGATTCATGCTAATTAGAATGTCGTTGACCTTTCTGAAATTGCTAAGTTATTTAATGAATATTTTACTGAAATAGCTTCAAATACATTCTCTGAAGCTGGAATCAACAATAGTTCTAACGCTTGCCATGATAATTGTTTCAATGAAGGGTTCTATACAAATAGTTTTTACTTTGAACCGATTTCATCTTTTGAAGTGTACAAAACCATAATGGCTTTGGACAATTCGGATGCATCTATACAAAATAGTATTTCTAATAATTTTCTTAAAAAAGTTTGCTTTAATTTAGTTGATGTTTTAACACATATAATCAATAAAAGTATTTTTCATGGTCAATTTCCAACAAACTTAAAAATGGCAGAAACAGGAGAACCAGTTCTGGTGGCTCTCTGAGCAGCATGATAATATTTAAATTCGTTGAAGATGCTATATCTTGGCCGACTTACCAAAAAAAATTAAAAATATGTATGCGTGTCTGTACATGTATGTGCGTACGTATATGTATGTGCGTATGTACATGTATGGGTGGGTTGCATGTTGCTGTGTATCTGCATGCATATAAAAAATAAACGAAAAAAAAAATTTTAAAACGAAAAAAAAATGCTGCTGTGGCTGTTCTAGTTTTTAAGTAGTTTAAGTTATTTTTAGTTAGCATAAGTTAGTTTTATTTAGTTTTAATTATTTTTAATCTATATTTAGGTTTATTTTATAAGTAAAAAAAAAAAAAAAAAAAAAAGATAAGATACCAAGATTTTTGTTAATAAGTTTCCTTGAAAAATAAAATAAAATAAAATAATTTGATTTAATTAAAATAGTTTTTAGGTCGAAAGACATTAGTTCTAAGAGTTATTGTTTAGTTTAGAGCGCCCGTAAAGGGCCAGTAAATTAGTTGTAAGTAATTGATAATTAGGCTAGTTTTAAACATTTTTGTCTAGCTTGAAATAAAAATGAATTTAAAAAAAAAAAAAAATCGCTCTCGAATTATTAAAAAAAAAACACTTTAAATAACATTAATTCCAGACTTAAAAGTGTTAATTAACTCCTTTTATTATAATTGTAAAATACTGTAAGAAGACAGTTGGAAAATCTCAGGTAAAATAAGCTTTAAAATACATAACCTACCTGGTCGCAAGTCACATCACCGAAAACAAAAGAAAAAACCACCAAATATCACTCCAGGATCACATTGAAAGGGCAACGAAAATTTACACGCCACATACAAAAATGTCTCTACCCTCTGCTGATTTCCCGAAAATTAAAGCAATTATTGATGAGCCACTACGCACAGAGCTTACGAAAGTAACCGAGAATATAGCCTCAACGGACGACGTCAACAAAATAAATACCGAACTTAATTTTCTAAGAAATCAAAATGAAGAACTTTCACAGAAAGTACAGTTCGAAACGCGTTGCAATTTTCTGGAAGATGAACTCGAACTACAGAGTCGTGAGCTCAAAGGGGGTGGCCGTGGCGCGGTAGTTGTGTGTTCGCCTGTCAACCTCATGATCACAGGTTCGATCCCTGCCGTAGTATATGTCTTCTTATTTTTCCATTAAAAACCAATTATAAAAATAAGTGTGTTACAATGAGTTGATGGTTTACTCAATACATGCTGCTTATGTATGTTATGTATATCCAACGAAGCAGTAAGCGACCTACGTCAGGCAGTTGGTTCGTGGTCGTCACACTAGACACAACGTCTGGTCAACATAATTATCGCAGCATACAATACATCACTAAAATATACATATATTATTACCTACTTATATAATTACAATATATATATCAATTATCCACTTATATTAAATAAATTACAATTAACATTAAAGTAGCTTGCGCATATTTAAAATTGGCGACGAGGATGGGATAAATGCTCGGTTAACAGTTTGTAGATTTCCTCTAAATTCAATTCGCTTACCTGTTTCGGGGATGCCAATGATGTCAATAGATCGTAAAGCGGAGCGCCAGCTAACGTGAGGAAGGCCGCTTTTTTACGTCCATCATCTGTGACATCATTGGCCAGCAGGAATAACTTGAAACGCTCAACATATGTTATCCATTTGCTTGGTTGACCCAAATCGAAAGGTTCGAGACTACCCACACCAGCCATGGTTACTCGTGGTGTCTGAATAATGATTTCTTCTTTTTTCTCGATGGTTTTACTTTTGTAGTCCATGTGCTCTTAGAAACAAAAGCAACACAAAAAAAAACCCGCAAGTTCACTTGCGGTTCAATGTAACGGCTATGTTTTTTTTTTTATTTATGTTCTACTTTTTCTTTTAATTAACTAAGCACGACCGTGAATGGAACTCGCGCACAATTATTTAAGTTTTCCTCGTCGCCAATTTTAAATATGCGCAAGCTACTTTAATGTTAATTGTAATTTATTTAATATAAGTGGATAATTGATATATATATTGTAATTATATATCAATTATCCACTTATATTAAATAAATTACATGCCCCTCGGAAATCACTGCGTTCTATCATTTTCATAAACGTGATCAACATCCCGATGAGTCCGTCAGCAAGTACATGGCAGCGCTACGCACACTGGCGGTAGACTGTCAATTTGGTACAGCTCTGGACCGCATGTTGCGTGACAGATTTGTGTGTGGAATGAAAGATGAAAATTTACAAAAAAAACTTCATAGCGGAGAGTGAGCTAACGGTCAAACTCGTCATGGAGCGCGCAACGGCAAGTGAGGTTACAGCGATTAGTGCCATGGCTATGAGGCAGAATAATAAGTCCCAGAAAGAAGAATTTCATGACGGCGAATTTGTTCATGAAGTCAAAGCGAGTACCCGTTCGCAGCAGCATAACTTTGGCAGCAACCACGGGCTATGTGCTGGGTGTGGAGGCCAGCATTGTCGAAAACGGTGTCCACATCAGGAAACTGTTTGCTATTCATGTGGTTTAAAGGGTCATCTACAACGCGTTTGCCGTAGCGCTCGAGCAACGAAGTCGTCGACACCTACACCAAGTTCTACATTAACATCAGCACGTCAAGGTACATCACAACTCAAATCATATCGTGGTCAACCTACGATCAACCAAGTGTTACCTTTGGTCAACCAAAAGAAATCTATCTCCGTTGTCATCAACAGGCGTACCTGCTTATTCGAAGTCGATTCAGGTTCGCCTGTTACTATCATGAAGGAAACGGCGTTCAACAATATCTGGCCTGAAGGAACTCCAAATCTATCCAAATGTGATTTGGATCTAAACGATTTTCAACGTAATACGATTCCAGTGAAGGGGGTTATCGATGTGTCAGTTCATTACAATCATTGTAAAATTGACAATTTGCCACTGATTATTGTCTCTGGCGGTGGCTCGAATTTGGTTGGATGCAACTGGTTTGATGCACTTGGCATACGCATCGAAGGCGTTTACGCCATCAACAGCGGAATCAGCATCGAATCAATAATTAACAAGTTTAAACATTTGTTCTCTGCCGAACTTGGATGTTATACTGGACCACCAGTATCGTTACACATCGACTCCACTATGCCACCAGTGAGGCTACCACCTCGGCGTATTCCTTTTGCTATCAAGGGACTATACGAAGAAGAAATCAATCGGCTATGCAATCAGGGAATCCTAGAGCCCCTAGAATACTCCGAATGGGCTACTCCTACGGTGCCTGTGGTGAAGAAGGATGGTTCTATTCGGATATGTGGGGACTACAAATCAACATTAAATCGGGCAATTAAACCACACTGCCACCAAATTCCTGCAGTTAACACACTTCTGGCGTCCATCGAAGGTGGGTCAATTTTTGCCAAGATCGATTTGGCTCAAGCATACCAACAATTGGTAGTCGATGAACGCTCTGCGTAACTACAAAAAATTGCGACTCATAAGGGTGCGTTCAAAGTGACTAGACTCCAATTCGGAATATCCTCAGCTCCTGGAATATTTCAAAGCTGCATTGAAAACATACTACAAAACATTCAAGGAGTGCTACCGTATTTTGACGATATCATTGTTATGGGTAAGTCGGAAGAGGAGTTAGCAGAGAGATTAAATGAGGTTTTGTCCCGTTTCGACAAGGCTGGGCTCCGATTACGAAGGGACAAGTGTCAATTTGGCGTACCATCGGTGGAGTTTTTGGGTTTTAAAATTGACGCCTTGGGTATACGACCGTCAGCGGAAAAAGTAAATGCGATCCACAATGCACCTGCACCAAAGGACAAAAAACAGTTACAAGTATTTCTCGGTCTATTAAACTTCTACCACTCATTTTTGCCACACGAAGCAACTGTAGCGGAACCTTTACACCGTCTATTAGATAAAAATGCGCACTGGACATGGAGGCAACACCACGATAAGGCTTTCATTAAACTAAAGAAGATGATTACATCAGATGATGTTTTAATTCATTATGATGAAAAGCTACCTTTAGTTCTAACATGCGACGCATCACCCTATGGTCTCGGAGCAGTACTCAGTCACAAGTTAGCTGATGGGTCCGAAAAACCCATTGCATTCTACTCTAAGACTTTCTCCAAGTCCGAACGGGGCTATGCGCAAATAGACAAGGAAGCGGTGGCTCTCGTCTCAGGAGTTAAAAAATTTCACAACTACGTATATGGGCGCTCATTCACACTCGTGACAGATCATCGCCCACTACTGGGAATCTTCACCACAACTAAATCAGTTCCCAACGTAATATCTTCCCAAATGCTTCGCCGCTCAATATTTCTTAACGCCTACAATTTCAATCTTGTACATCATGCTGGAACAAAGATAAGTAATGCAGATTTCATGAGTCGCTGTCCATTACCAGAATCGGGGCCATCGACCGAAGAAGTCCTCATGATCGAATTAGCAGCAGCACCAGTCGTCAGCGCACAACTATTAGCGTCTCAAACGTCGAAGGATCCGCAGCTTTCCAAAGTTTTAAAATGGGTGCTAAGGGGGTGGCCCAACGTTAAAATCGACCGTTCAAGCGATTTGTACCCATATTATTCACGAAGAAATGAACTTTCTGCTAAAAGGGGAATCTTAATTTGGGGAAATCGTGCTGTCATTCCTTTTCCAGCTAGAGAAACAATGTTAAATGCCCTGCATGCAGCACACCCGGGAATCGTCAAAATGAAAGCTCTAGCCCGCAGCTATGTTTGGTGGCCTAAAATCGATGCCGAAATCGAACTCGTTGTAAGGAGATGTGCAGCATGTCAGCAGAATCGGAATGAAGAGCCTCATACAGCAATACAACATTGGGAATCAGCTAAGCGTCCATGGTTCCGCCTGCATATCGATTTCGCCGGGCCATTCCAGGGCAAAACTTTTTTTTTGGTTGTCGACTCTTGCTCAAAATGGCTTGAGGTTTCTGTGGTCACTTCATCGTCATCTGCTGCCGCTATTAAATTTCTTCGTCAGCTCTTCGCAACACACGGGCTTCCTGATGAACTGGTATCTGACAACGGGACAGCATTTACATCGGATGAATTTAAGTTCTTCATGGAGAGCAACTTAATTCGACACATTCGCTCTGCTCCTTTCCATCCGGCTACAAATGGTCAAGCGGAGCGCAATTTATGTTTATCTCCCTTCGCGAGAAGTTTTTAAAAAAAAAACAATTTTCTCTTTAGAGATAATAAACACTTTATTTGACATTAATTTTTTTCCCAACAGAAAATCACGTCTTCACACGACCGATTATAAAAATGAACTCTCTTTGGAAATCTTTCAAGATACCCTTCAATAGAATAATTATTAAGTCTTTTGTAAGCCAAATGACTTACCTAATTTAACTAGTGTATTCATGTTACATTGTCTGCTCCGTGAAGGAATGTGCAAACTGCAACATGTTTTGTGGGAACAATGATTACGAAAGATTTGAAATAGAATTAAAGGTATCCGTTAACCGGATATCTAAAATTGATGGGGTAGAGTGTGTCTTATACATAACTTCTCCCCCTTTTAGTTTAAAATTCTCCTGAATTTTATTATTTATTTTTACTTTAATTTTCTTTTGCAAAATAAAACTGAAAATAACTAAAACAATTAATAAAATAATAAACGTAAAGTTAATTCCATAAGATATATTCTTATGATACTGTAATTCTTCAATTTTCTTAATGTTATTTTCGTTTTCAAATACAATATCTTCTAAAGTTATTTTGCTACTAAAATTTGTAAAACTTTTGTTCATTGGGTAATAAAAACGATCTTGAAAAATTTCCTTTACATTTGTCCAATAATGGTCTAAAATTCTTAAGTCACAATTATTAAAATGAATTAACAGATTACCTGTTAAATTTAAATTTCTTTCATCACAATTTTGTGTTATGTTAATATTATTAGCATTTTTTATAATTATGGTTTCATCATCAATAGTAAAAATTTCGGTTAAATTATTCTTAACAAGTTTACAATTTTCTTGGTATACACAGTGTTTACTTATTTGTAGTTCATTTAAATATTTATATTCTTCATATTTGTATGTGACATTATTATACTTAAATACTATTTCTTTAGGACTATCAATTTCTTCTTTCAGAATATTTGGAATTGGTAAAATTATTTTAAGTTGAATTTTTACAAAATCTTTGGGAATTTTTATGGCAAATAATAACAAATTTTCTCTAAATTTAATTACTCCCATTTTAATATGTTTCATTTTATTTAAATCAATTTCATATTTTTCAATTTCTAAATCAGTTAACATATTTGGATTTATATGTCCATATCTAGCTGAAGCTATATTGCTTTGTATATTATCAATTTTTTCTTTTACAATTTGTAATTTGAAATATTGGTCATAAAATAAATTTCTTTGCATTACACTGTTTGATACACTATTTAATTGATTTAGAATAACAGCTCTATCTTTTTTTAAAACTGTTTTTAACTGTTGGAATGTTTTATTAAAATGATCATTTATAATAACCTGTTGATTAATATTTCCTATAGCATTGTGATTATTGATTTCAATATTCCTAAAATGGTTTTCTATATTTAACCTGTCCTCCTCATCCATGGTACCGAACAACCATTTGGATGCACTACCTACAATATTAACCAGCCCTCTTTTATGTCGTTTGTCCTTTTGTAGTAAAGTTTGTACTCTGTTTTTAAGATGTCTAAGTTCCGTTTGTATCATTTCTTGGTGTTCTGTGTCCAATCCTTTTAAATTTAATCCAATACTGTCTAGTATGTTAATAATTTCGAACGGGTCTACTACATGTACAATTATGTCTGTTTTCGTAATCATGTCAGCGTCATTTAGTTTTATTTCTGTGAATCCGTTTTGTTCCTTTATTTCGTCTATATTGAGTCTTCCTTCAGCTAGTGTTAACAGCAATAATAGGAATATTGTCATGAAGAGCTGAAAATTTCGGTTGTCGTTTTATATTAGTTACATGTATATCAGAAAGTTTACTCTTCCTAAATCTAGGCTGATGCTTATGTCTAACTGCTTTATAATTCCTTATAAATCCTGTTGATCTTGTTTCGTTATAATTTTCCCTTTTTTATTTACCTTTTCAATTATATTTTTCTTAACAGTTTGTAAATTACTTCTAATCTTATCAAATTCTACCTTGTGAAATTCTACTATAGCTGGACTTGTTTTAATTGTCGAGTGAATTCTTTCATTATAATTTCTAATTGCTTGTTGCATTAACCTTTTAACTGATACATTTACAGCATTTAATTTTAAAATTCTACACTTTTCTAGCAAGCTGCTATGAAACCTTTCAACATCCGAATTTCCGGTATGTGAATTTGATTTGGTAAAATGAATATCAATATTTTCATTTTGTAGAAATTCTTTTATATGAATTGAATTAAATTCATTATCTGCAACTATCTTTTTAGGTTTTCCTGCTTTTGCAAAATGACTCTCTAGTTCTTCTACTATCGTTATATGATTTCTATCTGATAGATAATAAGCAAATCCGAATTTGGAAAATTTGTCAATTATCGTCAAGAAACTGCATCTAAGAATAACGAATGTGTCTATATGTAAGATCTCATTTAGATCTGAAGGTGTTTCGGTAAGATTTAGCTTTGGTCTTAAGGGTTTTCTATCGTATTTAACCTGCTGACAAACTTCACATTGATTAATTATAATTTGTATTAGTTCAAGCAGTTTTGGATAATAGATTTTATTCTTCATACCACTAAACGTTTCTTGTATGCCTGAGTGCATGCTTTCTTTAACGTGGTAGAGTGAAATTTGTTTCACTGCCTCTGTCTCTAATTTAATGTCTCTTGCTCTGTATGAACATTTTATAAATTTTATTTTATTGTCATTAGAAAATAGTTCTCTCAACTTTTCTTGAACTATATTATACTTTTTATCGCTTAATTCTGAATATATACCTGTTAATCCTTTTTTAATAAATCTTCGCAATATGTCATTTAAATTTTCGAAATCATATTCTGCAATGTATATTATTCTTTTACCATGAACTATTTCTATTTCCTGAACTTTGTTATTTGTAAGAATTATTTGTGTCTTATATTTGTTCACAATTTCTTCCTTAATCGGAATGTGATCTAATAATTCTTCATCTGCTGAGTGAATTGTGGCATTAGTTGTGTCATTTTCATCATTTTCTAAATTAAATAATAAACCAATTTCTGAGACCTCGTCCTCATAAATTTTTGAAAAGTTATTACACATACTATACCCCCCTTTTTCAGATTTAACGTCCTCGTTAACTTCGATCCTACTTAAGAAATCTGCTACTCTGTTTTCTTTACCTTTTAAATACTCGATTTCGAAATTATATTCCCCTAGCTTTAGGAGCCATCTTTGATGTCTTGCCGACATATCTTTTCCCTTGTATTTAGCATGTAAATATTTAATTGGTTGATGATCCGTAAAAATTTTAAATTTATTACCGTACAAATACGGTCGAAAATAACTGATTGACCACATAAAAGCCAAAAATTCTTTGTCAGTGGCAGAGTAATTGATTTCATGCTTGTTCAACGTTCTGGAGGCAAAACAGATCGGATGTCCTTCTTGAGACAAAACTGCTCCTAATGCATATTTCGATGCATCGGTTGTCAATTGAAATTGCTTCTTAAAATCTGGGAATCTTAAAATTGGGTGAGAGCTTATAAGGCTTTTAAGTTTCTCAAAAGCTGCTACATAATTCGGATCTGTAGTCTTAAGCTTGGTATCTTTCTTGAGATACTTTGTCATAGGCTGTGCAATTTTAGCGTAGTCTCTTATGAATTTTCTATAAAATCCACTGAGACCTAAAAAACTCTTTATTTGTTTTTGTGTTTGAGGTAATTTAAGATTTTGAATTACTTTAATCTTATCAGGATTTGGTTTAAATCCATCCTGAGTAAGAACATGACCTAAAAACTGGGTTTCTTTTCTCATAAAACTGCACTTATCTATTTGAATTTTTAGTTCCGTATTTTCAAGTATTTTAAATATTGCGGTTATAGCTTGTATGTGTTCTTCAAGTGAAGTGCTAAATATAAGTATATCGTCTGGATATACTACACATGAAATGTTTATAAAATCTCTTAAAATTTCATTCATTAGCCTTTGGAATGTCGCTGGGGCATTCTTTAAGCCGAAAGGCATTCTAACAAACTCATATAAGCCTCTTGGTGTTACAAAAGCTGTCTTTTCAATATCTTCCTCCTTAACTAAAATTTGGTAATAACCTTTAGCTAAATCTATTGTTGTAAAATAATTTGACCTGCCCATCTTGTCTAATATGGCGTCCATATTAGGAAGTGGTTGTTTGTCATCGATAGTAATTTCATTCAGTTTCCTATAGTCTATAACTATACGAAACTTTTGGATCCCTGAGTTGTCGTTCTTTTTAGGAACAACTATCAAAGGACTTGAGTATTTGGATCTACTTTTTCGTATTATTCCCTGGGCTTCCATTTCAGCTATTTGTTTTCTAACTTCTTCCTCATGTTTTGGAGGATAACGATATAATTTTGCATTTACTTGAGAATCTGTAGTAGTCTTTATTTCATGTTTTATGACTGGAGTACTTGTTAGCCTGTCTCCTTCTTGAAAAAATAAATTTGTAAATCTATGTATAATTCTGGTTATAGCTATATACTCTTCTTTGTTTAAGTAATCAAGTTTAAGTTTATCAATTATGTTACCTTTGTTTATTGTGTCTAGTGTATAGATTTCATCATAACTGTATGGTTTCCCTAATAATTGTATAACCTGTTCATTAAGTGATATGATGCCTGATTCTAAATCTATTAGGGTATTTAGTTTGTTAAGTATATCAATACCAATTATAAATTGATAACGTCTATTTGGTAAATTTTTAACTTTCCATCTAACACAAGTTCCTTTAGGCAACTTTAGCTCGTCAGGTGTTGGTGTATGTGCTTCGTATTCAATGGCATCATTGCCATTTACTGTGGTAAAACGTATTGGTTTTATTTTAACTATTTTAAAATCTTTAATTTTTTCATCAATAATACTAAGGGTGGACCCTGTATCAATAAGAGCTAAATATTTTTTCTTATTTATAGTGATTTCTATTGTTGGTAAATCTTCCGAGGCTAATTGATAAAAAACTCAACATTATTAACCTCATTTTCGACCTCTGCCTCTTTTTCTATATTTTCTACCTCCATTGGTTCTTGTTGACCAGAATAAGAATTAGTATTATTAACTGTATTTCTATTTTGTTGTTGAGATCGAATTTGTCCTGAATTTCCGATATTATTAGAATTATAGAAATTACCTGAATTTCTTCTACTCTGACTATAATAGTTTCCAGAATTTCTTCTATTTGGATTATTATTACTTTGATAATAATTATTATAATTTTGGCTCCTAGTCTTACCTGAATTATTATAATATTGGTTTCTAAATTGCCATGAAATATCATTTTGTCGTCTACCATTTTGGTTTCCAGAATAACTTAAATTATTATATTGCAGAAAATTCTGTTCGCGGCGATTTTGGCCCGAATTTCCATAACTATTATAATTTTCTGGGTTATGTTGTATGCGTCTATCACTATGAAAATTATTAATTTGACCTGAACCTCTTTGATTTCTACTTGATCGATTAACCATTTTATTTGCACTATTTTTCTTAAACTCATCCCTACTACAACTATCTTCAAATCTACGTTTTATCATTATTTCAAAAATTTTATTTAAATCTTTTTCTTCATAGATCTTATCAAGCAAAATTCCTTGACACATGTCTTTGATTATATTAACTAACATTGTATTTACAGTACTTAGATCAACGGCTCTATCACCTTTATAATATTCTTTTAATTCATCACATTTGTATTTAATATTTTGTGTTTCTAATAATAATTCACTTACAGTTTTTACTTTTAAGTTGTGGATGGTTCTGTAATGTAGTTTCAGTTGCCTCTTTATATCCTCCCAATTCTCCGGGTCTGGTATGTTGATAAGTATCTGCTTGGCTCTGCCTTGTATCCTCTCGTTGTATATTGTTCTAATCATATATTTTTTTAAAGATGTACTGGTTACGTCCGCAATGTAGTATTCTACATTTTTCACAAAACTATTTATAGTGACATCACTGGTTCCAGTAAAGGTTGCCATATGCGTAATCTCACGTAATACTCTCTCTCGGTCTAGCCTAGCTACTTCTCTTGCTTGAAGAGCCTGCAAGGCATTATTCAGTTGCTCTAGTTGTTGTTCACGTAATCTTAGTTGTTGTTGGAGTTCATTGTTCTGTTCTTCCATCTCGATGTCTTTTAGATTTCTGCTGATGTCGAATTTATGTAGTTTTTTGCTTCTTGTTAACATTAACACCCACACTTTCTTTATTTCAGCTTCAGTTCTTATCTATTCAAATACTATCACTGAATCATTAATCTTTTTCGATTTTATTTATAGATTCGTATCACTGGACTGCAAATTTATGTTTCAATGCAATCCTACCGACTGCGCCATTTATGTTTATCTCCCTTCGCGAGAAGTTTTTAAAAAAAAACAATTTTCTCTTTAGAAATAATAAACACTTTATTTGACATTAATTTTTTTCCGAACAGAAAATCACGTCTTCACACGACCGATTATAAAAATGAACTCTCTTTGGAAATCTTTCAAGATATCCTTCAATAGAATAATTATTAAGTCTTTTGTAAGCCAAATGACTTACCTAATTTAACTAGTGTATTCATGTTACATTGTCTGCTCCGTGAAGGAATGTGCAAACTGCAACATGTTTTGTGGGAACAATGATTACGAAAGATTTGAAATAGAATTAAAGGTATCCGTTAACCGGATATCTAAAATTGATGGGGTAGAGTGTGTCTTATACATAACTCGCATGGTACAAAGTACGAAGAATTATCTAAAGAAGTTGGGCAACGACACAAATATCGGCCAGAATCTAGCAAGATATTTGTTCAATCAACATATCACCCCACACGCAACTACGAATCATTCGCCTGCAGAGCTTCTACTCAACCGCGAACTGAGGACTTACTTTGACAAAATACAACCACAAGAAATTATTTTTGGTAAGGTCTCCGAACCATTTAAATCTAAATGCTTCTTTCCAGGTAGTCCAGTTTGGGTTCGGAACTATTCCACTGGGCCGAAATGGATTGAGGGTCTGGTGTCTGATCAAACAGGTCCTATTTCCTATAATATCCAGCTTAATAACTCCCGAATAGTTAAACGCCACCAAGATCAGCTACGCAGTCGTGTCTTTTCAACACCAACCGACGTTTCAGTTGGAGAGGCTCCAAGCGTGGCAGTTTCTATTGATGAATCACGATCCAACGTACTACCACCGTTTGTAGAAACGGAGCAAAATACTTTAACAGCAGCTTCAGCCAGCCCATCATCACCGGTACTCGTAGATACGACACCTCGCAGATCCGGTCGCAAACGACAACCCCCAGATTTTTATAACCCATCTGGATGTTAAGGGGTGTTGTGTATGTTATGTATATCCAACGAAGCAGTAAGCGACCTACGTCAGGCAGTTGGTTCGTGGTCGTCACACTAGACACAACGTCTGGTCAACATAATTATCGCAGCATGCAATACATCACTAAAATATACATATATTATTACCTACTTATATAATTACAATATATATATCAATTATCCACTTATATTAAATAAATTACAATTAACATTAAAGTAGCTTGCGCATATTTAAAACTAGTATACCGATAAAATATGACAAAGAATACAAAAATTAATGCGAATTCTAAGGGACATAGATAAATAAGACACGGAAATGTCTCCACATTAGTTCAGCCACCATCCCTGGAGATAAAATCTGAGACAACAACCACCTACAGTCTCCGAATATAGCGCCACACATCTTTCCTATCATTCTTTCTCTTCCTAAACCTCACCCTCACGCCCGCGCTATGTTGAAACATTTAACACATTTAACATTTAAAGGGTATTCATAATCCCTTGAGCGCGTGTAGATTAAAAAAAAAAAAAAAAAAAACATCATTATCTATCCTTCTGAGACCGATCTTCACGCCGAGCAATTACTCCTTGATAGTGAAGAATCACAAAATTTAAGACCAGCCACAATAATAATTGAGAATAGCACATTCATTAAACTTAAGATAAAGACCGGCTCCAACGAGATTGCAACAAAATACTGAGGAAATCCACAAGCTCAAGGGCACAGGTGCTTATATCCAACGAGATCTCACAAAGCAGATGCAACTAAAACGCCGAATTCTAATTGGGTATCGTCGAATAATAAAAACACAAAGACCAAACGAAAAGATTCAAATTAAAAACAACAATCTTGTAATTGGTAGTAAAAAAAATTATTTAAATTCTTATAATAAATTAAAAATTAATCAAAATGATGATGGAGAAGAACTAAAATGAATGTATGGAAAAATAAATTTTGAATCTGTGAAAAACACGATGCTGTCAACAACAAGCTCAGTTCTCATCGTAACGTTGTGGGGTATACACGTGAAGAGAATTTTAATTTATTAATTTAAATCTTAAACATTAAATATGTATTGTATATGTAGACTAAAAGTTGGAAGCCGGGATTCTAGAATTCAGTGTCATATTTGCAAGACTTTCTTTCATTTAAACTGTGTTAATTTAAAACCCGCTGACAAAGACTATATGAACAAGAATAATATACCTTTTGCTTGTCCAAAATGCAATAAAAAGAGAACATATTCGCTTCGTCATTCTCCAACACAAGATCTAAATTCTCACACACCAGCTTCAGCAGCATCAACACAATATGTATCACCTTCATCACGCACACTAGGACCTACATCTTCAGTACCCACACCAGCATCACCACCACCATCACCTCAAGGTATTCCACAACATAACCGAAATTCTACCACCACTTCATCCCTACCCGCTATCACTCCGCCAGCACCAGCACAATCTTCAACATCCTCATCCACTTCAGCATCTGAGCCAACGCCCCCACCACCGCTTACAGTTGATCTTAATCTTAAACAAAGTTCAAAGCACATCCTTGTCAAAAGTAGTAACAAACACACTCCACCTCACCGCCACTAAAAACATCTGCACTACACCTGCCTATAACTAATGAGGTAAATCACTTGGCGTCAATGCCTACTGCTAGCGGTTACAGCCAAGCTATCACTCTGGAAGTAGTTTATAGAGAGATCTTGTCAATGAACAAAGAGATTATTTCTCTTAAGGAAATGAATCGTAATGCATTATCTCTTATAAATGTGCTTCAAGAAGACAATCGCACTTTACAGATCAAAGTTGATAATTTGAAAAAAAGTGAATTTATTACAACAAAAATCTATAAATAAATGCATTGACATTGTGGGCATTCCAAATGTTGACCAAAAAGGTGTTTTGCCGTCGGTAGTGAAGCTAATTGCAGAAGGTTTGGATGTGAGTTTCAATGCTTCTGATATCAAACATTGTTATGTTAAATCTATCAAAAGTAAGGTACATGCAATTAAAAAAAACAACAATAGCTCTCCTTCTATGCCGACAAAAACTCTAGACATCGTGTGTGTTAAATTTAAAACTATGGATTTCAAGGAAAAGATCATCTCTAATCAGCGAAAAACACAACTCTCATCTGCTATTTTTGGTGAACAATTGGATAATAAACCAATCTTTATTAATGAAACTCTTACAAGTTCAAATAGACTTTTGTTTAACAAAGCTAGACAAATTAAAAAAGAAAAAAAAATTTCGTATTTATGGATCAAAAGAGGAGTAATTTTAATGAAAAAACATGAAGGAAGTAAGACGTTTCGCATATCTTCAATTGAAGACATTAATAAAATAATCTAAATATGGATGAAAATTTTAATTTAGATTTAAATGTTTCTTCGTTAATTACTCCTTTTTGCCAATTTGAAAGAGAATTTCATAAAAGTGTTTTTAATTCTGATAGTTATATAAATAATTTTTTTATTATTCAACAAAACATTCGAAGCTTGAGAAAGAATTTTGATTTGTTTTTGGTTCATCTTGAATCATTCGTTAATAAGCCTGATATAATTTTTCTAACTGAAATATGGATTTTTGAGCATGAAGAAGAATTTTTCAATATTTCCGGTTATACGATGTATGCGAAGTGTAATAATTCTTATGCGTCTGGTGGTACTTGTGTGTATATAAAGGATGGAATAAATTGTGAGTATTCAAGCTTGGATTTATTAAGTTGTGATATGCTCAAGATTTCTCTAACTATCGATTCGATCAAACTAATTTTAATATGTATTTATAGATTTAATTTTATTAGTGAAGATGTTTTTATTGAAGAGCTTTCTACCATTCTTAGTAATAACAATGCTAAAAATTTGTTTGTAGTAGGTGATATAAATATAGATATTTTAAAAGAGTCTACTACTGTTGAGAACTACATGTCGTTAATGTCATCTAATGGGTTAGAATCATGTATAAATGAACCTACTAGAATAACCTCTACCACTAAGACATGCATTGATCATATCTTCGCTAGACTTGACCTCAAAGTTAACATATCTCTCATTAGCTCAATATTTGAGCTTAAGATTTCTGATCATTGTATGACTTGCCTGTTTTTCGACTTTATGGAAATGAAAAAATACCAAACCGTAAAAGAAGTTTCTTTCAAGACAGTTTTAAGAACGAATTTTAAGAAGATTGATATTGAGGTTCGCGTCTGCAAAGAAAATTTTTATGTAAACAAATTTCATAATGCCCGAGGAAATTTAGGAAAGGAATGGAAAATAGTCAATGAATTGTTTGACAAAAAAATGGTTTCTGATGCTCCAGTTAATTTGATTCATGCTAATTAGAATGTCGTTGACCTTTCTGAAATTGCTTAGTTATTTAATGAATATTTTACTGAAATAGCTTCAAATACTTTTTCTGAAGCTGGAATCAACAATAGTTCTAACGCTTGCCATGATAATTGTTTCAATGAAGGGTTCTATACAAATAGTTTTTACTTTGAACCGATTTCATCTTTTGAAGTGTACAAAACCATAATGGCTTTGGACAATTCGGATGCATCTATACAAAATAGTATTTCTAATAATTTTCTTAAAAAAGTTTGCTTTAATTTAGTTGATGTTTTAACACATATAATCAATAAAAGTATTTTTCATGGTCAATTTCCAACAAACTTAAAAATGGCAGAAACAGGAGAACCAGTTCTGGTGGCTCTCTGAGCAGCATCATAATATTTAAATTCGTTGAAGATGCTATATCTTGGCCGACTTACCAAAAAAAATTAAAAATATGTATGCGTGTCTGTACATGTATGTGCGTACGTATATGTATGTGCGTATGTACATGTATGGGTGGGTTGCATGTTGATGTGTATCTGCATGCATATAAAAAATAAACGAAAAAAAAAATTTTAAAACGAAAAAAAAATGCTGCTGTGGCTGTTCTAGTTTTTAAGTAGTTTAAGTTATTTTTAGTTAGCATAAGTTAGTTTTATTTAGTTTTAATTAGTTTTAATCTATATTTAGGTTTATTTTATAAGTAAAAAAAAAAAAAAAAAAAGATAAGATACCAAGATTTTTGTTAATAAGTTTCCTTGAAAAATAAAATAAAATAAAATAATTTGATTTAATTAAAATAGTTTTTAGGTCGAAAGACATTAGTTCTAAGAGTTATTGTTTAGTTTAGAGCGCCCGTAAAGGGCCAGTAAATTAGTTGTAAGTAATTGATAATTAGGCTAGTTTTAAACATTTTTGTCTAGCTTGAAATAAAAATGAATTTAAAAAAAAAAAAAATCGCTCTCGAATTATTAAAAAAAAAACACTTTAAATAACATTAATTCCAGACTTAAAAGTATTAATTAACTCCTTTTATTATAATTGTAAAATACTGTAAGAAGACAGTTGGAAAATCTCAGGTAAAATAAGCTTTAAAATACATAACCTACCTGGTCGCAAGTCACATCACCGAAAACAAAAGAAAAAACCACCAAATATCACTCCAGGCTCACATTGAAAGGGCAACGAAAATTTACACGCCACATACAAAAATGTCTCTACCCTCTGCTGATTTCCCGAAAATTAAAGCAATTATTGATGAGCCACTACGCACAGAGCTTACGAAAGTAACCGAGAATATAGCCTCAAAGGACGACGTCAACAAAATAAATACCGAACTTAATTTTCTAAGAAATCAAAATGAAGAACTTTCAAAGAAAGTACAGTTCGAAACGCGTTGCAATTTTCTGGAAGATGAACTCGAACTACAGAGTCGTGAGCTCAAAGGGGGTGGCCGTGGCGCGGTAGTTGTGTGTTCGCCTGTCAACCTCATGATCACAGGTTCGATCCCTGCCGTAGTATATGTCTTCTTATTTTTCCATTAAAAACCAATTATAAAAATAAGTGTGTTACAATGAGTTGATGGTTTACTCAATACATGCTGTTTAGGCATAGAACTAACAACATGTGATTGAGTAAAACTAGTATACCGATAAAATATGACAAAGAATACAAAAATTAATGCGAATTCTAAGGGACATAGATAAATAAGACACGGAAATGTCTCCACATTAGTTCACCCACCATCGCTGGAGATAAAATCTGAGACAACAACCACCTACAGTCTCCGAATATCGCGCCACACATCTTTCCTATCATTCTTTCTCTTCCTAAACCTCACCCTCACGCCCGCGCTATGTTGAAACATTTAACACATTTAACATTTAAAGGGTATTCATAATCCCTTGAGCGCGTGTAGATTAAAAAAAAAAAAAAAAAAAAACATCATTATCTATCATTCTGAGACCGATCTTCACGCCGAGCAATTACTCCTTGATAGTGAAGAATCACAAAATTTAAGACAAGCCACAATAATAATTGAGAATAGCACATTCATTAAACTTAAGATAAAGACCGGCTCCAACGAGATTGCAAACAAAATACTGGGGAAATCCACAAGCTCAAGGGCACAGGTGCTTATATCCAACGAGATCTCACAAAGCAGATGCAACTAAAACGCCGAATTCTAATTGGGTATCGTCGAATAATAAAAACACAAAGACCAAACGAAAAGATTCAAATTAAAAACAACAATCTTGTAATTGGTAGTAAAAAAAATTATTTAAATTCTTATAATAAATTAAAAATTAATCAAAATGATGATGGAGAAGAACTAAAATGAATGTATTGAAAAATAAATTTTGAATCTGTGAAAAACACGATGCTGTCAACAACAAGCTCAGTTCTCATCGTAACGTTGTGGGGTATACACGTGAAGAGAATTTTAATTTATTAATTTAAATCTTAAACATTAAATATGTATTGTATATGTAGACTAAAAGTTGGAAGCCGGGATTCTAGAATTCAGTGTCATATTTGCAAGACTTTCTTTCATTTAAACTGTGTTAATTTAAAACCCGCTGACAAAGACTATATGAACAAGAATAATATACCTTTTGCTTGTCCAAAATGCAATAAAAAGAGAACAGATTCGCTTCGTCATTCTCCAACACAAGATCTAAATTCTCACACACCAGCTTCAGCAGCATCAACACAATATGTATCACCTTCATCACGCACACTAGGACCTACATCTTCAGTACCCACACCAGCATCACCACCACCATCACCTCAAAGTATTCCACAACATAACCGAAATTCTACCACCACTTCATCCCTACCCGCTATCACTCCGCCAGCACCAGCACAATCTTCAACATCCTCATCCACTTCAGCATCTGAGCCATCGCCCCCACCATCGCTTACAGTTGATCTTAATCTTAAACAAAGTTCAAAGCACATCCTTGTCAAAAGTAGTAACAAACAACACTCCACCTCACCGCCACTAAAAACATCTGCACTACACCTGCCTATAACTAATGAGGTAAATCACTTGCCGTCAATGCCTACTGCTAGCGGTCACAGCCAAGCTATCACTCTGGAAGTAGTTTATAGAGAGATCTTGTCAATGAACAAAGAGATTATTTCTCTTAAGGAAATGAATCGTAATGCATTATCTCTTATAAATGTGCTTCAAGAAGACAATCGCACTTTACAGATCAAAGTTGATAATTTGAAAAAAAGTGAATTTATTACAACAAAAATCTATAAATAAATGCATTGACATTGTGGGCATTCCAAATGTTGACCAAAAAAGTGTTTTGCCGTCGGTAGTGAAGCTAATTGCAGAAGGTTTGGATGTGAGTTTCAATGCTTCTGATATCAAACATTGTTATGTTAAATCTATCAAAAGTAAGGTACATGCAATTAAAAAAAACAACAATAGCTCTCCTTCTATGCCGACAAAAACTCTAGACATCGTGTGTCTTAAATTTAAAACTATGGATTTCAAGGAAAAGATCATCTCTAATCAGCGAAAAAAACAACTTTCATCTGCTATTTTTGGTGAACAATTGGATAATAAACCAAATTAATCAAAATTAATGAAACTCTTACAAGTTCAAATAGACTTTTGTTTAACAAAGCTAGACAAATTAAAAAAGAAGAAAAAATCGTATTTATGGATCAAAAGAGGAGTAATTTTAATGAAAAAACATGAAGGAATGAAGACGTTTCGCATATCTTCAATTGAAGACATTAATAAAATAATCTAAATATGGATAAAAATTTTAATTTAGATTTAAATGTTTCTTCGTTAATTACTCCTTTTTGCCAATTTGAAAGAGAATTTCATAAAAGTGTTTTTAATTCTGATAGTTATATAAATAATTTTTTTATTATTCAACAAAACATTCGAAGCTTGAGAAAGAATTTTGATTTGTTTTTGGTTCATCTTGAATCATTCGTTAATAAGCCTGATATAATTTTTCTAACTGAAATATGGATTTTTGAGCATGAAGAAGAATTTTTCAATATTTCCGGTTATACGACGTATGCGAAGTGTAATAATTCTTATGCGTCTGGTGGTACTTGTGTGTATATAAAGGATGGAATAAATTGTGAGTATTCAAGCTTGGATTTATTAAGTTGTGATATGCTCAAGATTTCTCTAACTATCGATTCGATCAAACTAATTTTAATATGTATTTATAGATTTAATTTTATTAGTGAAGATGTTTTTATTGAAGAGCTTTCTACCATTCTTAGTAATAACAATGCTAAAAATTTGTTTGTAGTAGGTGATATAAATATAGATATTTTAAAAGAGTCTACTACTGTTGAGAACTACATGTCGTTAATGTCATCTAATGGGTTAGAATCATGTATAAATGAACCTACTAGAATAACCTCTACCACTAATACATGCATTGATCATATCTTCGCTAGACTTGACCTCAAAGTTAACATATCTCTCATTAGCTCAATATTTGAGCTTAAGATTTATGATCATTGTATGACTTGCCTGTTTTTCGACTTTATGGAAATGAAAAAATACCAAACCGTAAAAGAAGTTTCTTTCAAGACAGTTTTAAGAACGAATTTTAATCTTCTGAGAACGAGCTTAAATCAGGAAAGATGGTTAGAAGTTTACATTGAATCTGATCCCTCTCTAGCTTTTGAAAAATTTGTTCAAATTCTGAATTGCCACGTTATTTACAGCTCAGATACATTTGGTTCCAGAAAAAATAAACTTAAAAAACTAAAACCTTGGATGTCTACGCACCTTTTAAAAATGATTAACAAAAAAAATACGTTATGGTTAAAATGCAAAAAGCACCCTAATAACATTAGATTTCGAACAAATTATGAGTTTTTATGTAAGAAGATTGATATTGAGGTTCGCGTCTGCAAAGAAAATTTTTATGTAAACAAATTTCATAATGCCCGAGGAAATTTAAGAAAGGAATGGAAAATAGTCAATGAATTGTTTGACAAAAAAATGGTTTCTGATGCTCCAGTTAATTTGATTCATGCTAATTAGAATGTCGTTGACCTTTCTGAAATTGCTAAGTTATTTAATGAATATTTTACTGAAATAGCTTCAAATACTTTTTCTGAAGCTGGAATCAACAATAGTTCTAACGCTTGCCATGATAATTGTTTCAATGAAGGGTTCTATACAAATAGTTTTTACTTTGAACCGATTTCATCTTTTGAAGTGTACAAAACCATAATGGCTTTGGACAATTCGGATGCATCTATACAAAATAGTATTTCTAATAATTTTCTTAAAAAAGTTTGCTTTAATTTAGTTGATGTTTTAACACATATAATCAATAAAAGTATTTTTCATGGTCAATTTCCAACAAACTTAAAAATGGCAGAAGTAATTCCAATATTCAAAAAGGTGATAGAAAATCTATCAAGAATTATAGACCCATCTCGCTCCTCTCAGTGTTTTCTAAAATTTTTGTAAAAATCATTAAAACGAGAATTGTAACATATTTGGAGAAGATTTCGTTTTTTAGTTCGAAACAGTATGGATTTCGAGCTGGTAAATCTACTGAAGATGCACTGCTTAACCTTTGCATTCATATTTATGAAAATATGAACTTAAAAAAACATACTGCTGCTTTATATATTGATATAACTAAGGCCTTTGATACCGTAGACCATGTTATATTGTTGAAAAAATTTGAAAAAGTTGGTTTCAGGGGCTTTATGTTGAAATGGTTTGCTTCATTCCTTGAAGGTAGAAAACAATCTGTAAAAATTGGAACACTTTTAAGTGATAGTCTAAATATTAATATTGGAGTACCTCAAGGCTCCGTTCTTGGTCCAATTTTATTCTTGATTTATATAAACTCTGTTTTTGGTTTGAACTTAAAAGGTACAGTTACTGGTTTTGCTGATGATTTAGCTTGTGCTTATTCTAGCTCCTCTCTTTTGGATTTGGTTGCTGATATAAATCATGACTTAGATTCTATTAGACATTGGCTTGGAATTCATAAGCTTGTGATAAGTGAAAAAACAAAAGTTATGTTTTTCAACTTGCCTCTGCTTGAACAAAATCCTCCACAACTAATTCAGCACAGCTGGGACTGCAAAAATACTTCGTTGAGTTCTTATACTTGTCATATGTCAAACAAAAAACTTACTTTTGAAACTGATGTGAAATGTTCTTCTAATTGTTTTTTAATCAAAAATATTAATGAATTCAATTATCTTGGGTTAACTATTGATAGTAAAATGAATTGGAAAGCTCATACTTTGTCTCTTAAGAAATACTTGCAATCTGCAACCTATTTAATGTATCATCTTAGAAAACTTTGCTGTCGGAAACTTCTTGAAACGATTTACTATGGATTGGTGCAATCTAAACTTCAGTATGGTATAGTTTGTTGGGGTGGAACTTTTAAAAACTACCTACAACCATTGTTAGTTTCTCAAAAACATATTTTAAGAACAATCTGGCGGAAAAGGCGTCTTGAACATAGCTTCTCTTTATTCTCAAGCTCTAAGATTTTACCATTAAAACATCTTTACTTTTATAAAGTTTTAAAAATCTTTTATTTAAGAAGCGGATATCTTGTTAATATGAATTCATCTGCTTACTCTTTACGCAGTAACGAAAGTAATCTCGCTTATATTCCAGCATATAATACTCAGCATTTTCTTAAATTTTACACATCAGTAGCGCCCAGATTGTATAACGTTCTTCCCCTTGACGTTCGTTCTATTCGCTCTGAATTCTCTTTCAATAGAAAAGTTAAGAAATGGCTTTATGACTTCAATTTTGATGAAATCCATAACATAATTGGAATCACTCGTTAAGTTTGTATATGCTAATGAATCTTTCTCCTTTAATTTCTATTTTATTTACTTTTGTTTCATATTTTATAATAATTTACCCCACAACTATATTTTTAAACAGTATTTAAAATTGTATATATCTATTATTTTTTTTATCTTTATATTCTTTCATGAAGATGCATTCGACACTTGTCACAAGACAACAGAATGTATCTTTTCTTCAAGTATTGGTAAAGACTTTTAATTAATAATGTATTTTTACTATTGCTTTCTTTTTTAATGATAAACAATACATTATGTTAGTTTTAAGATGATTTTATGTAAAAATCAATATCCGTATGTATTTTATTAAGGGATTTTATTTTTGGGATTAAGTGTCGTTAATCCCAAAAATATGTTGTTTTGTTCTGAGGTTGAGGACGTCTATAGTTTTTTTGGTTTTTCATGTTGTATTTTTCTAGTTTGTATACACTTAATTTTTCGAGTTTTTGTACCACTTATTTGGATGATCAGATGATGGGTTTTGTCGATCGATTTTGTCCCAAAAGATGTGTGGTTTGCTGTTATATTGGATATTGTTGATGAATATTTCGCCATTTTCGTAATGAATTAATGAGTTTCATGAGTTTGGCCGATCCCACATGTTGTTTTTATTTTAGTATTTGGGACGCCTATTAGGACCATGAAATGATCTTTTGATTGCATGAATTCTTTTTGCCATTGTTGCTCTTCCAATTCGCATGTTGCTTGCTTGTTTTTGACTAAATTCAGGATGCAGTCATCATTGTTGATCTTCTTTAGGTACGTCTTCTTACAGTTATATACCTCATTTATCATTATTTATTTATTTGAATTAAACTAATAATATCTAGCGTACAATATGTTACTTGATATTAATATGTTATGAAATATTATAAAATATTTTTTTAAAACAAGGATTTCATACATCAGACAAATTTATTAATAAGTTATGATTTAGGTTAAACAAATTAAACATGTTATTTAAATGTGAATTCCGTTCATAGTTGGTGCGAAAGTGTGCTATATAAATTGCCTCAGGTAGACCCCTTAAATTTCGATTTGGAAAATTAAAATTAACGTGAGACAAAAGATTCAAAGCACCGACATTACCATTAATAAGGTTCAAAAAAAAAAAGGACAAAACATAAATAGGAGCGTCTGCTTTCCAGACTGGGTAGATCTATTAGTTTTAGTACATGAAGGAAAATTCAATGGGTCCTGCCGGCCTGAGCTTCTAAGGGCAAATTTTAACAATCTTTTTGGATTTGTTCAATTATTAGTTTATGGCAACGGTAATAGGGGGTCCATATCTGGCAAGCATACTTTATAATTGGTCTGCCAAATGAAGTAAATAGCTATTTGATAACGTAAGGGTCAGAAAACTTTCGTAATTCTCTTTTAATCCAACCTAATATTGAATTGGCCTTATTGCAAGTCACATTTATATGCTGTGTGAAATAGAGTTTTTTATCAAACAATACACCAAGGATAGATACTTCACTAACATTTAACAGATTTACGCCATTGAAACTATAGTCAAAAGATAAAACAGACAATTTCCTTGTAATATTTATAATTTTACACTTATCAATATTTAACAACAAATAATTCCGTAAACACCAATTGTAGAAAGCGTTGAGATCAGTATGGAGATTTTCACAGTCTAGAAATGGTTTTAAAATAAGACAGTTTGAGTGCTTTAAGACTGGCGAAAGATCATTTATTAGTAAAATAAAAGAACTGGACCCAAATTGCTGCCCTGAGGAACCCCCGAATTTACAAAAAACTATTTGAATGGTAGCCAATAAAATTAACTAAATAGGATATGTCAAGTAGATAAGATTTAAGCCATGCAATGAAGTTCACGCTAAACCCCAGCATACTCATTTTATGAAGCAGAATTCTGTGAGACAGTTCGTCAAATGCCTTACTAAAATCTGTGAGAACACAGTCTGTTTTTTTTTGTTATTTTTAAACGAGTCGATACAAGACTCCGCTAGCTCCATGAGGAGAGTGACAGTCGAACGGCCTTTCGAAAAACCACGTTGGTTAGAAACAATAAGGTCGTGATTGATAAACAGAAAAAAACCTGCATTAGGTTGGATCTGATCATGTGGGCTCGGTGGCGTGATGCGAAGTGCGTTGGCTACACAGTCGATCTCGTACTGTGGAGGTGTTAACACGTTTTCGGCTTCCCAGTTTTTCCAAATTAAATTTCGTGTGTGAGCTTAAGTTTTACATTAAATCAAGATTTCATAGGTGGTGCATAAGACCGAGAATCCGAGGGTCGCCAGTTCGATTCCCAGCCGGGCATCAGAACTTTAGAAGCTTTTTTCACAACCGTGAAGTGGAAAACTTTATTGGTTGGGAAAACAAGCAAAGAAGGAGGAGTTTAAGCACCGGGGCATCGAATGGTGTCCTAGGGCCAATGAGGCCAGCGATGGCATCTGCTGACGGAACATCGAAAGATGTTCCAATTACAAGCAGTGATTCTGCAGCAACAACATAAACATCAATAACAACAACGGCAACATCATCCGATGCTAACCAAAAGCGCAGAAAGAGGATCAAGTGCGCACCAAATTTGGTAGAGAGGAGATCCACGGCCACCTCAGCAAAGCTGCCAGCTGGGGTGAATCCGTCCGGTATAGACGAGACGTTAGATGCAGCAAGACAAACCCAGCTAGACACTTCAGCCGAAGAGGGTATTGCATATATGTCTGAGAAAGGAGAAAGGCACTTCACGACGGGCGATAGTACTGCATTCGTGAAGCTCTCCACACCAGAGGCGTCATCTGATGAGGGCGAGGAACAAAGAATGATCGCTCAAATTGAAACAATGGAGGCAGAAATCCAAAAGTTGAAAAGTAAAGTTAAGGCCAGCCAAGAAGCGCGCCGAGCGAAACAACTAAAAGAACTCGACGAACAAGAACAACAACAGAAAAGGAACAATTACAAAAACAACAGCCACAGCAGCAGCCAAAACAACAACGGCAAAAACAACAGCAACAGCAGCAGACACAAGGCCAGAAACAACCGCAGAAAAACAGCAGCAGCAGATTCAAAAGCAGCAGAATCATAAGCAGCAGAAAAGTCAGTCTCAGCAGCAGCAGCCACAGCCGCCGATTACGAAAAAAGAAAAGGTGCCACCCATAAATACTTATAAAATGGAGTTACAGGATACCATAAATCTATGTAAGTTGAACATAGGTCAAAATTTTACTATTAAAAGATTAAATAACGATAGGCATGCTATCCAGTGCTTCACACTGGAACAGCACAAAAAAATTAAAGAGTTGCTAAAAGAAACTACTACTGAATTCTTTAGTTTCACCCCTAAAACCGAAAAATTTCAAACGGTCCTTTTGAAGGACATAGATTCCTGCACGGAACCACAGGTGCTCTTTAATGAACTCCGCCAAAAAGCGAATGACGATCTCGACTTTATCGGGGTCAAGTCGTTCGCTACAGTTAGAGCTAGGCGGGAGAAGCGGAGTCTTCCCTTCTTCCTTGTTCAACTCTCACCCAGCAACAAACTGGATAGTTTGTAACTTGGGACAAATTAAAAAGGCGCGGCGACATGCTTCAATGCATGCGCTGCCAAAGGTTCGGCCACGCCGCAGCAAACTGCGAAATGCAGTCACGCTGCGTTAAGTGTGGAGAGAACCACAATCCAGATGAATGCAAGTTAGGAAGGGAACGGGTCGAAGATAGGACCCAGCTTAAATGTGTACTCTGCCGAGGCGGCGGACAACCCGCTAATTATCGGGGATGCCCGACGTTTCAGCTTATAAAGAACAATAAAGCTGCAAAGCAAACAGTGGCAGAAAAGCGTCCGACAGTGCGCCCTCCTACAACAACGCCCGTCAACCCCCAAATTTCTTACGCCCAAATGGCGTCAGGAAGGGAAATCACGGTACAGCCTACACCAAAGGTCGCCCAACAGGCCCCTCTGCCTAAGGCGCCGGCGGCACAGGCGGATATTATGGGCATTCTACTTGCCATCCAGGGTCAGTTGACTGGCCTCCAAAACCAGATCGGGGAGCAGGCGACTAGGGCGGATTATCTCTACTCTGTTTTGCCGAGCTTAACGCAACTTAGAGGTTAAGGGCGCGCTGCCGGAGAGGCCCTTTAAGATCCTAGCTGTGAATGTAAATTCACTGATTAGGACCGAACGTAGAGCGAATTTATTCCAATTGCTTAGAGACATAAGTCCAGATGTGTTTATGGCTAGCGAAACTAAGCTTAACCAGAAACATAAATTGACTAACAACAATTACAATTTCGTAAGGAGAGACCGACCCAACTCCACTCAAGGAGGGGGCGTCGCAATCTTTATACGTAAAGTCATTAGTCATGAGGTAATATATAATAGTGATGTGCGTAAATTTCGGACGTTAGAGGCATGCATCATAAGCATTCATCTCCAACAGGGGAAGCGAATGTGTGTGATCGCTGCCTATGCACCGGAAACACCTCAGCCCACACAGTTTATAACAGAGCTTGAAAAGTTTTTTGAATGCTTAAGATTGAGCTCGGAAGAAAACTACTACATATTGGCCGGTGATTTGAATGCCAAACATATAGATTGGGGAAATCAAATACAAAATCCTCGTGGTAACCATCTGTATAATTGGATGGGTCGATACAACCTTGAGTATCGCATTGAACTTCTCGCTACAGACAGGCCATCGTTTCCAAGAAGCGGTGCCTATCACGATCTATTGTTGAAAGACGCAAGACTAACAATTACTGATACTGTGGGCCATCGGCCTAAAAATTGTTTAAGAACAATCGAGTACGACAGTGACCACTGCGGACTCGCCGCCGTAATACAACTTCCGAACGAGCTTATGGAGTTGGAGGAGTATGTACCTGTGCATACTTACAATTACAGTAAGGTGCGATGGCCACGCTTCTCGGACGTCTTATTGAGCGAATTACGTTGAAATGGTATATCCCCACCAAATGACAGGAACCTAACAAATATTGAAATTGACAGATACTTAGAACAAACGGACGAAATAATTCAACGAACAATGAACATGACAATACCGAAATACAAAGAACGTAACGCAACTGACATGTACCGTAACGCGACAATTGATGCATTACACAGACAAAAAAGTGGCTTACTGACAAGACTAAAACGCTTGTACAGACGGTTTACTGACACACGAGATCTGGAGATAAGGACACTGAAGTCGTCCATCAAAAACATCAACCAATTGATGAAAGAAAATTATAGGTTGTCCATTAATTTGTTTTGGGACAATAAAATTCGGGCCGTGAACGCTTCCGACCCGAGTATGTTTCCACAAATTTATAAGATATTCAGAAGAAAAGATCAAAATGACCTTCCGTGTCTTAAGCTCCAGAGGACGACACAAAACAGAGACGTACTTCTGACAGCAGGCATAGACCCAGATGACGCCGTCTTGGACGATGACCTCTTCATAATCGAAGATCCGCAGTAGAAGGTGGAGGCTGTGGGGGCTGCTTTCCAGCAAGTGTACAAGGTGAATGCTAGCATTCGCCCGAACCATGACCTGGAGAGCAGAGCTCTGGTTCACCACTTGTACCTCCGGAACGATATAACGCAGTGGCGATCTGAGAACCTTGGTTTTACCGGGTTTAATGATGAACATTTTGCAAACGC
This sequence comes from Philhelius pedissequus, assembly GCA_910595825.1. Classification (NCBI taxonomy): domain Eukaryota; kingdom Metazoa; phylum Arthropoda; class Insecta; order Diptera; family Syrphidae; genus Philhelius; species Philhelius pedissequus. Next base: position 220,571,578 of record OU343160.1, on the reverse strand, counting down.
CATAATCGCCGAGCGAAATGGGACCAGTTCCCTGTTAATTTCGAAGATTGAGCTCCAGCTCATCTTTGATTCACTAAAGAAAAAGAAATCAGTAGGAGTCGATGGTATATCCAATGTTGTACTACGACATTTGCCTCAGGAAGCAGTTGACCTTTATACCACACTGTTTAACAACGCGCTGAATAATGCATATTATTCAGTGCGGTGGAAGACAGCAGTGGTGCACCCTCTCCCGGGAAAGGACAACTCCAATCCGGCGAATCTCCGATCGATAAGTCTTCTTCCGAGTATCAGCAAAGTATTTGAAAAGGTTATTAATAGAGCCCTGTTCAAGTGGGCGGAGGACAAAAATATCATCCCGGATAATCAGTTCCTGTTTAAGGCGGGACATGACACAATTCATGCCGCGTCTAAACTAGTTTCTGATTTCCAATGGAACAAAACTAAAAAGCAGTGTACGGGTGCCTGTCTGGTTGATTTAGAGAAGGCCTTCGACACCGTATGGTTAGAAGGTCTCTATCTAAAGCTAACCAGACTAGGTATAAGTAAACCTCTATTGTATATGCTTTATGACATGCTAAAGGGTAGAAAGTTTGTTGTCAAGAGTGGCAATGTAACTTCTACCGCAATTTTTAATATTAATAATGGTCTTCAGCAGGGAGCGGTTAACTCGCCGATTCTATTCAGCATTTACACCAGCGATCTGATAGGTAGTCTATCTCAGGCAATTGCGTACGCCGACGATCTAATTGCGTACAGAACAGCTAATACAGTTGAGGTCATCAAAAGTGTCTTGTAGAGTGGCTTCGACAAGATTCAGCGATATTGTGATGACTGGAAGTTGAAAATCAACTTCCAGATATCAGAAACTATTTTGTTTATGACTCCGTTGTCAAGCGCCTCAAGGGATACGAGAAAGGACTGGCGCAAGCTGGTGATCGTAGGGCCACATGGACATCCACTGGCGAGTAAAAGTGTAGTAAAGTACCTTGGCATCTGGTTGGATCAGTACCTGTATTTCGACAGACATATAGGTGTTGCTTTGGCAGGGCTAAGGGAGCCTTTGCCTTGACAAAACGACTGTTTTATAGCAGCCGTCTTGACAGCAGGGTGAAGGTAATTTGCTACATTTCCCTCATCAGGCCGATGATTGCCTACGGATGCCCGGTGTGGTTCAACGTAGCCCCATCTCAAATGGAAATGATTCGGGTGTTTGAGAGGCAATGTCTTAGACGTTGCCTTGGATTACACAGAACACCACAGTCGGAGTACACAAGATATTATTCCAACCAGGTTCCATACAACGGAGCCAACATAAACAGAATAGATAATATTTTGTTTAAGCTGATTCGGCGTCACTTTGCAAGAGCGATGTCCTCAACTAACAGCTTAATTTTTGGGGATTATTACCCCAATAACGAATATTTTGAGAGTACGCGGTTAAGTGGCTACATCCCTCCCGAGACATTCCTCTATTTAGACAGTCGAGGGCTGATACAGGATGGAGAGGCGGTTCCGCTCATCTACCACGTCAGCCGGAAAACTGTGGATAGGCGACTCCTGTATGGTAGAGACGTCATCGCTCAAGGTGGAGAAGAGCGCCTTCGGTTCGACTGTGTCCGATCGGGATCGGAGGGATAGGGCGAAACAGGAGAACCAATTCTGGTGGCTCTCTGAACAGCATCATAATATTTAAAGTCGTTGAAGATGCTATATCTTGGCCGACATACACAGATTTAGGGCAATTATGTATAGGGAACAGTCGGGGTGGCACCAAAAAAAAAATTAAAAATATGTATGTATGCGTGTCTGTACATGTATGTGCGTACGTATATGTATGTGCGTATGTACATGTGGGTTGCATTTTGCTGTGTGCATTTTGCTGTGTGTCTGCATGCATATAAAAAATAAACGAAAAAAAAAAATTTTAAAAACGAAAAAAAGTGCTGCTGTGGCTGTTCTAGTTTTTAAGTAGTTTAAGTTATTTTTAGTTAGCATAAGTTAGTTTTAATTATATTTAATCTATATTTAGGTTTAGTGTTTATAAGTAAAAAAAAAAAAAAAAAAGATAAGCTACCAAGTTGCTTGTTAATAAGTTTCCTTAAAAAATAAAATAAAATAAAATAATTAGATTTAATTAAAATAGTTTTTAGGTCGAAAGACATTAGTTCTAAGAGTTATTGTATTATAGAGCGCCCGTAAAGGGCCAGTAAATTAGTTGTAAGTAATTGATAATTAGGCTAGTTTTAAACATTTTTGTCTAGCTTGAAATAAAAATGAATTTAAAAAAAAATCGCTCTCGAATTATTAAAAAAAAAAACTTTAAATAACATTAATTCCAGACTTAAAAGTATTAATTAACTCCTTTTATTATAATTGTAAAACACTGTAAGAAGACAGTTGGAAAATCTCAGGTAAAATAAGCTTTAAAATACATAACCTGCCTGGTCGCAAGTCACATGACCGAAAACAAAAGAAAAACCACCAAATATCACTCCAGGAAAATTCTGACTCAGAAGCTGATACCAACATTGAAAGGGCAACGAAAATTTATACGCCACATACAAAAATGTCTCTACCCTCTGCTGATTTCCCGAAAATTAAAGCAATTATTGATGAGTTACTACGCACAGAGTTTACGAAAGTAACCGAGAATATAGCCTCAAAGGACGACGTCAATAAATTAAATACCGAACTTAATTTTCTAAGAAATCAAAATGAAGAACTTTCAAAGAAAGTACAGCAGTTCGAAACGCGTTGCAATTTTCTGGAAGATGAACTCGAACTCCAGAGTCGTGAGCTCAAAGGGGGTGGCCGTGGCGCGGTAGTTGTGTGTTCGCCTGTCAATGATCGTTTACTCATTACATGCTGTTTAGGCATAGAACTAACAACATGTGATTGAGTAAAACTAGTATACCGATAAAATGACAAAGAATACAAAAATTAATGCGAACTATAAGGGACATAGATAAATAAGACACGGAAATGTCTCCACATTAATTCAGCCACCATCCCTGGAGATAAAATCTGAGACAACAACCACCTACAGTCTCCGAATATCGCGCCACACATCTTTCCTATCATTCTTTCTCTTCCTTAACCACACCCTCACGCCCGCGCTATGTTGAAACATTTAACACATTTAACATTTAAAGGGTATTCATAATCCCTTGAGTGCGTGTAGATAAAAAAAAATACATCATTATCTTCCATTCTGAGACCGATCCTCAGAAAAGGGTACGCAGGGTGACGACTCAATTACCCCTTGATATTGAAGAATCACAAAATTTACCACAAGCCACAAAAATAATTGAGAATAGCACATTCATTAAACTTAAGATAAAGACCGGCTCCGACGAGATTGCAAACAAAATACTGAGGAAATCCACAAGCTCAAGGGCACAGGTGCTTATGTCCAACGAGATCTCACAAAGCAGATGCCACTAAAACGCCGAATTCTAATTGGGTATCGTCGAATAATAAAAACACAAAGACCAAACGAAAAGATTCAAATTAAAAACAACAATCTTGTAATTGGTAGTTAAAAAAAATTATTTAAATTCTTATAATAAATTAAAAATTAATCAAAATGATGATGAGAAGAACTAAAATGAATGTATGGAAAAATAAATTTTGAATCTGTGAAAAACACGATGCTGTCAACAACAAGCTCTAGACGTCAAAACGATTTTACTAGATCATCGAATTCTCTTTCACCAGTGATGCCTACCGCAGCAAATTGTAGTAAAATGTATGCTGCTTTAGATATGTTATGATGATAATTGCTATACTGATTATTATAAGTGTCGTTAATCCCAAAAATATGTTGTTTTGTTCTGAGGTTGAGTACGTCTATAGTTTTTTTGGTTTTTCATGTTGTATTTTTCTAGTTTGTGTACACTTAATTTTTCGAGTTTTTGTACCACTTATTTGGATGATCAGATGATGGGCTGATTTCGATTTTGTCCCAAAAGTTGTGTGGTTTGCTGTTATATTGGATATTGTTGATGATTATTTCGCCATTTTCGTAATGAATTAATGAGTTTCATGAGTTTGGCCGATCCCACATGTTGTTTTATTTTAGTATTTGGGACGCCTATTAGGACCATGAAATGATCTTTTGATTGGATGAATTCTCTTTGCCATTGTTGCTCTTCCAATTCGCATGTTGCTTGCTTGTTTTTGACTAAATTCAGGATGCAGTCATCATTGTTGATCTTCTTTAGGTTCGTTTTCTTACAGTAATATACCTCATTTATCATTATTTATTTATTTGAATCAAACTAAAAATACCTAGCGTACAATATGTTACTTGATATTAATATGTTATGAAATATTATAAAATATTTTTTTAAAACAAGTATTTCATACATCAGAAAATTTATTAATAAGTTATGATTTACGTTAAACAAATTAAACATGTTATTTAAATGTGAATTCCGTTAATAGTTGGTGCGAAAGTGTGCTATATAAATTGCCTCAGGTAGACCCCTAAAATTTCGATTTGGAACATTAAAATTAACGTGAGACAAAAGATTCAAAGCATCGACATTGCCATTAATTAGGTTCAAAAAAAAAGGACAAAACATGAATAGGAGCGTCTGCTTTCCAGACTGGGTAGATCTATTAGTTTTAGTACATGAAGGAAAATTCAATTGGTCCTGCCGGCCTAAGCTTCTAAGGGCAAATTTTAACAATCTTTTTGGATTTGTTCAATTATTAGTTTATGGCAACGGTAATAGGGGGTCCATATCTGGCAAGCATACTTTATAATTGGTCTGCCAAATGAAGCAAATAGCTGTTTGATAACGTAAGGGTCAGAAAACTTTCGTAATTCTCTTTTAATCCAACCTAATATTGAATTGGCCTTATTGCAAGTCACATTTATATGCTGTGTGAAATAGAGTTTTTTATCAAACAATACACCAAGGATAGATACTTCACTAACATTTAACAGATTTACGCCATTGAAACTACAGTCAAAAGATAAAACAGAAAATTTCCTTGTAATATTTATAATTTTACACTGATCAATATTTAACAACAAATAATTACGTAAACACCAATTGTAGAAAGCGTTGAGATCAGTATGGAGATTTTCACAGTCTAGAAATGGTTTTAAAAATATTTACATTGTCAGCATAGATAAGACAGTTTGAGTGCTTTAAGACTGGCGAAAGATCATTTATTAATAAAATAAAAGAACTGGACCCAAATAGCTGCCCTGAGGAACCCCCGAATTTACAAAAAACTATTTGAATGGTAGCCAATAAAATTAACTAAATAGGATTTGTCAACCCGAAGAGGGTATTGCATATATGTCTGAGGAAGGAGAAGTCACTTCACGACGGGCGATAGTACTGCCTTCGTGAAGCTCTCCACGTCAGAGGCGTCGTCTGAGGAGGACGAGGAACAAAGAATGATCGCTCAAATTGAAACAATGGAGGCAGACATCCAAAAGTTGAAAAGTAAAGTTAAGGCCAGCCAAGAACCGCGCCGAGCGAAACAACTAAAAGAACTCGATGAACAAGAACAACAACAGAAAAAAAACAATTACAAAAACAACAGCCACAGCAACAGCCAAAACAACAACGGAAAAAACAACAGCAACAGCAGCAGATACAAGCCCAGAAACAACCGGAAGAAAAACAGCAGCAGCAGATTCAAAAGCAGCAGAATCAACAGCAGCAGAAAAGTCAGTATCAGCAGCAGCAGCCACAGCCGCCGATTACGAAAAAAGAAAAGGTGCCACCCATAAATACTTATAAAATAGAGTTACAGGATACCATAAATCCATGTAAGTTGAACATAGGTCAAAATTTTACTATTAAAAGATTAAATAACGATAGGCATGCTATCCAGTGCTTCACACTGGAACAGCACAAAAAAATTAAAGAGTTGCTAAAAGAAACCACTACTGAATTCTTTAGTTTCACCCCTAAAACCGAAAAATTTCAAACGGTCCTTTTGAAGGACATAGATTCCTGCACGGAACCACAGGTGCTCTTTAATGAACTCCGCCAAAAAGCGAATACGGATCTCGACTTTATCGGGGTCAAGTCGTTCGCTACAGTTAGAGCTAGGCGGGAGAAGCGGAGTCTTCCCTTCTTCCTTGTTCAACTCTCACCCAGCAACAAACTGGATAGTTTGTAACTTGGGACAAATTAAAAAGGCGCGGCGACATGCTTCAATGCATGCGCTGCCAAAGGTTCGGCCACGCCGCAGCAAACTGCGAAATGCAGTCACGCTGCGTTAAGTGTGGAGAGAACCACAATCCAGATGAATGCAAGTTAGGAAGGGAACGGGTCAAAGATAGGACCCAGCTTAAATGTGTACTCTGCCGAGGCGGCGGACAACCCGCTAATTATCGGGGATGCCCGACGTTTCAGCTTATAAAGAACAATAAAGCTGCAAAGCAAACAGTGGCAGAAAAGCGTCCGACAGTGCGCCCTCCTACAACAACGCCCGTCAACCCCCAAATTTCTTACGCCCAAATGGCGTCAGGAAGGGAAATCACGGTACAGCCTACACCAAAGGTCGCCCAACAGGCCCCTCTGCCTAAGGCGCCGGCGGCACAGGCGGATATTATGGGCATTCTACTGGCCATCCAGGGTCAGTTGACTGGCCTCCAAAACCAGATCGGGGAGCAGGCGACTAGGGCGGATTATCTCTACTCTGTTTTGCCGAGCTTAACGCAACTTAGAGGTTAAGGGCGCGCTGCCGAAGAGGCCCTTGAAGATCCTAGCTGTGAATGTAAATTCACTGATTAGGACCGTACGTAGAGCGAATTTATTCCAATTGCGTAGAGACATAAGTCCAGATGTGTTTATGGCTAGCGAAACTAAGCTTAACCAGAAACATAAATTGACTAACAACAATTACAATATCGTAAGGAGAGACCGACCCAACTCCACTCAAGGAGGGGGCGTCGCAATCTTTATACGTAAAGGCATTAGTCATAAGGTAATATATAATAGTGATGTGCGTAAATTTCGGACGTTAGAGGCATGCATCATAAGCATTCATCTCCAACAGGGGAAGCGAATGTATGTGATCGCTGCCTATGCACCGGAAACACCTCAGCCCACACAGTTTACAACAGAGCTTGAAAAGTTTTTTGAATGCTTAAGATTGAGCTCGGAAGAAACTACTACATATTGGCTGGTGATTTGAATGCCAAACATATAGATTGGAGAAATCAAGTACAAAATCCTCGTGGTAACCATCTGTATAATTGGATGGGTCGATACACCCTGGAGTATCGCTGTTCAATATTCAATGTTTTTTTATCCTAATTTGGCATCACACATCATCTACTACCTTTCGTTCTCCAAACAATGCCCCATTACATGCACCCACCTATTTCTCTATTCCTTAACTACACTTTCCTTCTACTTTCACATTTTTACTTCCTCTTGTGATTTGACCGTCGACCAGGCAAGTTCTCTTGATTGCATTTTGTAATTTATATACGAGTACCTACGAGCATTACAATAAATAGATCATTTTAAATTTAATTTTTTTTAAATCTTTTTATTATCTTTCTCTTCCTTTTAGAGCTATCGTACATTGGTCCTTCAAGACGGATTTTCATTTTCATTTTTCATTTTTCATTTTATTTGCAAATCACTTTTAATTAAAGCCGATTAAGCTTTTCTGTGCATACAGCATACATGCGTTTATACATATATATATATATCTAGTGCGGAGTGTTGATTTGATAATTGTAATTAAGTACAAGCAAATCCGATCATTTCGATTTTTTATTCCTTATTTGAAGTTTATGAGTTCTTTCAAATTGATGTGCTTTCTCAATTAAATTAAATTTTAACACGTGAATTTTGTGCACATAGATATATAATATACATATATAAATATATATATAATTTAATTTTGTATGCAAATAAGCATATTAATATATATATATATACGTTTAGTAATTTCTTTTCTCTGCTGTTCAAAATGGAAGATACATTAGAATCATTATGTTTAAAACAAGAAAACCTCAAAGAAGATTTGGAGTCTTTTAAGAAAAATTATGATAAAAGCCCTAAATCTCGGTTGTCTAAAGTTAGTCATCTGCAAGCTCGATTACAAATTCTCGATGAGCTAATGTCAAGTTTTCGTGAAAACCACGTTAAACTTTCTCTGTTTTTTAGAGAGAAAAAAGAAAAGGATAAAAAGGTTGAACTTTTATATTTTAAAGAAAGTGCTTATGAACTATTTCAAGACATTTATTTGGACTTAAAGTCAGATATAGTGGACAAAATTAGTGCTCTTTCTGCTCCACCTTCACATACAGTTAATAACGATTCTTCTCTAAATATAACAGCGACTTCTGGTGATCGTAATCCTAACGAGGAGCATGGGGTGCATCTTCCCAAAATAAATCTTCCCGAATTCGATGGGGATTATAAGAATTGGATGAACTTTCACGATTTATTTACGGGAATGATCCATACAAAATCTGGTTTAGATAATGCCAGGAAACTTTATTATTTGAAGAAGTGTGTGTCAGGTGAAGCTGAAAAAATAATTCATTCTATACCTTGTACAGCAGCCAACTATGATTCTGCTTGGCAAATGCTATGCGAACGATTCGATAACAAACGTTTCATCGTTGAGTCGTATTTAAAAACTTTGTGTGAGCAACCTATTATGCGAAAGGAATCTTGTGACAATATTAAAAAACTTCTATACACTACCAAGGATTGCTTGACTTCAATCCAAAATTTAAAAATTAAAACTGATTCTTGGGATGTTCTAGTGATTTTCATTCTTTCTCAAAAGCTTGATTGTCAAACGCGTAAAAACTGGGAGCGCTTTTTAACAACAAAGGGCTCAAAGCATAAATCTGTTAAAAATCAAACAGAAACTGATTTAATTCATAACGATCTTCCCAAGCTTAGTGATTTTTATGAATTCTTAGAAGATTCTTTGAGATCTTTAGAGGCAATCGACTCAAAGCCAACTTTTATGATTTATGAAACAAAAGATAAGTTTCAAAATAATAAAAGACAAGATCGGGTTAAGACATTTCATATTTCGAACAATTATGGTTCCTGCCCTAGTTGTAATGAATCTCATCTTCTTTATCAATGTCCAAGTTTTAAATCGCTTTCACATGAAAATAAATCTGAATTTTTGAAATCAAAAAACATTTGTTTAAACTGTTTGACATCTGGACATTCTGTTTCAAGATGCAAGAGCAATTTTAAATGCCGAAAGTGCAATAGGCGGCACAACACCATAATGCACATTGAACATTCGAATCAAACCTCAAATGATGCTTCTGTTAATCCGGTTCTTGGTTCTTCAAACGAAACATTTTCGCATGTTTCAACTTATTTCGGTTCGAATTATAATTCGCAAATTTTGCTTGCAACAGCAAAGGTTAAAATATCTACTGCTTCCGGTGAATTTTTATTTAGAGCCCTCATAGACCAAGGGTCTCAATCGTCATTCGTTACAGAATGCTGTGTTCAAAAATTAAGACTCAAGAAAAACCCTCTACACTGTGTTATTAATGGTATTGGCTCAAATATTTCGAATATTTGCAAGGGGTTTGTGGAATTCAAACTAAGTTCCTGCACGAATACAAAATTTTCTTTACATGTCAAGGCTCTGGTTATTAATTCTATTAGTAGTTACTTTCCTGCTAAGAAAGTAAACTCTTCATTACCATTTGACATTGCCAACGTTTCTTTGGCAGACCCGATGTTTGCAGAGCCTGGACGCATCGATATTCTTCTTGGTGCAGATGTGTTCCATGAAATTATTCTCGATGGCATCATCAAAACTATTGATGGTCCTCTTGCACAACAAACTCATTTGGGTTGGATACTTTCGGGACCAATCAAAAATTCAAATTCGTTGAACAATGAGATTCAAAATGTTTTATCATTTCACACACAAGTGAACATAGATAATTCTCTTAGAAAATTTTGGGAACTTGAAGAAGTTTCTACTAAACGCGTTCAAACCACTGAAGATCGATCATGTGAAAAGTATTTTCAAGAAACGCATTATCGTATTTCTTCAGAAGATTCTTCTTCAGCAAGATATATTGTTAGACTTCCATTCAAGTCAAAAGTCTCAGGTGGAGACTACCCTTGTTTTAAAAATTCAAGTATTAATGCTCGCAAACGATTCGAGCATTTAGAGCAAAGAACTTTTCCGAAAAATTCTAAACTTAAAAGTGAATACTCAAAGTTCATTAATGAATACATTGACCTTAAACATATGGAATTCTCGAGTAATCTTTCTGATCTTTCTGAGTCAGATAATGTTTTTATACTTCCACATCATGGTGTTTGGAAGGAAAGTAGTACCACTACCAAATTACGTGTGGTATTTGATGGTTCATCAAAACCTTCATTTTCAACTGCACTCAATCAAGAACTTTTACCAGGTCCTATTCTTCAAAACGACTTGTCTTCAGTCATATTGAGGTGGCGAATATTTTGTATTGTTTTTACTTCGGATATCAAAAAAATGTTTCGACAAATTTTAATACATCCAGAAGAAACCAAATTTCAACAAATTATTTGGAGAAATAATCCTTCTGATCATCTTCAGTTATACAAACTTCAAACTGTATATGGTACAACTTGTGCACCTTATTTATCAATTCGCGTTCTCCAGCAACTTGCTGATGATGAAGCTAAAAAATATCCAGTTGGTTCTAAAATTCTAAAGAGAGACATATATGTTGACGACATTATTTCTGGGGCTGATGATATAATCACAGCTAAAAATATTCAATTAGAGCTTCAGCAGCTTCTATTATCTGGTGGATTCAAGTTAAGAAAGTGGTCTTCAAACTCACCAGAACTTTTATCTGATCTTCCATCAGAAGATTGTGAGCTATCGTTTGACTTTGATGGAAATTCCAATTCGTCAATTAAGGCCTTAGGCCTATTTTGGAATCCACATTTTGATCATTTTTTCTTTAAAATATCGTTTCCAAAACGCGATTCGCATACCAAACGAACTTTATTGTCGGATGCGTCTAAGCTTTTTGATCCTCTTGGGTGGTTGGCCCCAACGATCATTTTATCCAAAATCTATTTTCAAAAACTATGGTGCGATGGAATAGGATGGGATGATCCACTTCCCTTTCCACTAAGTGTTGAATGGGAAACCTACCGCAAAACGTTGCCTTCATTGGAATCTATTAAAATACCCAGATGGCTTGGAATTAAAACTAAGTCTTTTGGAGAAGTGCATGGCTTCTCAGACGCTTCAAACTGTGCTTATTCAGCAGTATTATATTATCGTTGCATACATGATGATAAAATTTCTATTAATATTATTACGGCTAAAACTAAAGTTGCTCCTATTAAACAAGTATCGCTACCACGTCTGGAGTTATGTGGCGCTGTGTTATTATCAAAGTTATTCAAAAAATATATGACTGCAATCGAAAGTCAGTCACCAAATATTAAATCGTATTTCTGGACTGATTCCAAAATTGTGCTTGCATGGATTCACGCATTACCTATACGTTGGCAAACATTCGTTGCCAACAGGGTCACAGAGATACAACAATTGACAAACGTTTCAGATTGGTATCATGTACGCTCTGAGGATAACCCTGCTGATTGTGCTTCCCGTGGCTTACAGCCCCCTGATCTTCAAAACTTTGATCTGTGGTGGTCTGGTCCCAAATGGCTAAGTTTGCCCCAATCCGAGTGGCCAAATCAAGTTGCTTCGAAATTTGAAACTGAATTCGAAATGAAAACAAACACTAATTGTTTTTCTTTAAAGTTAGCATCTTCGTTTGATCTTTTGTCAAGGTTTTCTTCTTTGAATAAACTTCTTCGTGTTACGAGTTATATATATCGTTTTATAAGATTTACGAAAAAGAAATCATTTGGAGATTTTCTTAATCCTCTTGAAATTCAAGATTCATTTTCGAGTATAATACGTTTATCACAATCTCAACACTTTTCATCCGAGATAAAAGATTTAAAATCAAATTTACAAATCTCAACTAAGAGTAAAATAAAAAATCTTTATCCATTTTTGGATAATGAGGGTATATTGCGCGTCGGTGGAAGATTGCAAAAGGCTGATATCGATCAAAATTCAAAACACCCAATAATTATTTCAAATAACTGCAATTTGTCTAAGCTTATGGTTTCGGATTCGCACCGTAAAACCCTTCATGGTGGTCCCCAATTAATGATGTCTTACATAAGACATAGATTCTGGATTCTTAATCTAAGAAATCTAGCGAAAGCAGAGTTTCACTCTTGCTCTTTATGTGTCCGCTTTAACCACAGACGCAGTACACAACTTATGGGATCTCTTCCAAAAGTACGTGTCAATGAAGCCAGACCATTTCGTCACACTGGGGTTGACTATGCTGGCCCATTCGACGTTCGTATTTCAAAAGGTCGATCGCCAAAGACTTATAAAAGTTATATTTGTGTGTTTGTTTGTTTGGTGACGAAGGCGATACATATCGAACTTGTGTCAGATACATATGTCTACAGACGGATTCCTAGCAGCCTTTAGACGTTTTACAGGAAGAAGAGGAAGCTGCAGTGACCTTTATAGCGATAATGGGACAAACTTTATTGGTGCTAATAAAGCCTTACATCAAATGAATAAAGAATTCAACGAATTATGTCCAAAACATATAATCGAAAACATTGCATCAAAAGGAACTACATGGCATTTCATTCCTCCTGCCTCACCCCACTTTGGAGGATTGTGGGAGGCAGGGGTAAAATCAGTTAAGTACCATTTGAAAAGAATAATATTAAATCGAATTTTAACTTTTGAAGAACTCAATACTCTTCTAATTCAAATTGAATGTGTTCTCAATTCCAGACCACTTTGCCCAATTAATGATGACCCAACAGATACAAGTGTTCTGACGCCTTCACATTTTCTCATCGGGGAACCTGCATTTATAGTACCTGAACCTAACTTATTAGATGTCAAGACGAGCCGTCTTCAACGGTGGGAACAAATTCAACAAATGTTTCAACATTTTTGGGAAAAGTGGAGAAATGAATATCTCTGTCGACTGCAAAACCGACCAAAAAGACTTTCTAACAAGCAACGCAACTTTCAAGTCAATGACGTTGTCATCATCACCGATGAACGTTTCCCCCCAGCAAAGTGGCCACTAGCAAGGATTGTTCAAGTTCATCTTGGACCAGATGGTATAAGCAGGGTGGTCACTCTGTTATCAAATGGAAAAAAATGCAAACGTCCAATAACAAAACTTTGCTTGCTGCCTATTAATGAACCCATGGATTCATCGTTACCAGCCTAAGACATATTATTTTTTTTTTTTTTCCTGCAGCGAGTACCAGGCGCTAACAAACCTGGTCCCACACAACTATGTATATAGGAGGAAATGCCTATATATAAATTATTTATCAAATAATTTTTTTTTGTTTATCGATTTTGTTATAATTTAAACTTTAATTTTATGTTAAGAACAGTTGTTCTTGGCCGGCGGAATGTTCAATATTCAATGTTTTTTTATCCTAATTTGGCATCACACATCATCTACTACCTTTCGTTCTCCAAACAATGCCCCATTACATGCACCCACCTATTTCTCTATTCCTTAACTACACTTTCCTTCTACTTTCACATTTTTACTTCCTCTTGTGATTTGACCGTCGACCAGGCAAGTTCTCTTGATTGCATTTTGTAATTTATATACGAGTACCTACGAGCATTACAATAAATAGATCATTTTAAATTTAATTTTTTTTAAATCTTTTTATTATCTTTCTCTTCCTTTTAGAGCTATCGTACAATCGCATTGAACTTCTCGCTACAGACAGGCCATCGTTTCCAAGAAGCGGTGCCTATCTGGATCTATTGTTGAAAGACGCAAGACTAACAATTACTGATACTGTGGGCCATCGGCCTAAAAATTGTTTAAGAACGATCGAGTACGACAGTGACCACTGCGGACTCGCCGCCGTAATACAACTTCCGAACGAGCTTATGGAGTTGGAGGAGTATGTACCTGTACACACTTACAATTACAGTAAGGTGCGATGGCCACGCTTCTCGAACGTCTTATTGAGCGAATTACGTTGAAATGGTATATCCCCACCAAATCACAGGAACCTGAAAAATATTGAAATTGATAGATACTTAGAACAAATGGACGAAATAATTCAACGAACAATGAACAGGACAATACCGAAATACAAAGAACGTAACGCAACTGACATGTACCGACGCGACAGTTGATGCATTAGACAGACAAAAAAGTGGCTTACTGACAAGACTAAAACGCTTGTACAGACGGTTTACTGACACACGAAATCTGGAGATAAGGACACTGAAGTCGTCCATCAAAAACATCAACCAATTGATGAAAGAAAATTATAGGTTGTCCATTAATTTGTTTTGGGACAATAAAATTCGGGCCGTGAACGCTTCCGACCCGAGTATGTTCCCACAAATTAATAAGATATTCAGAAGAAAAGATCAAAACGACCTTCCGTGTCTTAAGCTCCAGAGGACGACACAAAACAGAGACGTTCTTCTGACAGCAGGCATAGACCCAGATGACGCCGTCTTGGACGATGACCTCTTCATAATCAAAGATCCGCAGGAGAAGGTGGAGGCTGTGGGGGCTGCTTTCCAGCAAGTGTACAAGGTGAATGCAAGCATTCGCCCGAACCATGACCTGGAGAGCAGAGCTCTGGTTCACCACTACTACCTCCGGAACGATATAATGCAGTGGCGATCTGAGAACCTTGGTTTAACCGGGTTTAATGATGAACATTTGGCAAACGCCATAATCGCCGAGCGAAATGGGACCAGTTCCCTGTTAATTTCGAAGATTGAGCTACAGCTCATCTTTGATTCACTAAGGAAAAAGAAATCAGTAGGAGTCGATGGTATATCCAATGTTGTACTATGACATTTGCCTCAGGAAGCAGTTGACATTTATACCACACTGTTTAACAACGCGCTGAATAATGCATATTATCCACTGCGGTGGAAGACAGCAGTGGGGCATCCTCTCCCTAAAAAGGGAAAGGACAATTCCAATCCGGCGAATCTCAGGTCGATAAGTCTTCTTCCGAGTATTAGCAAAGTATTTGAAAAGGTTATTAATAGGGCTCTGTTCAAGTGGGCGGCGGACAACAAAATCATACCGGATACTCAGTTCGGTTTTAAGACAGGACATGACACAATTCATGTCGCGTCTAAACTCGTTTCTAATGTCCAATGGAACAAATCTAAAAAGCAGTGTACGGGTGCCTGTCTGGTTGATCTGGAGAAGGCCTTCGACACCGTATGGTTAGAGGGTCTCTATCTAAAGCTCGCCAGACTTGGTATAAGTAAACCGCTATTGTACATGCTTTATGACATGCTAAATGCTAGAAAGTTTGTGGTTAAGAGTGGCAATGTAACTTCTACCACAGTTTTTAATATTAACAATGGTCTTCAGCAGGGAGCGGTTAACTCGCCGATTCTCTTCAGCATTTACACCAGCGATCTGATAGGTAGTCTAACTCAGGCAATTGCGTACGCCAACGATCTTATTGCGTACAGAACAGCTCCAACAGTTGAGGTCATCAAAATCCTTTTGCAGCGTGACTTCGACAAGATTCAGCGATATTGTTATGACTGGAAGTTGAAAATCAATTTCCAGAAATCAGAAACAATTCTGTTTAGGACTTCGTTGTCTAGCGCCTCAAGGGATACGAGAAAGAACTGGCGCAAGCTGGTGATCGTAGGATCACATGGACATCCACTGGCGACTAAAAGTTTAGTAAAGTACCTTGGCATCTGGTTGGATCAGTACTTGTATTTCGACAGACATATAGGTGCTGCTCTGGCCAGGGCTAGGGGAGCCTTTGCCCTGACAAAACGATTGTTTTATAGCAGCCGTCTTGACAGCAGGGTGAAGGTAATTTGCTACATTTCCCTCATCAGGCCGATGATTGCCTACGGATGCCCGGTGTGGTTCAACGTAGCCCCATCTCAAATGGAAATGATTCGGGTGTTTGAGAGGCAATGTCTTAGACGTTGCCTTGGATTACACAGAACACCACAGTCGGAGTACACAAGATATTATTCCAACCAGGTTCCATACAACGGAGCCAACATAAACAGAATAGATAATATTTTGTTTAAGCTGATTCGGCGTCACTTTGCAAGAGCGATGTCCTCAACTAACAGCTTAATTTTTGGGGATTATTACCCCAATAACGAATATTTTGAGAGTACGCGGTTAAGTGGCTACATCCCTCCCGAGACATTCCTCTATTTAGACAGTCGAGGGCTGATACAGGATGGAGAGGCGGTTCCGCTCATCTACCACGTCAGCCGGAAAACTGTGGATAGGCGACTCCTGTATGGTAGAGACGTCATCGCTCAAGGTGGAGAAGAGCGCCTTCGGTTCGACTGTATCCGATCGGGATCGGAGGGATAGGGCGAAACAGGAGAACCAATTCTGGTGGCTCTCTGAACAGCATCATAATATTTAAAGTCGTTGAAGATGCTATATCTTGGCCGACATACACAGATTTAGGGCAATTATGTATAGGGAACAGTCGGGGTGGCACCAAAAAAAAAATTAAAAATATGTATGTATGCGTGTCTGTACATGTATGTGCGTACGTATATGTATGTGCGTATGTACATGTATGGGTGGGTTGCATTTTGCTGTGTGTCTGCATGCATATAAAAAATAAACGAAAAAAAAAAATTTAAAAACGAAAAAAAGTGCTGCTGTGGCTGTTCTAGTTTTTAAGTAGTTTAAGTTATTTTTAGTTAGCATAAGTTAGTTTTAATTATATTTAATCTATATTTAGGTTTAGTGTTTATAAGTAAAAAAAAAAAAAAAAAAAAATATAAGCTACCAAGTTGCTTGTTAATAAGTTTCCTTAAAAAATAAAATAAAATAATTAGATTTAATTAAAATAGTTTTTAGGTCGAAAGACATTAGTTCTAAGAGTTATTGTATTATAGAGCGCCCGTAAAGGGCCAGTAAATTAGTTGTAAGTAATTGATAATTAGGCTAGTTTTAAACATTTTTGTCTAGCTTGAAATAAAAATGAATTTAAAAAAAAATCGCTCTCGAATTATTAAAAAAAAAAACTTTAAATAACATTAATTCCAGACTTAAAAGTATTAATTAACTCCTTTTATTATAATTGTAAAACACTGTAAGAAGACAGTTGGAAAATCTCAGGTAAAATAAGCTTTAAAATACATAACCTGCCTGGTCGCAAGTCACATGACCGAAAACAAAAGAAAAACCACCAAATATCACTCCAGGAAAATTCTGACTCGGAAGCTGATACCAACATTGAAAGGGCAACGAAAATTTATACGCCACATACAAAAATGTCTCTACCCTCTGCTGATTTCCCGAAAATTAAAGCAATTATTGATGAGTTACTACGCACAGAGTTTACGAAAGTAACCGAGAATATAGCCTCAAAGGACGACGTCAATAAATTAAATACCGAACTTAATTTTCTAAGAAATCAAAATGAAGAACTTTCAAAGAAAGTACAGCAGTTCGAAACGCGTTGCAATTTTCTGGAAGATGAACTCGAACTCCAGAGTCGTGAGCTCAAAGGGGGTGGCCGTGGCGCGGTAGTTGTGTGTTCGCCTGTCAATGATCGTTTACTCATTACATGCTGTTTAGGCATAGAACTAACAACATGTGATTGAGTAAAACTAGTATACCGATAAAATGACAAGGAATACAAAAATTAATGCGAACTATAAGGGACATAGATAAATAAGACACGGAAATGTCTCCACATTAATTCAGCCACCATCCCTGGAGATAAAATCTGAGACAACAACCACCTACAGTCTCCGAATATCGCGCCACACATCTTTCCTATCATTCTTTCTCTTCCTTAACCACACCCTCACGCCCGCGCTATGTTGAAACATTTAACACATTTAACATTTAAAGGGTATTCATAATCCCTTGAGTGCGTGTAGATAAAAAAAAATACATCATTATCTACCATTCTGAGACCGATCCTCAGAAAAGGGTACGCAGGGTGACGACTCAATTACCCCTTGATATTGAAGAATCACAAAATTTACCACAAGCCACAAAAATAATTGAGAATAGCACATTCATTAAACTTAAGATAAAGACCGGCTCCGACGAGATTGCAAACAAAATACTGAGGAAATCCACAAGCTCAAGGGCACAGGTGCTTATGTCCAACGAGATCTCACAAAGCAGATGCCACTAAAACGCCGAATTCTAATTGGGTATCGTCGAATAATAAAAACACAAAGACCAAACGAAAAGATTCAAATTAAAAACAACAATCTTGTAATTGGTAGTTAAAAAAAATTATTTAAATTCTTAGAATAAATTAAAAATTAATCAAAATGATGATGAGAAGAACTAAAATGAATGTATGGAAAAATAAATTTTGAATCTGTGAAAAACACGATGCTGTCAACAACAAGCTCTAGACGTCAAAACGATTTTACTAGATCATCGAATTCTCTTTCACCAGTGATGCCTACCGCAGCAAATTGTAGTAAAATGTATGCTGCTTTAGATATGTTATGATGATAATTGCTATACTGATTATTATAAGTGTCGTTAATCCCAAAAATATGTTGTTTTGTTCTGAGGTTGAGTACGTCTATAGTTTTTTTGGTTTTTCATGTTGTATTTTTCTAGTTTGTGTACACTTAATTTTTCGAGTTTTTGTACCACTTATTTGGATGATCAGATGATGGGCTGATTTCGATTTTGTCCCAAAAGTTGTGTGGTTTGCTGTTATATTGGATATTGTTGATGATTATTTCGCCATTTTCGTAATGAATTAATGAGTTTCATGAGTTTGGCCGATCCCACATGTTGTTTTATTTTAGTATTTGGGACGCCTATTAGGACCATGAAATGATCTTTTGATTGGATGAATTCTGTTTGCCATTGTTGCTCTTCCAATTCGCATGTTGCTTGCTTGTTTTTGACTAAATTCAGGATGCAGTCATCATTGTTGATCTTCTTTAGGTTCGTTTTCTTACAGTAATATACCTCATTTATCATTATTTATTTATTTGAATCAAACTAAAAATACCTAGCGTACAATATGTTACTTGATATTAATATGTTATGAAATATTATAAAATATTTTTTTAAAACAAGTATTTCATACATCAGACAAATTTATTAATAAGTTATGATTTACGTTAAACAAATTAAACATGTTATTTAAATGTGAATTCCGTTAATAGTTGGTGCGAAAGTGTGCTATATAAATTGCCTCAGGTAGACCCCTAAAATTTCGATTTGGAACATTAAAATTAACGTGAGACAAAAGATTCAAAGCATCGACATTGCCATTAATTAGGTTCAAAAAAAAAAGGACAAAACATGAATAGGAGCGTCTGCTTTCCAGACTGGGTAGATCTATTAGTTTTAGTACATGAAGGAAAATTCAATTGGTCCTGCCGGCCTAAGCTTCTAAGGGCAAATTTTAACAATCTTTTTGGATTTGTTCAATTATTAGTTTATGGCAACGGTAATAGGGGGTCCATATCTGGCAAGCATACTTTATAATTGGTCTGCCAAATGAAGCAAATAGCTGTTTGATAACGTAAGGGTCAGAAAACTTTCGTAATTCTCTTTTAATCCAACCTAATATTGAATTGGCCTTATTGCAAGTCACATTTATATGCTGTGTGAAATAGAGTTTTTTATCAAACAATACACCAAGGATAGATACTTCACTAACATTTAACAGATTTACGCCATTGAAACTACAGTCAAAAGATAAAACAGAAAATTTCCTTGTAATATTTATAATTTTACACTGATCAATATTTAACAACAAATAATTACGTAAGCACCAATTGTAGAAAGCGTTGAGATCAGTATGGAGATTTTCACAGTCTAGAAATAGTTTTAAAAATATTTACATTGTCAGCATAGATAAGACAGTTTGAGTGCTTTAAGACTGGCGAAAGATCATTTATTAATAAAATAAAAGAACTGGACCCAAATAGCTGCCCTGAGGAACCCCCGAATTTACAAAAAACTATTTGAATGGTAGCCAATAAAATTAACTAAATAGGATTTGTCAACCCGAAGAGGGTATTGCATATATGTCTGAGGAAGGAGAAGTCACTTCACGACGGGCGATAGTACTGCCTTCGTGAAGCTCTCCACGTCAGAGGCGTCGTCTGAGGAGGACGAGGAACAAAGAATGATCGCTCAAATTGAAACAATGGAGGCAGACATCCAAAAGTTGAAAAGTAAAGTTAAGGCCAGCCAAGAACCGCGCCGAGCGAAACAACTAAAAGAACTCGATGAACAAGAACAACAACAGAAAAAAAACAATTACAAAAACAACAGCCACAGCAACAGCCAAAACAACAACGGAAAAAACAACAGCAACAGCAGCAGATACAAGCCCAGAAACAACCGGAAGAAAAACAGCAGCAGCAGATTCAAAAGCAGCAGAATCAACAGCAGCAGAAAAGTCAGTATCAGCAGCAGCAGCCACAGCCGCCGATTACGAAAAAAGAAAAGGTGCCACCCATAAATACTTATAAAATGGAGTTACAGGATACCATAAATCCATGTAAGTTGAACATAGGTCAAAATTTTACTATTAAAAGATTAAATAACGATAGGCATGCTATCCAGTGCTTCACACTGGAACAGCACAAAAAAATTAAAGAGTTGCTAAAAGAAACTACTACTGAATTCTTTAGTTTCACCCCTAAAACCGAAAAATTTCAAACGGTCCTTTTGAAGGACATAGATTCCTGCACGGAACCACAGGTGCTCTTTAATGAACTCCGCCAAAAAGCGAATACGGATCTCGACTTTATCGGGGTCAAGTCGTTCGCTACAGTTAGAGCTAGGCGGGAGAAGCGGAGTCTTCCCTTCTTCCTTGTTCAACTCTCACCCAGCAACAAACTGGATAGTTTGTAACTTGGGACAAATTAAAAAGGCGCGGCGACATGCTTCAATGCATGCGCTGCCAAAGGTTCGGCCACGCCGCAGCAAACTGCGAAATGCAGTCACGCTGCGTTAAGTGTGGAGAGAACCACAATCCAGATGAATGCAAGTTAGGAAGGGAACGGGTCGAAGATAGGACCCAGCTTAAATGTGTACTCTGCCGAGGCGGCGGACAACCCGCTAATTATCGGGGATGCCCGACGTTTCAGCTTATAAAGAACAATAAAGCTGCAAAGCAAACAGTGGCAGAAAAGCGTCCGACAGTGCGCCCTCCTACAACAACGCCCGTCAACCCCCAAATTTCTTACGCCCAAATGGCGTCAGGAAGGGAAATCACGGTACAGCCTACACCAAAGGTCGCCCAACAGGCCCCTCTGCCTAAGGCGCCGGCGGCACAGGCGGATATTATGGGCATTCTACTGGCCATCCAGGGTCAGTTGACTGGCCTCCAAAACCAGATCGGGGAGCAGGCGACTAGGGCGGATTATCTCTACTCTGTTTTGCCGAGCTTAACGCAACTTAGAGGTTAAGGGCGCGCTGCCGAAGAGGCCCTTGAAGATCCTAGCTGTGAATGTAAATTCACTGATTAGGACCGTACGTAGAGCGAATTTATTCCAATTGCTTAGAGACATAAGTCCAGATGTGTTTATGGCTAGCGAAACTAAGCTTAACCAGAAACATAAATTGACTAACAACAATTACAATATCGTAAGGAGAGACCGACCCAACTCCACTCAAGGAGGGGGCGTCGCAATCTTTATACGTAAAGGCATTAGTCATAAGGTAATATATAATAGTGATGTGCGTAAATTTCGGACGTTAGAGGCATGCATCATAAGCATTCATCTCCAACAGGGGAAGCGAATGTATGTGATCGCTGCCTATGCACCGGAAACACCTCAGCCCACACAGTTTACAACAGAGCTTGAAAAGTTTTTTGAATGCTTAAGATTGAGCTCGGAAGAAACTACTACATATTGGCTGGTGATTTGAATGCCAAACATATAGATTGGAGAAATCAAGTACAAAATCCTCGTGGTAACCATCTGTATAATTGGATGGGTCGATACACCCTGGAGTATCACTGTTCAATATTCAATGTTTTTTTATCCTAATTTGGCATCACACATCATCTACTACCTTTCGTTCTCCAAACAATGCCCCATTACATGCACCCACCTATTTCTCTATTCCTTAACTACACTTTCCTTCTACTTTCACATTTTTACTTCCTCTTGTGATTTGACCGTCGACCAGGCAAGTTCTCTTGATTGCATTTTGTAATTTATATACGAGTACCTACGAGCATTACAATAAATAGATCATTTTAAATTTAATTTTTTTTAAATCTTTTTATTATCTTTCTCTTCCTTTTAGAGCTATCGTACATTGGTCCTTCAAGACGGATTTTCATTTTCATTTTTCATTTTATTTGCAAATCACTTTTAATTAAAGCCGATTAAGCTTTTCTGTGCATACAGCATACATGCGTTTATACATATATATATATATCTAGTGCGGAGTGTTGATTTGATAATTGTAATTAAGTACAAGCAAATCCGATCATTTCGATTTTTTATTCCTTATTTGAAGTTTATGAGTTCTTTCAAATTGATGTGCTTTCTCAATTAAATTAAATTTTAACACGTGAATTTTGTGCACATAGATATATAATATACATATATAAATATATATATAATTTAATTTTGTATGCAAATAAGCATATTAATATATATATATATACGTTTAGTAATTTCTTTTCTCTGCTGTTCAAAATGGAAGATACATTAGAATCATTATGTTTAAAACAAGAAAACCTCAAAGAAGATTTGGAGTCTTTTAAGAAAAATTATGATAAAAGCCCTAAATCTCGGTTGTCTAAAGTTAGTCATCTGCAAGCTCGATTACAAATTCTCGATGAGCTAATGTCAAGTTTTCGTGAAAACCACGTTAAACTTTCTCTGTTTTTTAGAGAGAAAAAAGAAAAGGATAAAAAGGTTGAACTTTTATATTTTAAAGAAAGTGCTTATGAACTATTTCAAGACATTTATTTGGACTTAAAGTCAGATATAGTGGACAAAATTAGTGCTCTTTCTGCTCCACCTTCACATACAGTTAATAACGATTCTTCTCTAAATATAACAGCGACTTCTGGTGATCGTAATCCTAACGAGGAGCATGGGGTGCATCTTCCCAAAATAAATCTTCCCGAATTCGATGGGGATTATAAGAATTGGATGAACTTTCACGATTTATTTACGGGAATGATCCATACAAAATCTGGTTTAGATAATGCCAGGAAACTTTATTATTTGAAGAAGTGTGTGTCAGGTGAAGCTGAAAAAATAATTCATTCTATACCTTGTACAGCAGCCAACTATGATTCTGCTTGGCAAATGCTATGCGAACGATTCGATAACAAACGTTTCATCGTTGAGTCGTATTTAAAAACTTTGTGTGAGCAACCTATTATGCGAAAGGAATCTTGTGACAATATTAAAAAACTTCTATACACTACCAAGGATTGCTTGACTTCAATCCAAAATTTAAAAATTCTTTCTCAAAAGCTTGATTGTCAAACGCGTAAAAACTGGGAGCGCTTTTTAACAACAAAGGGCTCAAAGCATAAATCTGTTAAAAATCAAACAGAAACTGATTTAATTCATAACGATCTTCCCAAGCTTAGTGATTTTTATGAATTCTTAGAAGATTCTTTTAGATCTTTAGAGGCAATCGACTCAAAGCCAACTTTTATGATTTATGAAACAAAAGATAAGTTTCAAAATAATAAAAGACAAGATCGGGTTAAGACATTTCATATTTCGAACAATTATGGTTCCTGCCCTAGTTGTAATGAATCTCATCTTCTTTATCAATGTCCAAGTTTTAAATCGCTTTCACATGAAAATAAATCTGAATTTTTGAAATCAAAAAACATTTGTTTAAACTGTTTGACATCTGGACATTCTGTTTCAAGATGCAAGAGCAATTTTAAATGCCGAAAGTGCAATAGGCGGCACAACACCATAATGCACATTGAACATTCGAATCAAACCTCAAATGATGCTTCTGTTAATCCGGTTGTTGGTTCTTCAAACGAAACATTTTCGCATGTTTCAACTTATTTCGGTTCGAATTATAATTCGCAAATTTTGCTTGCAACAGCAAAGGTTAAAATATCTACTGCTTCCGGTGAATTTTTATTTAGAGCCCTCATAGACCAAGGGTCTCAATCGTCATTCGTTACAGAATGCTGTGTTCAAAAATTAAGACTCAAGAAAAACCCTCTACACTGTGTTATTAATGGTATTGGCTCAAATATTTCGAATATTTGCAAGGGGTTTGTGGAATTCAAACTAAGTTCCTGCACGAATACAAAATTTTCTTTACATGTCAAGGCTCTGGTTATTAATTCTATTAGTAGTTACTTTCCTGCTAAGAAAGTAAACTCTTCATTACCATTTGACATTGCCAACGTTTCTTTGGCAGACCCGATGTTTGCAGAGCCTGGACGCATCGATATTCTTCTTGGTGCAGATGTGTTCCATGAAATTATTCTCGATGGCATCATCAAAACTATTGATGGTCCTCTTGCACAACAAACTCATTTGGGTTGGATACTTTCGGGACCAATCAAAAATTCAAATTCGTTGAACAATGAGATTCAAAATGTTTTATCATTTCACACACAAGTGAACATAGATAATTCTCTTAGAAAATTTTGGGAACTTGAAGAAGTTTCTACTAAACGCGTTCAAACCACTGAAGATCGATCATGTGAAAAGTATTTTCAAGAAACGCATTATCGTATTTCTTCAGAAGATTCTTCTTCAGCAAGATATATTGTTAGACTTCCATTCAAGTCAAAAGTCTCAGGTGGACACTACCCTTGTTTTAAAAATTCAAGTATTAATGCTCGCAAACGATTCGAGCATTTAGAGCAAAGAACTTTTCCGAAAAATTCTAAACTTAAAAGTGAATACTCAAAGTTCATTAATGAATACATTGACCTTAAACATATGGAATTCTCGAGTAATCTTTCTGATCTTTCTGAGTCAGATAATGTTTTTATACTTCCACATCATGGTGTTTGGAAGGAAAGTAGTACCACTACCAAATTACGTGTGGTATTTGATGGTTCATCAAAACCTTCATTTTCAACTGCACTCAATCAAGAACTTTTACCAGGTCCTATTCTTCAAAACGACTTGTCTTCAGTCATATTGAGGTGGCGAATATTTTGTATTGTTTTTACTTCGGATATCGAAAAAATGTTTCGACAAATTTTAATACATCCACAAGAAACCAAATTTCAACAAATTATTTGGAGAAATAATCCTTCTGATCATCTTCAGTTATACAAACTTCAAACTGTATATGGTACAACTTGTGCACCTTATTTATCAATTCGCGTTCTCCAGCAACTTGCTGATGATGAAGCTAAAAAATATCCAGTTGGTTCTAAAATTCTAAAGAGAGACATATATGTTGACGACATTATTTCTGGGGCTGATGATATAATCACAGCTAAAAATATTCAATTAGAGCTTCAGCAGCTTCTATTATCTGGTGGATTCAAGTTAAGAAAGTGGTCTTCAAACTCACCAGAACTTTTATCTGATCTTCCATCAGAAGATTGTGAGCTATCATTTGACTTTGATGGAAATTCCAATTCGTCAATTAAGGCCTTAGGCCTATTTTGGAATCCACATTTTGATCATTTTTTCTTTAAAATATCGTTTCCAAAACGCGATTCGCATACCAAACGAACTTTATTGTCGGATGCGTCTAAGCTTTTTGATCCTCTTGGGTGGTTGGCCCCAACGATCATTTTATCCAAAATCTATTTTCAAAAACTATGGTGCGATGGAATAGGATGGGATGATCCACTTCCCTTTCCACTAAGTGTTGAATGGGAAACCTACCGCAAAACGTTGCCTTCATTGGAATCTATTAAAATACCCAGATGGCTTGGAATTAAAACTAAGTCTTTTGGAGAAGTGCATGGCTTCTCAGACGCTTCAAACTGTGCTTATTCAGCAGTATTATATTATCGTTGCATACATGATGATAAAATTTCTATTAATATTATTACGGCTAAAACTAAAGTTGCTCCTATTAAACAAGTATCGCTACCACGTCTGGAGTTATGTGGCGCTGTGTTATTATCAAAGTTATTCAAAAAATATATGACTGCAATCGAAAGTCAGTCACCAAATATTAAATCGTATTTCTGGACTGATTCCAAAATTGTGCTTGCATGGATTCACGCATTACCTATACGTTGGCAAACATTCGTTGCCAACAGGGTCACAGAGATACAACAATTGACAAACGTTTCAGATTGGTATCATGTACGCTCTGAGGATAACCCTGCTGATTGTGCTTCCCGTGGCTTACAGCCCCCTGATCTTCAAAACTTTGATCTGTGGTGGTCTGGTCCCAAATGGCTAAGTTTGCCCCAATCCGAGTGGCCAAATCAAGTTGCTTCGAAATTTGAAACTGAATTCGAAATGAAAACAAACACTAATTGTTTTTCTTTAAAGTTAGCATCTTCGTTTGATCTTTTGTCAAGGTTTTCTTCTTTGAATAAACTTCTTCGTGTTACGAGTTATATATATCGTTTTATAAGATTTACGAAAAAGAAATCATTTGGAGATTTTCTTAATCCTCTTGAAATTCAAGATTCATTTTCGAGTATAATACGTTTATCACAATCTCAACACTTTTCATCCGAGATAAAAGATTTAAAATCAAATTTACAAATCTCAACTAAGAGTAAAATAAAAAATCTTTATCCATTTTTGGATAATGAGGGTATATTGCGCGTCGGTGGAAGATTGCAAAAGGCTGATATCGATCAAAATTCAAAACACCCAATAATTATTTCAAATAACTGCAATTTGTCTAAGCTTATGGTTTCGGATTCGCACCGTAAAACCCTTCATGGTGGTCCCCAATTAATGATGTCTTACATAAGACATAGATTCTGGATTCTTAATCTAAGAAATCTAGCGAAAGCAGAGTTTCACTCTTGCTCTTTATGTGTCCGCTTTAACCACAGACGCAGTACACAACTTATGGGATCTCTTCCAAAAGTACGTGTCAATGAAGCCAGACCATTTCGTCACACTGGGGTTGACTATGCTGGCCCATTCGACGTTCGTATTTCAAAAGGTCGATCGCCAAAGACTTATAAAAGTTATATTTGTGTGTTTGTTTGTTTGGTGACGAAGGCGATACATATCGAACTTGTGTCAGATATGTCTACAGACGGATTCCTAGCAGCCTTTAGACGTTTTACAGGAAGAAGAGGAAGCTGCAGTGACCTTTATAGCGATAATGGGACAAACTTTATTGGTGCTAATAAAGCCTTACATCAAATGAATAAAGAATTCAACGAATTATGTCCAAAACATATAATCGAAAACATTGCATCAAAAGGAACTACATGGCATTTCATTCCTCCTGCCTCACCCCACTTTGGAGGATTGTGGGAGGCAGGGGTAAAATCAGTTAAGTACCATTTGAAAAGAATAATATTAAATCGAATTTTAACTTTTGAAGAACTCAATACTCTTCTAATTCAAATTGAATGTGTTCTCAATTCCAGACCACTTTGCCCAATTAATGATGACCCAACAGATACAAGTGTTCTGACGCCTTCACATTTTCTCATCGGGGAACCTGCATTTATAGTACCTGAACCTAACTTATTAGATGTCAAGACGAGCCGTCTTCAACGGTGGGAACAAATTCAACAAATGTTTCAACATTTTTGGGAAAAGTGGAGAAATGAATATCTCTGTCGACTGCAAAACCGACCAAAAAGACTTTCTAACAAGCAACGCAACTTTCAAGTCAATGACGTTCTCATCATCACCGATGAACGTTTCCCCCCAGCAAAGTGGCCACTAGCAAGGATTGTTCAAGTTCATCTTGGACCAGATGGTATAAGCAGGGTGGTCACTCTGTTATCAAATGGAAAAAAATGCAAACGTCCAATAACAAAACTTTGCTTGCTGCCTATTAATGAACCCATGGATTCATCGTTACCAGCCTAAGACATATTATTTTTTTTTTTTTTTCCTGCAGCGAGTACCAGGCGCTAACAAACCTGGTCCCACACAACTATGTATATAGGAGGAAATGCCTATATATAAATTATTTATCAAATAATTTTTTTTTTTTTTTTATCGATTTTGTTATAATTTATACTTTAATTTTATGTTAAGAACAGTTGTTCTTGGCCGGCGGAATGTTCAATATTCAATGTTTTTTTATCCTAATTTGGCATCACACATCATCTACTACCTTTCGTTCTCCAAACAATGCCCCATTACATGCACCCACCTATTTCTCTATTCCTTAACTACACTTTCCTTCTACTTTCACATTTTTACTTCCTCTTGTGATTTGACCGTCGACCAGGCAAGTTCTCTTGATTGCATTTTGTAATTTATATACGAGTACCTACGAGCATTACAATAAATAGATCATTTTAAATTTAATTTTTTTTAAATCTTTTTATTATCTTTCTCTTCCTTTTAGAGCTATCGTACAATCGCATTGAACTTCTCGCTACAGACAGGCCATCGTTTCCAAGAAGCGGTGCCTATCTGGATCTATTGTTGAAAGACGCAAGACTAACAATTACTGATACTGTGGGCCATCGGCCTAAAAATTGTTTAAGAACGATCGAGTACGACAGTGACCACTGCGGACTCGCCGCCGTAATACAACTTCCGAACGAGCTTATGGAGTTGGAGGAGTATGTACCTGTGCACACTTACAATTACAGTAAGGTGCGATGGCCACGCTTCTCGAACGTCTTATTGAGCGAATTACGTTGAAATGGTATATCCCCACCAAATCACAGGAACCTGAAAAATATTGAAATTGATAGATACTTAGAACAAATGGACGAAATAATTCAACGAACAATGAACAGGACAATACCGAAATACAAAGAACGTAACGCAACTGACATGTACCGACGCGACAGTTGATGCATTAGACAGACAAAAAAGTGGCTTACTGACAAGACTAAAACGCTTGTACAGACGGTTTACTGACACACGAAATCTGGAGATAAGGACACTGAAGTCGTCCATCAAA
Organism: Philhelius pedissequus; assembly: GCA_910595825.1. Lineage (NCBI taxonomy): Eukaryota > Metazoa > Arthropoda > Insecta > Diptera > Syrphidae > Philhelius > Philhelius pedissequus. The sequence continues at coordinate 220,542,498 of OU343160.1, read as the reverse complement.
AACATCAACCAATTGATGAAAGAAAATTATAGGTTGTCCATTAATTTGTTTTGGGACAATAAAATTCGGGCCGTGAACGCTTCCGACCCGAGTATGTTCCCACAAATTAATAAGATATTCAGAAGAAAAGATCAAAACGACCTTCCGTGTCTTAAGCTCCAGAGGACGACACAAAACAGAGACGTTCTTCTGACAGCAGGCATAGACCCAGATGACGCCGTCTTGGACGATGACCTCTTCATAATCAAAGATCCGCAGGAGAAGGTGGAGGCTGTGGGGGCTGCTTTCCAGCAAGTGTACAAGGTGAATGCAAGCATTCGCCCGAACCATGACCTGGAGAGCAGAGCTCTGGTTCACCACTACTACCTCCGGAACGATATAATGCAGTGGCGATCTGAGAACCTTGGTTTAACCGGGTTTAATGATGAACATTTGGCAAACGCCATAATCGCCGAGCGAAATGGGACCAGTTCCCTGTTAATTTCGAAGATTGAGCTACAGCTCATCTTTGATTCACTAAGGAAAAAGAAATCAGTAGGAGTCGATGGTATATCCAATGTTGTACTACGACATTTGCCTCAGGAAGCAGTTGACATTTATACCACACTGTTTAACAACGCGCTGAATAATGCATATTATCCACTGCGGTGGAAGACAGCAGTGGGGCATCCTCTCCCTAAAAAGGGAAAGGACAATTCCAATCCGGCGAATCTCAGGTCGATAAGTCTTCTTCCGAGTATTAGCAAAGTATTTGAAAAGGTTATTAATAGGGCTCTGTTCAAGTGGGCGGCGGACAACAAAATCATACCGGATACTCAGTTCGGTTTTAAGACAGGACATGACACAATTCATGTCGCGTCTAAACTCGTTTCTAATGTCCAATGGAACAAATCTAAAAAGCAGTGTACGGGTGCCTGTCTGGTTGATTTGGAGAAGGCCTTCGACACCGTATGGTTAGAGGGTCTCTATCTAAAGCTCGCCAGACTTGGTATAAGTAAACCGCTATTGTACATGCTTTATGACATGCTAAATGCTAGAAAGTTTGTGGTTAAGAGTGGCAATGTAACTTCTACCACAGTTTTTAATATTAACAATGGTCTTCAGCAGGGAGCGGTTAACTCGCCGATTCTCTTCAGCATTTACACCAGCGATCTGATAGGAAGTCTAACTCAGGCAATTGCGTACGCCAACGATCTTATTGCGTACAGAACAGCTCCAACAGTTGAGGTCATCAAAATCCTTTTGCAGCGTGACTTCGACGAGATTCAGCGATATTGTTATGACTGGAAGTTGAAAATCAATTTCCAGAAATCAGAAACAATTCTGTTTAGGACTTCGTTGTCTAGCGCCTCAAGGGATACGAGAAAGAACTGGCGCAAGCTGGTGATCGTAGGATCACATGGACATCCACTGGCGACTAAAAGTTTAGTAAAGTACCTTGGCATCTGGTTGGATCAGTACTTGTATTTCGACAGACATATAGGTGCTGCTCTGGCCAGGGCTAGGGGAGCCTTTGCCCTGACAAAACGATTGTTTTATAGCAGCCGTCTTGACAGCAGGGTGAAGGTGATTTGCTACATGGCCCTCATCAGGCCGATGATTGCCTATGGATGCCCGGTGTGGTTCAACGTTGCCCCATCTCAAATAGAAAAGATTCGGGTGTTTGAGAGGCAGTGTCTTCGACGTTGCCTTGGATTACACAGAACACCAGAGTCGGAGTACAAACGATATTATTCCAACCAGGTTCTATACAACGGAGCAGACATAAACAGAATAGATAATTTTTTGTTTAAGCTGATTCGGGGGCACGTTGCAAGAGCGATGTCCTCAACTAACAACTTAATTTTTGGGGCGTATTACCCCAATAACGAATATTTCGAGAGTGCGCGGTTAAGTGGCTACATCCCTCCCGAGGCATTCCTCTATTTAGACAGTCGAGGGCTGATACAGGATGGAGGGGCGGTTCCGCTCACCTACCACGTCAGCCGGAAAACTGTGGATAGGCGACTCCTGTAGGGTCGAGACGTCATTGCTCAAGGTGGAGAAGAGCGCCTTCGGTTCAGTAGGACTGTGTCCGATCGGGACCGGCTCTCTGAACAGCATCATTATATTTAAAGTCGATGAAGATAGTATATCTTGGCCGACTTCCATAGATTTAGGTAATTAGGTATAGGGAACAGTCGGGGTGGCACCAAAAAAAATAAAAATATGTATGTATGCGGGCGCATACGTGCATGTATCTGCGTGCCTGTACATGTATGTGCGTACGTATATGTATGTGCATTTGTACATGTATGGGTGGGTTGCATGTTGGTGTGTGTCTGCATGCATATAAAAAATAAACAAAAAAAATAATTAATAAACGAAAAAAATGCTGCTGTGGCTGTTCTAGTTTTTAAGTAGTTTTAAGTATTATTAAGTATTTGAAGTTGTTTAAGTTATTTTTAGTTAGTATAAGTTAGTTTTATTTAGTTTTAATTATTTTTAATCTTTATTTAGGTTTAGTTTATAAGTAAAAAAAAAAAAATAAAAAAAAAAATGATAAGATACCAAGTTTTTTTGTAAAATTTTCCTTGAAATATAACATAAATAAAAATTAGATTTAATTAAAATAGTTTTTAGGTCGAAAGACATTAGTTCTAAGAGTTATTGTTTAATTTAGAGCGCCCGTAAAGGGACAGTAAATTAGTTGAAAGTTATTTATAATTAGGCTAGTTTTAAACATTGTTGTCTAGCTTTAAGATAGTTATAAGTTAATATGAAATAAAAATGAATTAAAAAAAAATGAAAAAAAGTGCGTTGGCTACTAAGCGGCTGGTCATGGTTCAATACACGATGAAGGCACAAGAAGTTTTTCAATTAAAATGAACAAGTAGACCAGCACCACTAGAGCAAAGAAATCTAATGATCGACCTTGGCAAGTCGTGAAATAGCCATAATTCCTGCCAACAATAATTAAGACAAAACTTGGTGGTGCTCTAAAAGCAAGTATGTAATCATACAAAAACATAATATAATACAAATAAAAATGACCAGTGTCAAAGTCTTTCACATAAAAAAAAACTCCCTCCTTATATGAACAACAAAACTGTTGGCTTATAAACGAGTAAGGAGAAAGTAAGAAAGAACCCGAATAAACAACAACAAACTTGTCTGGCTAATAAAAGTGCATGTCGTTTCAATGCAATTGATAAACAGAAAAAAACCTGCATTAGGTTGGATCTGATCATGTGGGCTCGGTGGCGTGATGCGAAGTGCGTTGGCTACTAAGCGGCTAGTCATGGTTCAATACACGATGAAGGCACAAGAAGTTTTTCAATTAAAATGAAAAAGTAGAACAGCACCACTAGAGCAAAAAAAATCTGATGATGGACCTTGGCAAGTCGTGAAATAGCTATAATTCCAGCCAAAAATAATTAAGAAACAACTTGGTGGTAGCACACTCAAGTTGTTGTTGGGCATTAAAAGTCATTAAATGATAAACAAAAGTGCTTTAAAACCAAGTATGTAATCATACAAAAACTGAATATAATACAAATAAAAATGACCAGTGTCAAAATCTTTCACAACAAAAAAAAATCTCCCTCCTTATATGAACAACAAAAATGTTGGCTTTGAACGAGTAAGGAGAAAATAAGAAAGAACCCGAACAAACAACAACAAACTTGTGTGGCTAATAAAAGCGCTGGTCGTTTCAATGCAATTGATAAACAAAAAAAACCTGCATTAGGTTGGATTTGATCATGTGGGCTCGGTGGCGTGATGCGACGTGCGTTGGCTCCTAAGCGGCTGGTCATGGTTCAGTACACGATGAAGGCACAAGAAGTTTTTCAATTAAAATGAAAAAGTAGACCAGCACCACTAGAGCAACGGAATCTGATGATCGATCGAAAATGTAGACCAGCACCACTAGAGCAAAGGAATCTGAAGATCGACCTTGAAAAGTCGTAAAATAGCTATAATTCCAGGAAAAAATAATTGAGAAAAAACCTGGTGGTAGCACACTCAAGTTGTTGTTGAGCATTCAAGGTCATTAAATGATACGAAAAAGTGCTTTAAAAGCAAGTATGTAATCATACAAAAACTGAATATAATACAAATGAAAATGACCAGCGTCAAAATCTTTCACATAAAAAAAATATCCCTCCAACAACAAAAATGTTGGCTTATAAACGAGTATGGAGAAAATAAGAAAGAACCCCAATAAACAACACCAAACTTGTCTGGCTAATAAAAGCGCTAGTCGTTTCAATGCAATTGATAAACAGACAAAAAACCTGCATTAGGTTGGATCTGATCATGTGGGCTCGGTGGCGTGATGGGAAGTGCGTTGGCTACTAAGCGGCTGGTCATGGTTCAATACACGATGAAGGCACAAGAAGTTTTCAATTAAAATGAAAAAGTAGACCAGCACCACTAGAGCAAAGGAATCTGATGATCGATCGAAAAAGTAGACCAGCACCACTAGAGCAAAGGAATCTGATGATCGACCTTGGAAAGTCGTGAAATAGCTATAATTCCAGCCAAAAATAATTGAGAAAAAACTTGGTGGTAGCACACTCAAGTTGTTGTTTGGCACTCAAATCCATTAAATGATACGAAAAAGTACTTTAAAAGCAAGTATGTAATCATACAAAAACTGAATATAATACATATAAATATGGCCAGTTTCAAAATCTTTCACAAAAAAAAAAATCTCCCTGCAATCTGATGATCAACCTTGGCAAGTCGTGAAATAGCTATAATTCCAGCCAAAAAATAATCGAGAAAAAACTTGTTGGTAGCACACTCAAGTGGTTGTTGGGCACTCAAATCCATTAAATGATACGAAAAAGTGCTTTAAAAGCAAGTATGTAATCATAAAAAAACTGAATATAATACAAATAAAAATTACCAGTGCCAAAATCTTTCACATACAAAAAAAATATCCCTCCTTATATGAACAACAACAATGTTGGCTTATAAACCAGTAAGGAGAAAATAAGAAAGAACCCGAATAAACAACAACAAACTTGTCTGGCTAATAAAAGTGCATGTCGTTTCAATGCAATTGATAAACAGAAAAAAACCTGCATTAGGTTGGATCTGATCATGTGGGCTCGGTGGCGTGAAGCGAAGTGCGTTGGCTACTAAGCGGCTAGTCATGGTTCAATACACGATGAAGGCACAAGAAGTTTTTCAATTAAAATAAAAAAGTAGACCAGCACCACTAGAGCAAAGGAATCTGATGATCGATCGAAAAAGTAGACCAGCACCACTAGAGCAAAGGAATCTGAAGATCGACCTTGAAAAGTCGTAAAATAGCTATAATTCCAGGAAAAAATAATTGAGAAAAAACCTGGTGGTAGCACACTCAAGTTGTTGTTGAGCATTCAAGGTCATTAAATGATACGAAAAAGTGCTTTAAAAGCAAGTATGTAATCATACAAAAACTGAATATAATACAAATGAAAATGACCAGCGTCAAAATCTTTCACATAAAAAAAATATCCCTCCAACAACAAAAATGTTGGCTTATAAACGAGTATGGAGAAAATAAGAAAGAACCCCAATAAACAACACCAAACTTGTCTGGCTAATAAAAGCGCTAGTCGTTTCAATGCAATTGATAAACAGACAAAAAACCTGCATTAGGTTGGATCTGATCATGTGGGCTCGGTGGCGTGATGGGAAGTGCGTTGGCTACTAAGCGGCTGGTCATGGTTCAATACACGATGAAGGCACAAGAAGTTTTCAATTAAAATGAAAAAGTAGACCAGCACCACTAGAGCAAAGGAATCTGATGATCGATCGAAAAAGTAGACCAGCACCACTAGAGCAAAGGAATCTGATGATCGACCTTGGAAAGTCGTGAAATAGCTATAATTCCAGCCAAAAATAATTGAGAAAAAACTTGGTGGTAGCACACTCAAGTTGTTGTTTGGCACTCAAATCCATTAAATGATACGAAAAAGTACTTTAAAAGCAAGTATGTAATCATACAAAAACTGAATATAATACATATAAATATGGCCAGTTTCAAAATCTTTCACAAAAAAAAAAATCTCCCTGCAATCTGATGATCAACCTTGGCAAGTCGTGAAATAGCTATAATTCCAGCCAAAAAATAATCGAGAAAAAACTTGTTGGTAGCACACTCAAGTGGTTGTTGGGCACTCAAATCCATTAAATGATACGAAAAAGTGCTTTAAAAGCAAGTATGTAATCATAAAAAAACTGAATATAATACAAATAAAAATTACCAGTGCCAAAATCTTTCACATACAAAAAAAATATCCCTCCTTATATGAACAACAACAATGTTGGCTTATAAACCAGTAAGGAGAAAATAAGAAAGAACCCGAATAAACAACAACAAACTTGTCTGGCTAATAAAAGTGCATGTCGTTTCAATGCAATTGATAAACAGAAAAAAACCTGCATTAGGTTGGATCTGATCATGTGGGCTCGGTGGCGTGATGCGAAGTGCGTTGGCTACTAAGCGGCTAGTCATGGTTCAATACACGATGAAGGCACAAGAAGTTTTTCAATTAAAATAAAAAAGTAGACCAGCACCACTAGAGCAAAGGAATCTGATGATCGATCGAAAAAGTAGACCAGCACCACTAGAGGAAAGGAATTTGATGATCGTCCTTGGAAAGTCGTGAAATAGCTATAATTCCAGCCAAAAATAATTGAAAAAAAACTTGCTGGTAGCACACTCAAGTTGTTGTTGGGCATTAGAAGTCATTAAATGATACGAAAAAGTGCTTTAAAAGCAAGTATGTAATCATACAAAAACTGAATATAATACAAATAAAAATTACCAGTGTCAAAATCTTTCGCATACAAAAAAAAATATCCCTCCTTATGTGAACAACAACAATGTTGGCTTGTAAGACAGTAAGGAGAAAATAAGAAAGAACCCGAATAAACAACAAAAAACTTGTCTGGCTATTAAAAGCGCTGGTCGTTTCAATGCAATTGATAAACAGAAAAAAAACTGTATTAGGTTGGATCTGATCATATGTGCTCGGTGTCAAAATCTTTCACATACAAAAAAAATATCCCTCCTTATATGAACAACAACAATGTTGGCTTATAAACCAGTAAGGAGAAAACAAGAAAGAACCCGAATAAACAACAAAAAACTTGTCTGGCTATTAAAAGCGCTGGTCGTTTCAATGCAATTGATAAACAGAAAAAAAACTGTATTAGGTTGGATCTGATCATATGGGCTCGGTGGCGTGATGCGAAGTGCGTTGGCTACTAAGCGGCTGGTCATGGTTCAGTACAGGATGAAGGCACAAGAAGTTTTTCAATTAAAATGAAAAAGTAGACCAGCACCACTAGAGCAAAGGAATCTGATGATCGATCGAAAAAGTAGACCAGCGCCACTAGAGGAAAGGAATTTGATTATCGTCCTTGGAAAGTCGTGAAATAGCTATAATTCCAGCCAAAAATAATTGAAAAAAAACTTGCTGGTAGCACACTCAAGTTGTTGTTGGGCATTCGAAGTCATTAAATGATACGAAAAAGTGCTTTAAAAGCAAGTATGTAATCATACAAAAACTGAATATAATACAAATATAAATAACCAGTGTCAAAATCTTTCACATACAAAAAAAAATATCCCTATTTATATGAACAACAAAAATGTTGGCTTATAAACGAGTAAGGAGAAAAAAAGAAAGAACCCGAATAAACAACAACAAACTTGTCTGGCTAATAAAAGCGCTGGTCGTTTCAATGCAATTGATAAACAGAAAAAAAAATGCATTAGTTGGATCTGATCATGTGGGATCGGTGGCGTGATGCGAGGTGCGTTGGCTATTAAGCGGCTGGTCATGGTTCAGTACACGATGAAGGCACAAGAAGTTTTTCAATTAAAATGAAAAAGTAGACCAGCACCACTAGAGCAAAGGAATCTGATGATCGATCGAAAAAGTAGACCAGCACCACTAGAGCAAAGGAATCTGATGATCGACCTTGGAAAGTCGTGAAATAGCTATAATTCCAGCCAAAAATAATTGAGAAAAAACTTGGTGGTAGCACACTCAAGTTGTTGTTTGGCACTCAAATCCATTAAATGATACGAAAAAGTACAAGAACCCGAATAAACAACAACAAACTTGTCTGGCTAATAAAAGCGCTGCTCGTTTCAATGCAATTGATAAACAGAAAAAAATTGCATTAGGTTGGATCTGATCATGTGGGCTCGGTGGCGAGATGCGAAGTCCGTTGGCTACTAAGCGACTGGTCATGGTTCAATACACGATAAAGGCACAAGAAGTTTTTCAATTAAAATGAAAAAGTAGACCAGCACCACTAGAGCAAAGCAATCTGATGATCAACCTTGGCAAGTCGTGAAATAGCTATAATTCCAGCCAAAAAATAATTGAGAAAAAACTTGGTGGTAGCACACTCAAGTTGTTGTTGGGCACTCAAATCCATTAAATGATACGAAAAAGTGCTTTAAAAGCAAGTATGTAATCATACAAAAACTGAATATAATACAAATAAAAATTACCAGTGTCAAAATCTTTCACATACAAAAAAAATATCCCTCCTTATATGAACAACAACAATGTTGGCTTATAAACCAGTAAGGAGAAAATAAGAAAGAACCCGAATAAACAACAAAAAACTTGTCTGGCTATTAAAAGCGCTGGTCGTTTCAATGCAATTGATAAACAGAAAAAAAACTGTATTAGGTTGGATCTGATCATATGGGCTCGGTGGCGTGATGCGAAGTGCGTTGGCTACTAAGCGGCTGGTCATGGTTCAGTACACGATGAAGGCACAAGAAGTTTTTCAATTAAAATAAAAAAGTAGACCAGCACCACTAGAGCAAAGGAATCTGATGATCGATCGAAAAAGTAGACCAGCAGCACTATAGGAAAGGAATTTGATGATCGTCCTTGGAAAGTCGTGAAATAGCTATAATTCCAGCCAAAAATAATTGAAAAAAAACTTGCTGGTAGCACACTCAAGTTGTTGTTGGGCATTAGAAGTCATTAAATGATACGAAAAAGTGCTTTAAAAGCAAGTATGTAATCATACAAAAACTGAATATAATACAAATAAAAATTACCAGTGTCAAAATCTTTCGCATACAAAAAAAAATATCCCTCCTTATGTGAACAACAACAATGTTGGCTTGTAAGACAGTAAGGAGAAAATAAGAAAGAACCCGAATAAACAACAAAAAACTTGTCTGGCTATTAAAAGCGCTGGTCGTTTCAATGCAATTGATAAACAGAAAAAAAACTGTATTAGGTTGGATCTGATCATATGTGCTCGGTGTCAAAATCTTTCACATACAACAAAAATATCCCTCCTTATATGAACAACAACAATGTTGGCTTATAAACCAGTAAGGAGAAAACAAGAAAGAACCCGAATAAACAACAAAAAACTTGTCTGGCTATTAAAAGCGCTGGTCGTTTCAATGCAATTGATAAACAGAAAAAAAACTGTATTAGGTTGGATCTGATCATATGGGCTCGGTGGCGTGATGCGAAGTGCGTTGGCTACTAAGCGGCTGGTCATGGTTCAGTACAGGATGAAGGCACAAGAAGTTTTTCAATTAAAATGAAAAAGTAGACCAGCACCACTAGAGCAAAGGAATCTGATGATCGATCGAAAAAGTAGACCAGCGCCACTAGAGGAAAGGAATTTGATTATCGTCCTTGGAAAGTCGTGAAATAGCTATAATTCCAGCCAAAAATAATTGAAAAAAAACTTGCTGGTAGCACACTCAAGTTGTTGTTGGGCATTCGAAGTCATTAAATGATACGAAAAAGTGCTTTAAAAGCAAGTATGTAATCATACAAAAACTGAATATAATACAAATATAAATAACCAGTGTCAAAATCTTTCACATACAAAAAAAATATCCCTATTTATATGAACAACAAAAATGTTGGCTTATAAACGAGTAAGGAGAAAAAAAGAAAGAACCCGAATAAACAACAACAAACTTGTCTGGCTAATAAAAGCGCTGGTCGTTTCAATGCAATTGATAAACAGAAAAAAAAATGCATTAGTTGGATCTGATCATGTGGGATCGGTGGCGTGATGCGAGGTGCGTTGGCTATTAAGCGGCTGGTCATGGTTCAGTACACGATGAAGGCACAAGAAGTTTTTCAATTAAAATGAAAAAGTAGACCAGCACCACTAGAGCAAATGAATCTGATGATCGATCGAAAAAGTAGACCAGCACCACTAGAGCAAAGGAATCTGATGATCGACCTTGGAAAGTCGTGAAATAGCTATAATTCCAGCCAAAAATAATTGAGAAAAAACTTGGTGGTAGCACACTCAAGTTGTTGTTTGGCACTCAAATCCATTAAATGATACGAAAAAGTACAAGAACCCGAATAAACAACAACAAACTTGTCTGGCTAATAAAAGCGCTGCTCGTTTCAATGCAATTGATAAACAGAAAAAAATTGCATTAGGTTGGATCTGATCATGTGGGCTCGGTGGCGTGATGCGAAGTCCGTTGGCTACTAAGCGACTGGTCATGGTTCAATACACGATAAAGGCACAAGAAGTTTTTCAATTAAAATGAAAAAGTAGACCAGCACCACTAGAGCAAAGCAATCTGATGATCAACCTTGGCAAGTCGTGAAATAGCTATAATTCCAGCCAAAAAATAATTGAGAAAAAACTTGGTGGTAGCACACTCAAGTTGTTGTTGGGCACTCAAATCCATTAAATGATACGAAAAAGTGCTTTAAAAGCAAGTATGTAATCATACAAAAACTGAATATAATACAAATAAAAATTACCAGTGTCAAAATCTTTCACATACAAAAAAAATATCCCTCCTTATATGAACAACAACAATGTTGGCTTATAAACCAGTAAGGAGAAAATAAGAAAGAACCCGAATAAACAACAAAAAACTTGTCTGGCTATTAAAAGCGCTGGTCGTTTCAATGCAATTGATAAACAGAAAAAAAACTGTATTAGGTTGGATCTGATCATATGGGCTCGGTGGCGTGATGCGAAGTGCGTTGGCTACTAAGCGGCTGGTCATGGTTCAGTACACGTTGAAGGCACAAGAAGTTTTTCAATTAAAATGAAAAAGTAGACCAGCACCACTAGAGCAAAGGAATCTGATGATCGATCGAAAAAGTAGACCAGCACCACTAGAGGAAAGGAATTTGATGATCGTCCTTGGAAAGTCGTGAAATAGCTATAATTCCAGCCAAAAATAATTGAAAAAAAACTTGCTGGTAGCACACTCAAGTTGTTGTTGGGCATTAGAAGTCATTAAATGATACGAAAAAGTGCTTTAAAAGCAAGTATGTAATCATACAAAAACTGAATATAATACAAATAAAAATTACCAGTGTCAAAATCTTTCGCATACAAAAAAAAATATCCCTCCTTATGTGAACAACAACAATGTTGGCTTGTAAGACAGTAAGGAGAAAATAAGAAAGAACCCGAATAAACAACAAAAAACTTGTCTGGCTATTAAAAGCGCTGGTCGTTTCAATGCAATTGATAAACAGAAAAAAAACTGTATTAGGTTGGATCTGATCATATGTGCTCGGTGTCAAAATCTTTCGCATACAAAAAAAATATCCCTCCTTATATGAACAACAACAATGTTGGCTTATAAACCAGTAAGGAGAAAACAAGAAAGAACCCGAATAAACAACAAAAAACTTGTCTGGCTATTAAAAGCGCTGGTCGTTTCAATGCAATTGATAAACAGAAAAAAAACTGTATTAGGTTGGATCTGATCATATGGGCTCGGTGGCGTGATGCGAAGTGCGTTGGCTACTAAGCGGCTGGTCATGGTTCAGTACAGGATGAAGGCACAAGAAGTTTTTCAATTAAAATGAAAAAGTAGACCAGCACCACTAGAGCAAAGGAATCTGATGATCGATCGAAAAAGTAGACCAGCGCCACTAGAGGAAAGGAATTTGATTATCGTCCTTGGAAAGTCGTGAAATAGCTATAATTCCAACCAAAAATAATTGAAAAAAAACTTGCTGGTAGCACACTCAAGTTGTTGTTGGTCATTCGAAGTCATTAAATGATACGAAAAAGTGCTTTAAAAGCAAGTATGTAATCATACAAAAACTGAATATAATACAAATATAAATAACCAGTGTCAAAATCTTTCACATACAAAAAAAATATCCCTATTTATATGAACAACAAAAATGTTGGCTTATAAACGAGTAAGGAGAAAAAAAGAAAGAACCCGAATAAACAACAACAAACTTGTCTGGCTAATAAAAGCGCTGGTCGTTTCAATGCAATTGATAAACAGAAAAAAAAATGCATTAGTTGGATCTGATCATGTGGGATCGGTGGCGTGATGCGAGGTGCGTTGGCTATTAAGCGGCTGGTCATGGTTCAGTACACGATGAAGGCACAAGAAGTTTTTCAATTAAAATGAAAAAGTAGACCAGCACCACTAGAGCAAAGGAATCTGATGATCGATCGAAAAAGTAGACCAGCACCACTAGAGCAAAGGAATCTGATGATCGACCTTGGAAAGTCGTGAAATAGCTATAATTCCAGCCAAAAATAATTGAGAAAAAACTTGGTGGTAGCACACTCAAGTTGTTGTTTGGCACTCAAATCCATTAAATGATACGAAAAAGTACAAGAACCCGAATAAACAACAACAAACTTGTCTGGCTAATAAAAGCGCTGCTCGTTTCAATGCAATTGATAAACAGAAAAAAATTGCATTAGGTTGGATCTGATCATGTGGGCTCGGTGGCGTGATGCGAAGTCCGTTGGCTACTAAGCGACTGGTCATGGTTCAATACACGATAAAGGCACAAGAAGTTTTTCAATTAAAATGAAAAAGTAGACCAGCACCACTAGAGCAAAGCAATCTGATGATCAACCTTGGCAAGTCGTGAAATAGCTATAATTCCAGCCAAAAAATAATTGAGAAAAAACTTGGTGGTAGCACACTCAAGTTGTTGTTGGGCACTCAAATCCATTAAATGATACGAAAAAGTGCTTTAAAAGCAAGTATGTAATCATACAAAAACTGAATATAATACAAATAAAAATTACCAGTGTCAAAATCTTTCACATACAAAAAAAATATCCCTCCTTATATGAACAACAACAATGTTGGCTTATAAACCAGTAAGGAGAAAATAAGAAAGAACCCGAATAAACAACAAAAAACTTGTCTGGCTATTAAAAGCGCTGGTCGTTTCAATGCAATTGATAAACAGAAAAAAAACTGTATTAGGTTGGATCTGATCATATGGGCTCGGTGGCGTGATGCGAAGTGCGTTGGCTACTAAGCGGCTGGTCATGGTTCAGTACACGTTGAAGGCACAAGAAGTTTTTCAATTAAAATGAAAAAGTAGACCAGCACCACAAGAGCAAGGAATCTGATGATCGATCGAAAAAGTAGACCAGCACCACTAGAGGAAAGGAATTTGATGATCGTCCTTGGAAAGTCGTGAAATAGCTATAATTCCAGCCAAAAATAATTGAAAAAAAAACTTGCTGGTAGCACACTCAAGTTGTTGTTGGGCATTAGAAGTCATTAAATGATACGAAAAAGTGCTTTAAAAGCAAGTATGTAATCATACAAAAACTGAATATAATACAAATAAAAATTACCAGTGTCAAAATCTTTCGCATACAAAAAAAAATATCCCTCCTTATGTGAACAACAACAATGTTGGCTTGTAAGACAGTAAGGAGAAAATAAGAAAGAACCCGAATAAACAACAAAAACTTGTCTGGCTATTAAAAGCGCTGGTCGTTTCAATGCAATTGATAAACAGAAAAAAAACTGTATTAGGTTGGATCTGATCATATGTGCTCGGTGTCAAAATCTTTCACATACAAAAAAAATATCCCTCCTTATATGAACAACAACAATGTTGGCTTATAAACCAGTAAGGAGAAAACAAGAAAGAACCCGAATAAACAACAAAAAACTTGTCTGGCTATTAAAAGCGCTGGTCGTTTCAATGCAATTGATAAACAGAAAAAAAACTGTATTAGGTTGGATCTGATCATATGGGCTCGGTGGCGTGATGCGAAGTGCGTTGGCTACTAAGCGGCTGGTCATGGTTCAGTACAGGATGAAGGCACAAGAAGTTTTTCAATTAAAATGAAAAAGTAGACCAGCACCACTAGAGCAAAGGAATCTGATGATCGATCGAAAAAGTAGACCAGCGCCACTAGAGGAAAGGAATTTGATTATCGTCCTTGGAAAGTCGTGAAATAGCTATAATTCCAACCAAAAATAATTGAAAAAAAACTTGCTGGTAGCACACTCAAGTTGTTGTTGGTCATTCGAAGTCATTAAATGATACGAAAAAGTGCTTTAAAAGCAAGTATGTAATCATACAAAAACTGAATATAATACAAATATAAATAACCAGTGTCAAAATCTTTCACATACAAAAAAAATATCCCTATTTATATGAACAACAAAAATGTTGGCTTATAAACGAGTAAGGAGAAAAAAAGAAAGAACCCGAATAAACAACAACAAACTTGTCTGGCTAATAAAAGCGCTGGTCGTTTCAATGCAATTGATAAACAGAAAAAAAAATGCATTAGTTGGATCTGATCATGTGGGATCGGTGGCGTGATGCGAGGTGCGTTGGCTATTAAGCGGCTGGTCATGGTTCAGTACACGATGAAGGCACAAGAAGTTTTTCAATTAAAATGAAAAAGTAGACCAGCACCACTAGAGCAAAGGAATCTGATGATCGATCGAAAAAGTAGACCAGCACCACTAGAGCAAAGGAATCTGATGATCGACCTTGGAAAGTCGTGAAATAGCTATAATTCCAGCCAAAAATAATTGAGAAAAAACTTGGTGGTAGCACACTCAAGTTGTTGTTTGGCACTCAAATCCATTAAATGATACGAAAAAGTACTTTAAAAGCAAGTATGTAATCATACAAAAACTGAATATAATACATATAAATATGGCCAGTTTCAAAATCTTTCACAAAAAAAAAAATCTCCCTGCAATCTGATGATCAACCTTGGCAAGTCGTGAAATAGCTATAATTCCAGCCAAAAAATAATCGAGAAAAAACTTGTTGGTAGCACACTCAAGTGGTTGTTGGGCACTCAAATCCATTAAATGATACGAAAAAGTGCTTTAAAAGCAAGTATGTAATCATAAAAAAACTGAATATAATACAAATAAAAATTACCAGTGCCAAAATCTTTCACATACAAAAAAAATATCCCTCCTTATATGAACAACAACAATGTTGGCTTATAAACCAGTAAGGAGAAAATAAGAAAGAACCCGAATAAACAACAAAAAACTTGTCTGGCTATTAAAAGCGCTGGTCGTTTCAATGCAATTGATAAACAGAAAAAAAACTGTATTAGGTTGGATCTGATCATATGGGCTCGGTGGCGTGATGCGAAGTGCGTTGGCTACTAAGCGGCTGGTCATGGTTCAGTACACGATGAAGGCACAAGAAGTTTTTCAATTAAAATGAAAAAGTAGACCAGCACCACTAGAGCAAAGGAATCTGATGATCGATCGAAAAAGTAGACCAGCACCACTAGAGGAAAGGAATTTGATGATCGTCCTTGGAAAGTCGTGAAATAGCTATAATTCCAGCCAAAAATAATTGAAAAAAAAACTTGCTGGTAGCACACTCAAGTTGTTGTTGGGCATTAGAAGTCATTAAATGATACGAAAAAGTGCTTTAAAAGCAAGTATGTAATCATACAAAAACTGAATATAATACAAATAAAAATTACCAGTGTCAAAATCTTTCGCATACAAAAAAAAATATCCCTCCTTATGTGAACAACAAAAATGTTGGCTTGTAAGACAGTAAGGAGAAAATAAGAAAGAACCCGAATAAACAACAAAAAACTTGTCTGGCTATTAAAAGCGCTGGTCGTTTCAATGCAATTGATAAACAGAAAAAAAACTGTATTAGGTTGGATCTGATCATATGTGCTCGGTGTCAAAATCTTTCACATACAAAAAAAATATCCCTCCTTATATGAACAACAACAATGTTGGCTTATAAACCAGTAAGGAGAAAACAAGAAAGAACCCGAATAAACAACAAAAAACTTGTCTGGCTATTAAAAGCGCTGGTCGTTTCAATGCAATTGATAAACAGAAAAAAAACTGTATTAGGTTGGATCTGATCATATGGGCTCGGTGGCGTGATGCGAAGTGCGTTGGCTACTAAGCGGCTGGTCATGGTTCAGTACAGGATGAAGGCACAAGAAGTTTTTCAATTAAAATGAAAAAGTAGACCAGCACCACTAGAGCAAAGGAATCTGATGATCGATCGAAAAAGTAGACCAGCGCCACTAGAGGAAAGGAATTTGATTATCGTCCTTGGAAAGTCGTGAAATAGCTATAATTCCAGCCAAAAATAATTGAAAAAAAACTTGCTGGTAGCACACTCAAGTTGTTGTTGGGCATTCGAAGTCATTAAATGATACGAAAAAGTGCTTTAAAAGCAAGTATGTAATCATACAAAAACTGAATATAATACAAATATAAATAACCAGTGTCAAAATCTTTCACATACAAAAAAAATATCCCTATTTATATGAACAACAAAAATGTTGGCTTATAAACGAGTAAGGAGAAAAAAAGAAAGAACCCGAATAAACAACAACAAACTTGTCTGGCTAATAAAAGCGCTGGTCGTTTCAATGCAATTGATAAACAGAAAAAAAAATGCATTAGTTGGATCTGATCATGTGGGATCGGTGGCGTGATGCGAGGTGCGTTGGCTATTAAGCGGCTGGTCATGGTTCAGTACACGATGAAGGCACAAGAAGTTTTTCAATTAAAATGAAAAAGTAGACCAGCACCACTAGAGCAAAGGAATCTGATGATCGATCGAAAAAGTAGACCAGCACCACTAGAGCAAAGGAATCTGATGATCGACCTTGGAAAGTCGTGAAATAGCTATAATTCCAGCCAAAAATAATTGAGAAAAAACTTGGTGGTAGCACACTCAAGTTGTTGTTTGGCACTCAAATCCATTAAATGATACGAAAAAGTACAAGAACCCGAATAAACAACAACAAACTTGTCTGGCTAATAAAAGCGCTGCTCGTTTCAATGCAATTGATAAACAGAAAAAAATTGCATTAGGTTGGATCTGATCATGTGGGCTCGGTGGCGTGATGCGAAGTCCGTTGGCTACTAAGCCACTGGTCATGGTTCAATACACGATAAAGGCACAAGAAGTTTTTCAATTAAAATGAAAAAGTAGACCAGCACCACTAGAGCAAAGCAATCTGATGATCAACCTTGGCAAGTCGTGAAATAGCTATAATGCCAGCCAAAAAATAATTGAGAAAAAACTTGGTGGTAGCACACTCAAGTTGTTGTTGGGCACTCAAATCCATTAAATGATACGAAAAAGTGCTTTAAAAGCAAGTATGTAATCATACAAAAACTGAATATAATACAAATAAAAATTACCAGTGTCAAAATCTTTCACATACAAAAAAAATATCCCTCCTTATATGAACAACAACAATGTTGGCTTATAAACCAGTAAGGAGAAAATAAGAAAGAACCCGAATAAACAACAAAAAACTTGTCTGGCTAATAAAAGCGCTGGTCGTTTCAATGCAATTGATAAACAGAAAAAAAATTGCATTAGGTTGGATCTGATCATGTGGGCTCGGTGGCGTGATGCGTAGTGCGTTGGCTACTAAGCGGCTGGTCATGGTTCAATACACGATGAAGGCACAAGAAGTTTTTCAATTAGAATGAAAGAGTACACCAGCACCAATAGAGCAAAGGAATCTGATGATCGACCTTGGCAAGTCGTGAAATAGCTATAATTCCAGCCAAATATAATTGAGAAAAAACTTGGTGGTAGCACACTCAAGTTGTTGGTGACCATTCAAAGTCATTAAATGATACGAAAAAGTGCTTAAAAAGCAAGTATGTAATCATACAAAAACTGAATATAATACAATTAAAAATGACCAGTGCCTAAATCTTTCACATCAAAAAAAAATCTCCCTCCTTATAGCCAGCAAAAATGTTGGCTTTTAACGAGTAAGGAGAAAAAAAGAAAGAACCCGAATAAACAACAACAAACTTGTCTGGCTAATAAAAGCGCTGGTCGTTTCAATGCAATTGATAAACAGAAAAAAAAATGCATTAGTTGGATCTGATCATGTGGGATCGGTGGCGTGATGCGAGGTGCGTTGGCTATTAAGCGGCTGGTCATGGTTCAGTACACGATGAAGGCACAAGAAGTTTTTCAATTAAAATGAAAAAGTAGACCAGCACCACTAGAGCAAAGGAATCTGATGATCGATCGAAAAAGTAGACCAGCACCACTAGAGCAAAGGAATCTGATGATCGACCTTGGAAAGTCGTGAAATAGCTATAATTCCAGCCAAAAATAATTGAGAAAAAACTTGGTGGTAGCACACTCAAGTTGTTGTTTGGCACTCAAATCCATTAAATGATACGAAAAAGTACAAGAACCCGAATAAACAACAACAAACTTGTCTGGCTAATAAAAGCGCTGGTCGTTTCAATGCAATTGATAAACAGAAAAAAATTGCATTAGGTTGGATCTGATCATGTGGGCTCGGTGGCGTGATGCGAAGTCCGTTGGCTACTAAGCGACTGGTCATGGTTCAATACACGATAAAGGCACAAGAAGTTTTTCAATTAAAATGAAAAAGTAGACCAGCACCACTAGAGCAAAGCAATCTGATGATCAACCTTGGCAAGTCGTGAAATAGCTATAATTCCAGCCAAAAAATAATTGAGAAAAAACTTGGTGGTAGCACACTCAAGTTGTTGTTGGGCACTCAAATCCATTAAATGATACGAAAAAGTGCTTTAAAAGCAAGTATGTAATCATACAAAAACTGAATATAATACAAATAAAAATTACCAGTGTCAAAATCTTTCACATACAAAAAAAATATCCCTCCTTATATGAACAACAACAATGTTGGCTTATAAACCAGTAAGGAGAAAATAAGAAAGAACCCGAATAAACAACAAAAAACTTGTCTGGCTAATAAAAGCGCTGGTCGTTTCAATGCAATTGATAAACAGAAAAAAAATTGCATTAGGTTGGATCTGATCATGTGGGCTCGGTGGCGTGATGCGTAGTGCGTTGGCTACTAAGCGGCTGGTCATGGTTCAATACACGATGAAGGCACAAGAAGTTTTTCAATTAGAATGAAAGAGTACACCAGCACCAATAGAGCAAAGGAATCTGATGATCTACCTTGGCAAGTCGTGAAATAGCTATAATTCCAGCCAAAAATAATTGAGAAAAAACTTGGTGGTAGCACACTCAAGTTGTTGGTGACCATTCAAAGTCATTAAATGATACGAAAAAGTGCTTAAAAAGCAAGTATGTAATCATACAAAAACTGAATATAATACAATTAAAAATGACCAGTGCCTAAATCTTTCACATCAAAAAAAAATCTCCCTCCTTATAGCCAGCAAAAATGTTGGCTTTTAACGAGTAAGGAGAAAAAAAGAAAGAACCCGAATAAACAACAACAAACTTGTCTGGCTAATAAAAGCGCTGGTCGTTTCAATGCAATTGATAAACAGAAAAAAAAACTGCATTAGTTGGATCTGATCATGTGGGCTCGGTGGCGTGATGCGAGGTGCGTTGGCTATTAAGCGGCTGGTCATGGTTCAGTTCACGATGAAGGCACAAGAAGTTTTTCAATTAAAATGAAAAAGTAGACCAGCACCACTAGAGCAAAGGAATCCGATGATCGATCGAAAAAGTAGACCAGCACCACTAGAGCAAAGGAATCTGATGGTCGACCTTGGAAAGTCGTGAAATAGCTATAATTCCAGCCAAAAATAATTGAGAAAAAACTTGGTGGTAGCACACTCAAGTTGTTGTTTGGCACTCAAATCCATTAAATGATACGAAAAAGTAAAAGAACCCGAATAAACAACCACAAACTTGTCTGGCTAATAAAAGCGCTGGTCGTTTCAATGCAATTGATAAACAGAAAAAAATTGCATTAGGTTGGATCTGATCATGTGGGCTCGGTGGCGTGATGCGAAGTCCGTTGGCTAGTAAGCGACTGGTCATGATTCAATACACGATAAAGGCACAAGAAGTTTTTCAATTAAAATGAAAAAGTAGACCAGCACCACTAGAGCAAAGGAATCTGATGATCAACCTTGGCAAGTCGTGAAATAGCTATAATTCCAGCCAAAAAATAATTGAGAAAAAACTTGATGGTAGCACACTCAAGTTGTTGTTGGGCACTCAAATCCATTAAATGATACGAAAAAGTGCTTTAAAAGCAAGTATGTAATCATACAAAAACTGAATATAATACAAATAAAAATTACCAGTGTCAAAATCTTTCACATACAAAAAAATATCCCTCCTTATATGTACAACAACAATGTTGGCTTATAAACCAGTAAGGAGAAAATAAGAAAGAACCCGAATAAACAACAAAAAACTTGTCTGGCTAATAAAAGCGCTGGTCGTTTCAATGCAATTGATAAACAGCAAAAAAAATTGCATTAGGTTGGATCTGATCATGTGGGCTCGGTGGCGTGATGCGAAGTGCGTTGGCTACTAAGCGGCTGGTCATGGTTCAATACACGATGAAGGCACAAGAAGTTTTTCAATTAAAATGAAAAAGTAGACCAGCACCACTAGAGCAAAAAAATCTGATGATCGACGTTGGCTAGTCGTGAAATAGCTATAATTCCAGCCAAAAATAATTAAGAAAAAACTTGGTGGTAGCACACTCAAGTTGTTGTTGAGCATTCAAGTCATTAAATGATACCTAAAACTGCTTTAAAAGCAGGTATGGAATCATACAAAAACTGAATATAATACAAATAAAAATGACCAGTTTTAAAATCTTTCACAAAAAAAAATCTCCCTGGTTATATGGACAACAAAAATGTTGGCTTATAAACGAGTAAGGAGAAGATAAGAAAGAACCCGAATAAACAACAACAAACTTGTCTGGCTAATAAAAGCGCAGTTCGTTTCAATGCAATTGATAAACAGAAAAAAAATTGCATTAGGTTGGATCTGATCATGTGGGCTCGGTGGCGTGATGCGAAGTGGGTTGGCTTCTAAGCGGCTGGTCATGGTTCAATACACGATGAAGGCACAAGAAGTTTTTCAATTAAAATGAAAAAGTAGACCAGCACTACTAGAGCAAAGGAATCTGATGATCGACCTTGGCAAGTCGTGAAATAGCTATAATTCCAGCCAAAAATAATTGAGAAAAAACTTGGTTGTATTAAATGATACGAAAAAGTGCTTAAAAAGCAAGTATGTAATTATACAAAAACTGAATATAATACAAATAAAAATGACCAGTGCCAAAATCTTTAACATCAAAAAAAAAAATCTCCCTCCTTATATCAACAACACAAATGTTGGCTTATAAACGAGTAAGGAGAAAATATGAAAGAACCCGAATAAGCAACAACAAACTTGTGTGGCTAATAGAAGCGCTGGTCGTTTCAATGCAATTGATAAACAGAAAAAAAAACCTGCACTAGGTTGGATCTGATCATGTGAGCTCGGTGGCGTGATGCGAAGTGCGTTGGCTACTAAGCGGCTGGTCATGGTTCAATACACGATGAAGGCACAAGAAGTTTTTCAATTAAAATGAAAAAGTAGACCAGCACCACTAGAGCAAAGGAATCTGATGCATGGCAAGTCGTGAAATAGCTATAATTCCTGCCAAAAATAATTAAGAAAAAACTTGGTGGTGCTCTAAAAGCAAGTATGTAATCATACAAAAACTGAATATAATACAAATAAAAATGACCAGTTTTAAAATCTTTCACAAAAAAAAATCTCCCTGGTTATATGGACAACAAAAAGTGCTTTAAAAGCAAGTATGTAATCATACAAAAACTGAATATGATACAAATAAAAATGACCAGTGCCAAAATCTTTGCCATAAAAAAAAAATCTCCCTCCTTATATGAACAACACAAATGTGGGCTTATAAACGAGTAAGGAGAAATTATGAAAGAACCCGAATAAACAACAACAAACTTGTGGGGCTAATAAAAGCGCTGGTCGTTTCAATGCAATTGATAAACAGAAAAAAAACCTGCATTAGGTTGGATCTGATCATGTGGGCTCGGTGGCGTGATGCGAAGTGCGTTGGCTACTAAGCGGCTGGTCATGGTTCAATACACGATGAAGGCACAAGAAGTTTTCCAATTAAAATGAAAAAGTAGACCAGCACCACTAGAACAAAGGAATCTGATGATCGATCGAAAAAGTAGACCAGCACCACTGGAGGAAAGGAATTTGATGATCGTCCTTGGAAAGTCGTGAAATAGCTATAATTCCAGCCAAAAATAATTGAGAAAAAACTTGCTGGTAGCACACTCAAGTTGTTGTTGGACATTCGAAGTCATTAAATGATACGAAAAAGTGCTTTAAAAGTAAGTATGTAATCATACAAAAACTGAATATAATACAAATAAAAATGACCAGTGTCAAAATCTTTCACATACAAAAAATATCCCTATTTATATGAACAACAAAAATGTTGGCTTATAAACGAGTAAGGAGAAAATAAGAAAGAACCCGAATAAACAACAACAAACTTGTCTGGCTAATAAAAGCGCTGGTCGTTTCAATGCAATTGATAATCAGAAAAAAACTGCATTAGGTTGGATCTGAGCACGTGGGTTCGGTGACGTGATGCGAAGTGCGTTGGCTACTAAGCGGCTGGTCATGGTTCAATACACGATGAAGGCACAAGAAGTTTTTCAATTAAAATGAAAAAGTAGACCAGCACCACTAGAGCAAAAAAAATCTGATGATCGACGTTGGCTAGTGGTGAAATAGCTATAATTCCAGCCAAAAATAATTAAGAAAAAACTTGGTGGTAGCACACTCAAGTTGTTGTTGAGCATTCAAGTCATTAAATGATACGTAAAAGTGCTTCAAAAGCAGGTATGTAATCATACAAAAACTGAATATAATACAAATAAAAATGCCCAGTGCCAAAATCCTTGACATCAAAAAAAAATCTCCCTCCTTATATCAACAACACAAATGTTGGCTTATAAACGAGTAAGGAGAAAATATGAAAGAACCCGAATAAGCAACAACAAACTTGTGTGGCTAATAGAAGCGCTGGTCGTTTCAATGCAATTGATAAACAGAAAAAAACCTGCATTAGGTTGGATCTGATCACGTGGGCTCGGTGGCGTGATGCGAAGTGCGTTGGCTACTAAGCGGCTGGTCATGGTTCAATACACGATGAAGGCACAAGAAGTTTTTCAATTAAAATGAAAAAGTAGACCAGCACCACTAGAGCAAAGGAATCTGATGATCGACCTTGGCAAGTCGTGAAATAGCTATAATTCCAGCCAAAAAATAATTGATAAAAAACTTGGTGTTAGCACACTCAAGTTGCTGTTGGGCACTCAAATCCATTAAATGATACGAAAAAGTGCTTTAAAAGCAAGTATGTAATCATACAAAAACTGTATATAATACAAATAAAAATTACCAGTGTCAAAATCTTTCACATACAAAAAAAATATCCCTCCTTATGTGAACAACAACAATGTTGGCTTATTAACCAGTAAGGAGAAAATAAGAAAGAACCCGAATAAACAACAAAAACCTTGTCTGGCTAATAAAAGCGCTGGTCGTTTGAATGCAATTGATAAACAGAAAAAAAACTGCATTAGGTTGGATCTGATCATATGGGCTCGGTGGCGTGATGCGAAGTGCGTTGGCTCCTAAGCGGCTGGTCATGGTTCAGTACACTATGAAGGCACAAGAAGTTTTTCAATTAAAATGAAAAAGTAGACCAGCACCACTACAGCAAAGGAATCTGATGATCGATCGAAAAAGTAGACCAGCGCCACTAGAGGAAAGGAATTTGATGATCGTCCTTGGAAAGTCGTGAAATAGCTATTATTCCAGCCAAAAATAATTGAGAAAAAACTTGCTGGTAGCACACTCAAGTTGTTGTTGGGCATTCGAAGTCATTAAATGATACGAAAAAGTGCTTTAAAAGCAAGTATGTAATCATACAAAAACTGAATATAATACAAATAAAAATGACCAGTGTCAAAATCTTTCACATACAAAAAAAATATCCCTATTTATATGATCAACAAAAATGTTGGCTTATAAACGAGTAAGGTGAAAATAAGAAAGAACCCGAATAAACAACAACAAACTTGTCTTGGAAGGTCGTGAAATAGCTATAATTCCACCCAAAAATAATTAAGAAAAAACTTGGTGGTAGCACACTCAAGTTGTTGTTGGGCACTCAAA
This sequence comes from Philhelius pedissequus, assembly GCA_910595825.1. Taxonomy (NCBI): domain Eukaryota; kingdom Metazoa; phylum Arthropoda; class Insecta; order Diptera; family Syrphidae; genus Philhelius; species Philhelius pedissequus. The sequence continues at coordinate 220,518,232 of OU343160.1, read as the reverse complement.
TCCATTAAATGATACGAAAAAGTGCTTTAAAAGCAAGTATGTAATCATACAAAAACTGAATATGATACAAATAAAAATGAACAGTGTCAAAATCTTTCACATACAAAAAAATATCCCTCCTTATATGAACAACAAAAATGTTGGCTTTTAACGAGTAAGGAGAAAATAAGAAAGAACCCGAATAAAAAACAACAAACTTGTCTGGCTAATAAAAGCGCTGGTCGTTTCAATGCAATTGATAAACAGAAAAAAAACTGCATTAGGTTGGATCTGATCATGTGGGCTCGGTGGCGTGATGCGAAGTCCGTTGGCTACTAAGCGGCTGGTCATGGTTCAATACACGATGAAGGCACAAGAAGTTTTTCAATTAAAATGAAAAAGTAGACCAGCACCACTAGAGCAAAGGAATCTGAAGATCAACCTTGGCAAGTCGTGAAATAGCTATAATTCCAGCCAAAAAATAATTGATAAAAAACTTGGTGGTGCACACTCAAGTTGTTGTTGGGCACTCAAATCCATTAAATGATACGAAAAAGTGCTTTAAAAGCAAGTATGTAATCATACAAAAACTGAATATAATACAAATAAAAATGACCAGTGCCAAAATCTTTGACATAAAAAAAAATCTCCCTCCTTATATGAACAACACAAATGTGGGCTTATAAACGAGTAAGGAGAAAATAAGAAAGAACCCGAATAAACAACAACAAACTTGTCTGGCTAATAAAAGCGCTGGTCGTTTCAATGCAATTGATAAACAGAAAAAAACTGCATTAGGTTGGATCTGATCACGTGGGTTCGGTGACGTGATGCGAAGTGCGTTGGCTACTAAGCGACTGGTCATGGTTCAATACACGATGAAGGCACAAGAAGTTTTTCAATTAAAATGAAAAAGTAGACCAGCACCACTAGAGCAAAAAAATCTGATGATCGACGTTGGATAGTGGTGAAATAGCTATAATTCCAGCCAAAAATAATTAAGAAAAAACTTGGTGGTAGCACACTCAAGTTGTTGTTGAGCATTCAAGTCATTAAATGATACGTAAAAGTGCTTTAAAAGCAGGTATGTAATCATACAAAAACTGAATATAATACAAATAAAAATGCCCAGTGCCAAAATCCTTGACATCAAAAAAAAAATCTCCCTCCTTATATCAACAACACAAATGTTGGCTTATAAACGAGTAAGGAGAAAATATGAAAGAACCCGAATAAGCAACAACAAACTTGTGTGGCTAATAAAAGCGCTGGTCGTTTCAATGCAATTGATAAACAGAAAAAAAACTGCATTAGGTTGGATCTGATCATGTGGGCTCGGTGGCGTGATGCGAAGTCCGTTGGCTACTAAGCGGCTGGTCATGGTTCAATACACGATGAAGGCACAAGAAGTTTTTCAATTAAAATGAAAAAGTAGACCAGCACCACTAGAGCAAAGGAATCTGATGATCGACCTTGGCAAGTCGTGAAATAGCTATAATTCCAGCCAAAAAATAATTGATAAAAAACTTGGTGTTAGCACACTCAAGTTGCTGTTGGGCACTCAAATCCATTAAATGATACGAAAAAGTGCTTTAAAAGCAAGTATGTAATCATACAAAAACTGTATATAATACAAATAAAAGTTACCAGTGTCAAAATCTTTCACATACAAAAAAAATATCCCTCCTTATGTGAACAACAACAATGTTGGCTTATTAACCAGTAAGGAGAAAATAAGAAAGAACCCGAATAAACAACAAAAACCTTGTCTGGCTAATAAAAGCGCTGGTCGTTTGAATGCAATTGATAAACAGAAAAAAAACTGCATTAGGTTGGATCTGATCATATGGGCTCGGTGGCGTGATACGAAGTGCGTTGGCTCCTAAGCGGCTGGTCATGGTTCAGTACACTATGAAGGCACAAGAAGTTTTTCAATTAAAATGAAAAAGTAGACCAGCACCACTAGAGCAAAGGAATCTGATGATCGATCGAAAAAGTAGACCAGCACCACTAGAGGAAAGGAATTTGATGATCGTCCTTGGAAAGTCGTGAAATAGCTATAATTCCAGCCAAAAATAATTGAGAAAAAACTTGCTGGTAGCACACTCAAGTTGTTGTTGGGCATTCGAAGTCATTAAATGATACGAAAAAGTGCTTTAAAAGCAAGTATGTAATCATACAAAAACTGAATATAATACAAATAAAAATGACCAGTGTCAAAATCTTTCACATACAAAAAAAATATCCCTATTTATATGATCAACAAAAATGTTGGCTTATAAACGAGTAAGGAGAAAATAAGAAAGAACCCGAATAAACAACAACAAACTTGTCTGGCTAATAAAAGCGCTGGTCGTTTCAATGCAATTGATAAACAGAAAAAAAACTGCATTAGGTTGGATCTGATCATGTGGGCTCGGTGGCGTGATGCGAAGTCCGTTGGCTACTAAGCGGCTGGTCATGGTTCAATACACGATGAAGGCACAAGAAGTTTTTCAATTAAAATGAAAAAGTAGACCAGCACCACTAGAGCAAAGGAATCTGAAGATCAACCTTGGCAAGTCGTGAAATAGCTATAATTCCAGCCAAAATATAATTGATAAAAAACTTGGTGGTAGCACACTCAAGTTGTTGTTGGGCACTCAAATCCAGTAAATGATACGAAAAAGTGCTTTAAAAGCAAGTATGTAATCATACAAAAACTGAATATAATACAAATAAAAATGACCAGTGCCAAAATCTTTGACATAAAAAAAATGTCCCTCCTTATATGAACAACACAAATGTGGGCTTATAAACGAGTAAGGAGAAAATATGAAACAACCCGAATGAACAACAACAAACTTGTGTGGCTAATAAAAGCGCTGGTCGTTTCAATGCAATTGATAAACAGAAAAAAAACCTGCATTAGGTTGGAACTGATCATGTGGGCTCGGTGGCGTGATGCGAAGTGCGTTGGCTACTAAGCGGCTGGTCATGGTTCAATACACGATGAAGGCACAAGAAGTTTTTCAATTTAAATGAAAAAGCAGACCAGCACCACTAGAGCAAAGGAATCTGATGATCGACCTTGGCAAGTCGTGAAATAGCTATAATTAAAGCCAAAAATAATTGAGAAAAAACTTGGTGGTAGCACACTCAAGTTGTTGTTGACCATTCAAAGTCATTAAATGATACGAAAAAGTGCGTAAAAAGCAAGTATGTAATCATACAAAAACTGAATATAATACAAATAAAAATGACCAGTGCCAAAATCTTTGACATCAAAAAAAAAATCTCCCTCCTTATATGAACAACACAAATGTTGGCTTATAAACGAGTAAGGAGAAGATATGAAAGAACCCGAATAAGCAACAACAAACTTGTGTGGCTAATAAAAGCGCTGGTCGTTTCAATGCAATTGATAAACAGAAAAAAAATCTGCATTAGGTTGGAACTGATCATGTGGGCTCGGTGGCGTGATGCGAAGTGCGTTGGCTACTAAGCGGCTGGTCATGGTTCAATACACGATGAAGGCACAAGAAGTTTTTCAATTAAAATGAAAAAGCAGACCAGCACCACTAGAGCAAAGGAATCTGATGATCGACCTTGGCAAGTCGTGAAATAGCTATAATTAAAGCCAAAAATAATTGAGAAAAAACTTGGTGGTAGCACACTCAAGTTGTTGTTGACCATTCAAAGTCATTAAATGATACGAAAAAGTGCGTAAAAAGCAAGTATGTAATCATACAAAAACTGAATATAATACAAATAAAAATGACCAGTTTCAAAATCTTTCACAAAAAAAAAATCTCCCTGGTTATATGGACAACAAAAATGTTGGCTTATAAACGAGTAAGGAGAAGATAAGAAAGAACCCGAATAAACAACAACAAACTTGTCTGGCTAATAAAAGCGCTGGTCGTTTCAATGCAATTGATAAACAGAAAAAAAATTTCATTAGGTTGGAACTGATCATGTGGGCTCGGTGGCGTGATGCGAAGTGCGTTGGCTACTAAGCGGCTGGTCATGGTTCAATACACGATGAAGGCACAAGAAGTTTTTCAATTAAAATGAAAAAGTAGACCAGCACCACTAGAGCAAAGAAATCTGATCAACCTTGGCAAGTCGTGAAATAGCTATAATTCCAGCCAAAAAATAATTGATAAAAAACTTGGTGGTAGCACACTCAAGTTGCTGTTGGGCACTTAAATCCATTAAATGATACGAAAAAGTGCTTTAAAAGCAAGTATGTTATCATACAAAAACTGTATATAATACAAATAAAAATTACCAGTGTCAAAATCTTTCACATACAAAAAAAATATCCCTCCTTATGTGAACAACAACAATGTTGGCTTATAAACCAGTAAGGAGAAAATAAGAAAGAACCCGAATAAACAACAAAAACCTTGTGTGGCTAATAAAAGCGCTGGTCGTTTGAATGCAATTGATAAACAGAAAAAAAAAACTGCATTAGGTTGGATCTGATCATATGGGCTCGGTGGCGTGATGCGAAGTGCGTTGGCTCCTAAGCGGCTGGTCATGGTTCAGTACACTATGAAGGCACAAGAAGTTTTTCAATTAAAATGAAAAAGTAGACCAGCACCACTAGAGCAAAGGAATCTGATGATCGATCGAAAAAGTAGACCAGCACCACTAGAGGAAAGGAATTTGATGATCGTCCTTGGAAAGTCGTGAAATAGCTATAATTCCAGCCAAAAATAATTAAGAAAAAACTTGCTGGTAGCACACTCAAGTTGTTGTTGGGCATTCGAAGTCATTAAATGATACGAAAAAGTGCTTTAAAAGCAAGTATGTAATCATACAAAAATTGAATATAATACAAATAAAAATGACCAGTGTCAAAATCTTTCACATACAAAAAAAATATCCCTATTTATATGATCAACAAAAATGTTGGCTTATAAACGAGTAAGGAGAAAATAAAAAAGAACCCGAATAAACAACAACAAACTTGTCTTGAAAGGTCGTAGAATAGCTATAATTCCACCCAAAAATAATTAAGAAAAAACTTGGTGGTAGCACACTCAAGTTGTTGTTGGGCACTCAAATCCATTAAATGATACGAAAAAGTGCTTTAAAAGCAAGTATGTAATCATACAAAAACTGAATATAATACAAATAAAAATGACCAGTGCCAAAATCTTTGACATCAAAAAAAAATCTCCCTCCTTATATGAACAACACAAATGTTGGCTTATAAACGAGTAAGGAGAAGATATGAAAGAACCCGAATAAGCAACAACAAACTTGTGTGGCTAATAAAAGCGCTGGTCGTTTCAATGCAATTGATAATCAGAAAAAAACTGCATTAGGTTGGATCTGAGCACGTGGGTTCGGTGACGTGATGCGAAGTGCGTTGGCTACTAAGCGGCTGGTCATGGTTCAATACACGATGAAGGCACAAGAAGTTTTTCAATTAAAATGAAAAAGTAGACCAGCACCACTAGAGCAAAAAAAATCTGATGATCGACGTTGGCTAGTGGTGAAATAGCTATAATTCCAGCCAAAAATAATTAAGAAAAAACTTGGTGGTAGCACACTCAAGTTGTTGTTGGGCACTCAAATCCATTAAATGATACGAAAAAGTGCTTTAAAAGCAAGTATGTAATCATACAAAAACTGAATATAATACAAATAAAAATGACCAGTGTCAATATCTTTCACATACAAAAAAATATCCCTATTTATATGAACAACAAAAATGTTGGCTTATAAACGAGTAAGGAGAAAATAAGAAAGAACCCGAATAAACAACAACAAACTTGTCTGGCTAATAAAAGCGCTGGTCGTTTCAATGCAATTGATAAACAGAAAAAAAACTGCATTAGGTTGGATCTGATCATGTGGGCTCGGTGGCGTGATGCGAAGTCCGTTGGCTACTAAGCGGCTGGTCATGGTTCAATACACGATGAAGGCACAAGAAGTTTTTCAATTAAAATGAAAAAGTAGACCAGCACCACTAGAGCAAAGGAATCTGAAGATCAACCTTGGCAAGTCGTGAAATAGCTATAATTCCAGCCAAAAAATAATTGATAAAAAACTTGGTGGTAGCACACTCAAGTTGTTGTTGGGCACTCAAATCCAGTAAATGATACGAAAAAGTGCTTTAAAAGCAAGTATGTAATCATACAAAAACTGAATATAATACAAATAAAAATGACCAGTGCCAAAATCTTTGACATAAAAAAAAATCTCCCTCCTTATATGAACAACACAAATGTGGGCTTATTAACGAGTAAGGAGAAAATATGAAACAACCCGAATAAACAACAACAAACTTGTGTGGCTAATAAAAGCGCTGGTCGTTTCAATGCAATTGATAAACAGAAAAAACACCTGCATTAGGTTGGATCTGATCATGTGGGCTCGGTGGCGTGATGCGAAGTGCGTTGGCTACTAAGCGGCTGGTCATGGTTCAATACACGATGAAGGCACAAGAAGTTTTTCAATTTAAATGAAAGTCGTGAAATAGCTATAATTAAAGCCAAAAATAATTGAGAAAAAACTTGGTGGTAGCACACTCAAGTTGTTGTTGACCATTCAAAGTCATTAAATGATACGAAAAAGTGCGTAAAAAGCAAGTATGTAATCATACAAAAACTGAATATAATACAAATAAAAATGACCAGTGCCAAAATCTTTGACATCAAAAAAAAAATCTCCCTCCTTATATGAACAACACAAATGTTGGCTTATAAACGAGTAAGGAGAAGATATGAAAGAACCCGAATAAGCAACAACAAACTTGTGTGGCTAATAAAAGCGCTGGTCGTTTCAATGCAATTGATAAACAGAAAAAAAACCTGCATTAGGTTGGAACTGATCATGTGGGCTCGGTGGCGTGATGCGAAGTGCGTTGGCTACTAAGCGGCTGGTCATGGTTCAATACACGATGAAGGCACAAGAAGTTTTTCAATTAAAATGAAAAAGCAGACCAGCACCACTAGAGCAAAGGAATCTGATGATCGACCTTGGCAAGTCGTGAAATAGCTATAATTAAAGCCAAAAATAATTGAGGAAAAACTTGGTGGTAGCACACTCAAGTTGTTGTTGACCATTCAAAGTCATTAAATGATACGAAAAAGTGCGTAAAAAGCAAGTATGTAATCATACAAAAACTGAATATAATACAAATAAAAATGACCAGTTTCAAAATCTTTCACAAAAAAAAAAAAATCTCCCTGGTTATATGGACAACAAAAATGTTGGCTTATAAACGAGTAAGGAGAAGATAAGAAAGAACCCGAATAAACAACAACAAACTTGTCTGGCTAATAAAAGCGCTGGTCGTTTCAATGCAATTGATAAACAGAAAAAAATTTCATAAGGTTGGATCTGATCATGTGGGCTCGGTGGCGTGATGCGAAGTGCGTTGGCTACTAAGCGGCTGGTCATGGTTCAATACACGATGAAGGCACAAGAAGTTTTTCAATTAAAATGAAAAAGTAGACCAGCACCACTAGAGCAAAGGAATCTGATGATCGATCGAAAAAGTAGACCAGCACCACTAGAGGAAAGGAATTTGATGATCGTCCTTGGAAAGTCGTGAAATAGCTATAATTCCAGCCAAAAATAATTAAGAAAAAACTTGCTGGTACCACACTCAAGTTGTTGTTGGGCATTCGAAGTCATTAAATGATACGAAAAAGTGCTTTAAAAGCAAGTATGTAATCATACAAAAACTGAATATAATAAAAATAAAAATGACCAGTGTCAAAATCTTTCACATACAAAAAAAATATCCCTATTAATATGATCAACAAAAATGTTGGCTTATAAACGAGTAAGGAGAAAATAAAAAAGAACCCGAATAAACAACAACAAACTTGTCTTGAAAGGTCGTGGAATAGCTATAATTCCACCAAAAAATAATTAAGAAAAAACTTGGTGGTAGCACACTCAAGTTGTTGTTGGGCACTCAAATCCATTAAATGATACGAAAAAGCGCTTTAAAAGCAAGTATGTAATCATACAAAAACTGAATATGATACAAATAAAAATGACCAGTGTCAAAATCTTTCACATACAAAAAAAATATCCCTCCTTATATGAACAACAAAAATGTTGGCTTTTAACGAGTAAGGAGAAAATAAGAAAGAACCCGAATAAACAACAACAAACTTGTCTGGCTAATAAAAGCGCTGGTCGTTTCAATGCAATTGATAAACAGAAAAAAAACTGCATTAGGTTGGATCTGATCATGTGGGCTCGGTGGCGTGATGCGAAGTGCTTTTTTTTTTTTTTTTTTTTTTAAATTCATTTTTATTTCATTTTAACTTATAACTATCTTAAAGCTAGACAAAAATGTTTAAAACTAGCCTAATTATCAATAACTTACAACTAATTTACTGGCCCTTTACGGGCGCTCTAAATTAAACTATAACTCTTAAAACTAATGCTCCCTGCTGAAGACCATTGTTAATATTAAAAACTGTGGTAGAAGTTACATTGCCACTCTTGAAAACAAACTTTCTACCATTTAGCATGTCATAAAGCATGTACAATAGCGGCTTACTTATACCAAGTCTGGCGAGCTTTAGATAGAGACCCTCTAACCATACGGTGTCAAAGGCCTTCTCCAAATCAACCAGACAGGCACCCGTACACTGCTGTTTAGATTTGTTCCATTGAACATCGGAAACGAGTTTAGACGCGGCATGAATTGTCATGTACCGTCTTAAAACCGAACTGATTATCCGGTATGATTTTGTTGTCCTCCGCCAACCTGAACAGAGCCCTATTAAAAACCTTTTCAAATACTTTGCTGATACTCGGAAGAAGATTTATCGACCTGAGATTCGCCGGATTGGAATTATCCTTTCCCTTTTTAGGGAGAGGATGCCCCACTGCTGTCTTCCACCGCACTGGATAATATGCATTATTCAGCGCGTTGGTAAACAGTGTGGTATAAATGTCAACTGCTTCCTGAGGCAAATGTCATAGTACAACATTGGATATACCATCGACTCCTACTGATTTCTTTTTCTTTAGTGAATCAAAGATGAGCTGGAGCTCAATCTTCGAAATTAACAGGGAACTGGTCCCATTTCGCTCGGCGATTATGGCGTTTGCCAAATGTTCATCATTAAACCGGGTAAAACCAAGGTTCTCAGATCGCCACTGCGTTATATCGTTCCGGAGGTAAAAGTGGTGAACCAGAGCTCTGCTCTCCAGGTCATGGTTCGGGCGAATGCTAGCATTCACCTTGTACACTTGCTGGAAAGCAGCCCCGACAGCCTCCACCTTCTCCTGCGGATCTTCGATTATGAAGAGGTCATCGTCCAAGACGGCGTCATCTGGGTCTATGCCTGCTGTCAGAAGTACGTCTCTCTTTTGTGTCGTCCTCTGGAGCTTAAGACACGGAAGGTCGTTTTGATCTTTCCTTCTGAATATCTTATTAATTTGTGGGAACATACTCGGGTCGGAAGCGTTCACGGCGCGAATTTTATTGTCCCAAAACAAATTAATGGACAACCTATAATTTTCTTTGATCAATTGGTTGATGTTTTTGATGGACGACTTCAGTGTCCTTATCTCCAGATCTCGTGTGTAAGTAAACCGTCTGTACAAGCGTTTTAGTCTTGTCAGTAAGCCACTTTTTTGTCTGTGTAATGCATCAATTGTCGGGTTACGGTACATGTCAGTGGCGTTACGTTCTTTGTATTTCGGTATTGTCCTGCTCATTGTTCGTTGAATTATTTCGTCCGTTTGTTCTAAGTAAATGTCAATTTCAGTATTTGTCAGGTTCCTGTCATTTGGTGGGGATATACCATTTGAACGTAATTCGCTCAGTAAGACGTTCGAGAAGCGTGGCCAGCGCACCTTACTGTAATTGTAAGTATGCACAGGTACATACTCCTCCAACTCCATAAGCTCGTTCGAAAGTTGTATTACGGCGGCGAGTCCGCAGTGGTCACTGTCATACTCGATCGTTCTTAAACAATTTTTAGTCCGATGGCCCACAGTATCAGTAATTTTTAGTCTTGCGTCTTTCAACAATAGATCCAGATAGCCACCGCTTCTTGGAAACGATGGCCTGTCTGTAGCGAGAAGTTCAATTCGATACTCCAGGTTGTATCGACCCATCCAATTATACAGATGGTTACCACGAGGATTTTGTATTTGATTTCCCCATAGGCAGCGATCACATACATTCGCTTCCCCTGTTGGAGATGAATGCATATGATGCATGCCTCTAACGTCAGAAATTTACGCACATCACTATTATATATTACCTTATGACTAATGCCTTTATGTATAAAGATTGCGACGCCCCCTCCTTGAGTGGAGTTGGGTCGGTCTCTTCTTACGATATTGTAATTGTTGTTAGTCAATTTATGTTTCTGGTTAAGCTTAGTTTCGCTAGCCATAAACACATCTGGACTTATGTCTTTAAGCAATTGGAATGAATTCGCTCTAAGTTCGGTCCTAATCAGTTAATTTACATTCACAGCTAGGATCTTAAAGGGCCTCTCCGGAAGCGCGCCTTTAACCTCTAAGTTGCGTTAAGCTCGGCAAAACAGAGTAGAGATAATCCACCCTAGTCGCCTGCTCCGTGATCTGGTTTTGGAGGCCAGTCAACTGGCCCTGGATGGCCAGTAGAATGCCCATAATATCCGCCTGTGCCGCCGGCGCCTTAGGCACGGGGGCCTGTTGGGCGACCTTTGGTGTAGGCTGTACCGTGCTTCCCCTTCCTGACGCCTTGGAAGCGATGCTTTCATCGGAGCCAAGGCCGTTGACTGTTTAGCGTACTTATTAACGGTACTTCCCATAGAACCACTTTTCATATTTTCGACCTTCTCAATATTGGATGAACCAATTAAAATAATTTTTTTTATGCAAATGCTTTTTTTTTTCTTTTTTTTATAATCTACACGCGCTCAAGGGATTATGAATACCCTTTAAATGTTTCAACACAGCGTGGGCGTGGGGGTGAGGTTAAGGAAGAGAAAGAATGATAGGAAAGATGTGTGGCGCGATATTCGGAGACTGTATGTGGTTGTTGTCTCAGATTTTATCTCCAGGGATGGCGGCTGAACTAATGCGGAGAAATTTCCGTGTCTTATTTATCGATGTCCCTTATAATTCGCATTAATTTTTTTATTCTTTGTCATATTTTATCGGTATACTAGTTTTACTCAATCACATGTTGTTAGTTCTATGCCTAAACAGCATGTAATGAGTAAACCAACAACTCATTGTATGACATTTTATTTTTAGAATTGGTTTTTAACGGAAAAATAAGAAGACATAGACTACGGCAGGGATCGAACCTGTGACCATGAGGTTGACAGGCGAACACACAACTATCGCGCCACGGCCACCCAAAAAAAAATGCTCCCTAAAATTGTTAATAAATCTGCATACTCAGATTTTGAAAAAAAAAAGTTTTTCGATTTTTAAAAAATCGATCAGAAATGAGAATTTTTTTTTGATTTGAATTTTATATGTATATTAATAATATTTTCAAAATTGTATACATACAAAATTAATTTATTAAAAAACCGCTCCAACGATTTTTGAATTTTTGTTTTATATATTCTTATTTATCCATGAATTCAAATTGGATCTTTGTTTTCCTTCAAACTATAACGACTAAGCAATATAAGAACATTTGCTTGTGTTTTATACATTTATTTCTACCTTATTATTATTCTTTTCTTACGTGTTTTTGCATACGTCACTGAAAACTAAATACAATACATACATTTATATATACATATGTGGTTTTAAAAATCTAAATGGGTTTATAAACCTAAATTTGAAGTTGTATGTACCTACATGTTTCATTTTCATTATTATATGTACATGTTAACATACTTAGGTTCCATCAATATGTATATATATGTAGATACATTTTACCCTCCTAACTTAGATAATTAAAATCCATAACTAAGATTTAAACATACATTTGTAGGAAACTAGCTATGTAGCTATTCCTTGAATCGTCGATTCGACAATTCATTATACTAAGAATAAAGGTAATCTTACCTACATAGGCTTTAAACCTCCAGAGAATAACTAGACCTAACTAACTAAACCTCAATGGTAAGCTACATTAAAGTTGTTAGCTACAAGAGCAAGTTCGTACGATCCAACCGTGAATTTTATTTTTTCTTGTTTGTAATAACCCGCATTGGGTCGAACTGCACTATAGAGGAACTGCTCGACACTGCGCCGCGAAATATTTATTCGTATGAAATTCTATGAGCTATAAGGCCAGGCGCGCACATATGCAACTTTCAGTTTTGCAACAGTTTGGTTGCTAAAGTGAATACCATGGACTTATGAGAGTGCGCGCACATGCAAAAACTATTCAGTCCGAGATTCGAGCTACTTAAAAGTTTGTGTTTTGGCACAAATCGAACGATCGCCCCAAATAAGTTCTTCAGTTTGTATTTGTATCACACCGAACTATAATGTAACTGCGCGCACATTAAATCAATATGTTGTCTGTATGTTGGTTTATCTCGTTGATTGATTTTTAAGTTGCTTACGTGCGCGATCACCGTTCAACTATTGATTAAACTACTTCCTTTTCGGAAAAATTGCATGTGCGCGCCCAGCCTAAACGCACTAAGCGGCAACTGAACTTCACAAAATGTGCTTTTTCTTCACTTGTAGATCGCAATTTAGGCTTACAGATAATATAAAGAGTTTTTAATAGCGTTGCCGTCTGTCTTAGTAAAAATAACAAACAAAAGCAAAATAATTTAAGAAAAACATTTAAAATGTTATCATATAATGTAGCTGGTTTTAAAAATAAAACTTTATTCACTGATTTTTATAAATTTATTAATGATTTTATATTGTATTATTATATGAAACTTATGTTACGGAAAATGCATTAGATTCAATGGAAACTAAATTTTTTAACTTCGAATTATTGTGGCTACAAAACGTGTATGAAAATTCTAAAATGTGATTTTAAAAAGCAGGGAGGGATTACTTTCATCACACTTGTCTTGAATAATGAAACATTTTGGATTCTCCCAACATATTTAAACTGCAACAATTGGGAAAACGATTTTAACAAAATGAAAGAATGTATGATAGAAAAACAAAACATGAACGTGATAATTGCAGGGGATCTAAATGCCTGAATTGGACAGGAGGAAGGTGTGGAAAACAGAAGAGAAGGAAAACAACGAAAGTCAAAAAATATTGTTCTAAATTCTAGAGGAAGGCAGCTATTGGATTTTTGTAACTCATATGGACCGAGGATTCAAAACGGCACGAGTGAAGGCGATTGGGATAGAGATTTCACTTTTGTTGGACGTCAAGGCACATCGGTCGTCGACTATAGTCTTTTGGGGAGAGACTGTAAACAATATGTTAAGAACTTTGAGGTTAAATATGTCCCATTCTCAGACCACTTACCAATTGTAGTAACATTCCAATACTGCATAATGGAGGAAGAGAAGGTTCGAACTATGAAGCTACTACCCAAACGTGTATGGAAAGATGCAAAAGCACACCAATATAGAACACTTTTGGACTTTAACATGCAGACGGAAGATGAGCTGGATATGCTGGAACGGATAATAAAAGCTTCGTGTACAGCAAGTAATATTGGATGGAAACAAAGTACATTTAAGGAGCCATGGTTCGATGAGGAGTGTAGGAGAGCGAGACATGTTTCTTTTTCAGAGCTTAAGATGTTTCGGAAATCAAGTGATATGCTTCATAAAAATAGCTATGTTCAAGCCAATTATGTATACAAAGCCCTATGCAAAACAAAAAAGGAACAACACTATGATAGGGAGGCTAAGCAAATTGCTCGATGTGAGAATGCTGTTGATTTTTGGAAACTGGCGTGGAAAATAAATGGCAAAAAATATACTATAAGTACGAATCTTACCCCGAACTTTCTGGCAACACATTTTGAGAACTTGCTCAACTCTCCCGTTGGATTAGTGACCCCTTTATATGCTGCGCCAAGATTCGAAAATACAGTTTTAGACAGTGCTATATCCGTCATAGAGGTTGCAACAGCTGTCAAATGTCTGAAAGATGGGAAAGCTGCAGGGTCGGACAGAATACCGGTAGAATTCTACAAATATGGAACTAATGAGTAAATCATTAATTTAACAGGGTTATTTAATGGGTTCTGGAGAGTGAAAGTGAGGGAGAAAAATTCAGCGAGGGTTTAATTTTCCCGATTCATAAAAAGGGCTCGCCCAATGATCCCAACAACTACCGCGGCATATCGTTTCTCAACACCTCGTATAAAATATTTACAGCAGTCCTTCAAAAGAGACTCACGTTATGGGTTGAGCAGAATAAATTGCTTAAGTAGTTTCAAGCGGGCTTTCGCAGAGGCTATTGAACGATCGATCATATTTTTGTGTTGAGAAATATAGTGGAAAACTTTCAAATACGGAACAAAAAGTTTTATGCCATGTTTGTCGACTTTTAAACTGCGTTTGATACTGTAGACCGAAACGCCTTATTCTACAAATTGTATGGGCTGGGCATCTCTTTTAAATTTGGCCGAGCCATCGAAAATATTTATAAGGCTACAACGGCAGCAGTGTGGAATGGCGAAGAGCAGTCAAATTGGTTTCATACTAGCTCGGGAGTACTACAGGGATGTACACTTAGCCCAATACTCTTTGCACTTTTCATAGAAGACATTCTTCCAGGAGGGATTGGATATGCTGGTGTTCTGATTAAGGCCCTGCTCCTTGCGGATGATATAGTCATACTTGCCAGCTCACCCGAATCACTTCAACTGCTGATAAATAGATTAAACGAGTACTGCAAATTATGGAACCTTAAAGTAAATCTGGACAAGTCAAAAATACTTATGTTTAAGAAAGGTGGAGGCCGGTATGCAAGCAACGAAAAATGGTAATTTGATGGAGAAAATATTGAAATCGTTAAGCAGTATAGGTATCTTGGTGTATATTTTACCAATAATCTGAATAAGGAAACACATCTAAAGGAAAAATTCACGAAAGCTAAAACAGCTATAAATGTGAACTGGAAGACATGTTTTATGAACAAAAATATAGCTCATAGTTGCAAATTTAAAGTGATTGAAGCAGTTGCTGAATCCATCTTATTTTACGCGGCAGAGACATGGGGTCACAGAAGCTATGATGCCGTAGAAAAACTGCTCCGATTTTGTATTAAAAGATTGTTTAGATTGCCACCATCTGCACCAAACTACCTAATTATGTTGGAAACCAGATTGCCACCTTTGTTCATCAAAACGTTCAGACTGCAGATAGATTTCATTTTAAGAGCTTTGAGTTTACCGAATGAACGTTTAACGAAAAAAGCTGAACTTCAAGCAATAAAGAGTTGGACTAGTGGTTGGAACTAGGAAATAGCTGTGGATTAAATATTAATCTAGATCATCCTGAACTGAATAATGCAAAGAAAATATTATACAAATTAGTGGCAAAAATAGATGAGCAGTATAGAAGAAAATTTGAGGCAGAAGCAGCCAACTCACTACACAGAGGTATTTACAGTCGATTAAACCAGATCTTAGGACTACATAACTATTTTCGGGATGAGAACAAGATTGAAGAAATATCTATAGTGACAAAACTGCGAGGAGAGCGCCACACAGAGATGATCTTCCAATAATATGTGAAATTTGCAACATGAAGAGAGAAGACATATTTCATTTTCTAGGAAAATGTCCAGTGCTACGGGAGACAAGGCGATATGTATTCAGAAGTGACTTCCTATCAGAAGAAATTGTTCTAAACTTACTAAACGAAGCTGATATCTCAAGTTTGTTCAGGTATTGCAAGATTTCGTTGGCTTACAGACAACAAATATTAAACGAAAATTTTTAAATGACCATATACATTGTAATCTTTAATTGGGACAAAAATTGTTCACTCTATATTATTTATATTTCTTTTAATGTCAATGTAAAAACTATCAATGTAAAAAAAAAAATTATAGTGTATAAAATTATTGTCAAATCAGGCAGACGGCACAGCCATGCTTTATAAGTTTTGTAAATAAAAATTTTTTATTGTATTGTATCTGAGATGAAGCATAATAAACCTTAACTTAACTAACTAACTGATCTTCACTTTTGAATGGACGTTGGTCATGGACGGTATTCGCTTCACTACATGAACATGGACTGGGCGTATATTTATGTGATCCCATTGTTTTTTTTTCTGGACATGTGCATGGAAATGGCAAACCAAATGTTAACTATTTGTTCCTCACTCCGCGTATGTTAAGTTCAGTATGATGAGTGAATATTGAATTGAAGGCAAAACATACTCCTCAGAAAATAAATTTGTAAATTGACTTGAAAAATAAAACTCTAGCTATCGATCTACTCAGAAAATAAATAAATGTATGAAATATAAAGGAAAATGTAAGGGAGTGAACAATTTAAACTACGTTGAAATGTGCGTTCAAAACCAAGAAACATTAAAAGGAATATAGCAAATCTCCAGCAATTTTGTTTCCTCGTGTGAAAGGCATAGACGATTTTTAAAGCAATACAAAAATTGCCCTGTGTAAAAAGGGACTTGACCATAGTCTATGAACAAACCTATTCACTATCATTTCCTTTCTATTGGTGCAAAATGAATGTTCGAATTTAAAATTGCAAATGTAGAAAAAATGAAAACAAGAAATAGGTTTGAAACATTAACTAAATATTGGTACGTTTTTCTACTTTCTATTTTATATGAATAAACGCTAATTATTTTTCATAATTTTGATATTTTCTTAATTTTACTTTGCAAAATACTCTTTCATTACTTGTGACTGCTTGGCAGGGGTACCATTTTTACAAAAATAAAAAAGCTACGGTTCATGCTACGGTCGATGCGGTTTTTTGGGTATTACTTACAGTACAATGGATAGATCCCCAATTAAACATACAGCCTTTTTTTGAAATTCACTTTCATGCGAAAATTAGTCAAATTCGAATGATTTGTGTTTTGAGTTTCGAACGATTCGAAAGTTCACTTAAACAATCGAAAGTTCATTTTTTCGTCAAAACTAACCAAATTTTGACTTTCGAATGATTCGAATTAAATGTCATTTAGTTCTCGTTCAAGTTTTTTCGGACGAATAGATTCACAAAACATGTAAGTTTGGATATTTTTACTGAAAACTAATTAAAATAAATTACTTGTATGAGTTATTTGTTGGCTTTTTTAATAAAGATCGCAATCGCATTCCAATTGGACCAACCGGGAGCAGAAAGAAGTAAACGTGATAAATATATATTTAAAAAAAAGTTACATTTTGTGAATTAAAAGAGTTCTTTTATGTTTTTTATTGATTTTAGTTTTTAACCAAAATAAATTAGTGAGATATATTGATAAAAATATTTGATGGATCCATTATCCTTTTCCTACTTAGAGCCGTCTTCACTTTTCACACAAAACAATTGCAATAGCTTATCTTCAACTTATTTAATATTTTTTTATATTTTGTTCAAAGAAAGAATTAATTGTGTTGGCAAGCGACTTTACTTTTGACTTTTGACAATTAAAAAGTGTGGCCAGGTGTGTGTAAATTTCATAATCACTGAAGTTGCAGCAGCAACTCCTATAAGATGAATCTTCCGGTCATAGTTCCATATGGTTCGAGGTTAGCATTGCTAGTCAATTCAGATTCTGCCCCATCTAAAAGAATCTCAAATGTCACTCCTAAATCGTTACCTGTCCCAATGTTGGACCCAATGACTCCCCGTGCTGTGAAACTTACCAATAGATTAATTGACCCCTCGCCAACAAACAGTGAACTCGATGGGCTTTATGTCATGGCCAGACTTCGAGATCAAAACTTTTCGACAATGTTCGTTTGTACTCTGCCTACCTACATGACAAATCTGAATCTGTTTGCATGGACGACAAAACAAAAACAAATATCGTAGCCCCGAAAAAGATTTACACACGTTTTCATGAAAACTACAACATTTCTCCGACAACAGTTAACAAAGGACCTTAAAACTTACGCCTCTCACATCAGCTCCAAACGAACGTCTTACCTTCAAAGTACACGCACCAATTTTAAAAGCTACTTTCGCTCCTAACTCAAACCCAGCCATACACGACACTCCTAATGTCTTATCTAAAACAATGCATTGCACCCTCCTAGCTGGTCAAATCCGACCTCTTACCTTCTACTATCAAAACGTTCGAGGTCTTCGTTCAAAAACTCATACTGTTTTACAACAATCATACGCTGTATCCTTTGATATCTACGCCCTGACGGAAACAAATCTGGCCTCTAGTACAAACAACCAAGAACTATTTCCTTCTTATTTTAACGTTTATCGTGACGATGAACTTAACGGATCTTCTGATGAATGCCCATGTTGATGTGTCCTACTCTCTATCAAAACCATTACTACCCTCATCCCTCATTGCACTCTCTTATTCCCCTAATCACAACTATGCCTCAATTAAGATAAGACTACCCCGTAAGTCACTTTATGTCATATGTTGCTGTATTTTGTCGTCGCTGACTATTGAATCTTATAAGGTCGCCATTGAAATGGTTGACCACATAATAGACCCCAACGGTGACATACTTCTTTTCGGCGACTTTAACCTTCCCCATCTTAAATGGATTTCATCTGAAGATCAATCTTATTATGTTGCAAAGGAATGCCTTTTTATAGATCGCCTAGTAGATTCAAGCCTTTGTCAAGTGGTATCCCAAACTATATGGACAGGCAACTAGATCTTATTTTCACAACCGATACCATTAACTCTTCAGTATCAATACCTCTATCCCTATCTACTTTCGACAACTATCATCCTCCCCTAATTCTCTCATTTTATCATGATTGTCCACTACCAACTAATCTCCCTACAAATCGGTACTCCTTTGATTTTCATAAGGCAAATTTCCGTCATATTAATGAATATCTCAAAAGTTTCCTTTAATTTCGATGGCCTTATCGTGAAAGATGTCACAGAAAAATTTTACAGGGAAATATTTAATTCTATTTCTCTCCATGTACCCTTTAGTCGACAAAAAAACATCGACTGCCTCCCCACCTTGGTATAACCGCAAGCTTCGCTCTTTGGGTAACAAGAGAAACAAGTTGTGGGCAATTTTCATTCGTACCCGATCGCCCCCTGACTATTCAAACTATTTTGGTTCTTATCTTCACTCTTCCGAGCTATACAACAGTCTTTACAAACGCTATTTAATAGAAACACAAACCAGCCTTATAAATGATCCTAAGTCGTTCTTTCAGTTCGTCAATTTTAAAAGAAAATCCGATAGTTACCCTTCATCTCTTTCCTTCAATACCGAAACTTCGAATAATCCGCAAGATATTGCCAATTTTTTTGCCACATTTTTCAAGCAATCTTTCACCGACGATTCCTTCGTACCTGATTCAGATTATTTTGATTATTTGCAAATTTTTCACTAGGCCCTTTTCTTTCTCCAACCGTCGACCCACATATCATCGAAAATAAGTTAAATCAACGTAACGATGAATATCTTCCTGGCCCTGATGGCCTCACCGCAATATTCCTAAAAAAATGTTCTTCAGCTCTTTCTTTTCCGCTCTCCAAATTGTTCAGTCTATCATTATCTCAAGGAGAATTTCCTCAGGTATGGAAAACCTCTTTTATAACCCCAATATACAAAAAGGGTACTAAGAGCGATATTAAAAACTATCGTCCCATTGCCAAGCTCTCACACATCAATAAAGTATTTGAAAGTAATTTGTTCGAAATTTTAAGTTTCCGTTGTAAGTCGCTCATTTCCCTTAGACAACACGGCTTTCTTAAATGTAGGTCTACAACAAGTAGTCTAATTGAATTTGTATCGTATATAATCACAGCCCTAGAAAGTGGAAGGGCAGTAGATGTTATCTCTACTGACTTACTGACTTATACTTTTCAAATTGTCCACCCTCGGCTCTGAACTTATTTCTTTAAAATGGATATAAAGTGTTCGTTTCAAATCTGCCTCCTCCAATTCATTCTTAGCTACCTCCGGGGTCCCCCAAGGTAATGACTTAGGCCCTCTCCTTTTTATTCTTACAATTAACGATATTGAATTGGTCATTAAACATTCCCATATCTTATTATATGCTGACGATACCAAGTTTTTAAAGACAATTTCTTCCTCACACGACTCTTCCCTTATTCAAATAGATCTCGCCAGTTTCTCAGTGTGGTGTATCAAAAACTGCTAAGAGCTTAATATTGCTAAGTGTCTTTTTCACGCAAACGCATAAAATCTTGTCCCGGGAGCTACTTTCTTTACAATCAACCCTTAGCCCTAGTTCAATCGATTCGAGACATCGGCATATTATGTGACTGAGAGCTTAATTTGATAACACACATCGATATTATTTCAAAAGCCAATTCAACGCTTGGTTTTGTAAAACGATGGTCCAAAGAATTCTCCGACCCCTACGTCACTAGATCACTGTACATAACCTTTGTCCGCCCGTTACTCTAATACGCTTGACAATTATGGTCCCCATATCAAAAAATTCCTATCTCTAGAATCGAGAGTATTCACCGCCGTTTCTTAAGATTCGCCCTTCGTGGACTGCCTTGGAATTCTTTGATTAACTAACTAATTAACCTCAATACCCTGCAAGAGCGAAGAGAAATAACCGAAATCTTCTTCATTCATCGACTTCTCTCAGGGTCCGTTGACCCTGAAACCCTCTACAACTCTTTCTTTCTCAGGACTAACCCCCGAAACCTAAGAAACCCTCGCCTCTTATACCTGCCTACTCATCGTACCTCTTATGGTTTCAATGAACCTGTTAGCCGTATGCTGCGAAGGGTTGATTTAAACAAAATCTGTTTCGACTTCAACCTCAGCACTCCCAGCCTAAAACTCCTCCTGTTAAATCGTCCGCCCAATTCAACCCAATCATTGCCCTAAGTTTCATAGTTTTAAGTTAGGTTTTGATTACAATTAATACGAATTTTAAACAAGACTACGGTCCCTGCTCGGGCGCCACTTAAAGTTTTATTTATAATAATTTACAAAAAAAATATTTTTTTATCTGAGAATTTTAAGTCTCAGATACTATCCTTTATTAATCAAAAACAGAATTATAACTCAAAATATGATGTCAACTTCACATGCATTTATAGGAAAGTAATTCGAATAAAACAATGAAGTGAATGGCCTAAGAACTTAACTGGAAATTGGAGTGCAGCTGCATTATTGTTTCATCGGTCAGTTTTTGAGAATTTTGGATGATGATATTCTATGATGCACTAATGCGTCTTTAAGTTTTATATTCCATTTTATTTGCATCTTTTAATTCAAGTTTAGTATTCTTAAATGCCATTGATCTTAAGAAATAAAAACAAATCAATTGTAGATTAATTGCATTTAGTTATTAGACACAAGTTCGTTAATACCAACTTAAAGATACAAAAAATCAGGCTGCTGCGGATCGTTCTCTTGGGAAATCCTGCTTTGCTTCCGATAGATTTACCAAAAGTACAGGGCTAATTTAAAGGCATATGCTGCAAATCGAGTCTCGTCAATTTAGACAAACACTGATGTGAGATCCTGACACTATACTATAGCCGTATTTTATTGGGAAATTTATCCACCGTAAGTTTATCCGTCGTAACATTTTACATACAATTCGTTACGGTCGACAAAAAGCTAAAGTAGAAGCTACGGTGGATGGCTGCTTGGCGTTAATTCGAGTCTCGAATTTGATTTTGTTAGTTTTGTTGATACGATTAATAATTCGATTGAATCTTGATGGATGTGTTCATGGAGTGTTATAATTATTAATTTCATTCGTTAGACAAATCGATCTTTTTGATTCTTTTTACTTGCGATTATAGGTACCTTAAAGCAATTTATGTATTCGTAAAAAAAATTTCTAACAATCAAACATGACATTACGATCATAGAGAACACCAAAAAAGTGGATCCCCCAATTCTGTGTATCTGTCTGTCTGTCATTCTGTCAGTCTGTCTGTCTGTCCTCGAGTCTACAGCCTAAGCGGTTGGTTAGATTTGCGTCAAACTTGGTACATATTGATTTTTCGGTAATATGCCCATACATTTTTTTTTTATTTTTTTAAGATGACAAATAACAGTAGCTCTCATACATTTTTTTTTTGGGCCAAAAACAAAAATCTTATTTTTCTCAAAAACGGCTCCAACGATTTTTAAATCAGTTCATTAATGACGGGAAAGGGTACCTTTTGATAATTTTTTTTCAAAATTTCGAAAACGACTCAATAGATTTTTTCGAAAGTTCGTATTTGGCGGTTTTTTGACATTATCTTGAATACTTAAAAAAATATTTTTCTAAAATAAAAAAATACAAATATTAAAAAACGGTTGAGAAAAAAATGTATTTCTCGAAAATGGCTCCAAGAATTTTTATAAAAAAAATTGTGTGTTCTTAAATTAGCACAGTTCACTTTTAAGTATAAAAATATTTGTTTAGCGTACTTACATTACATTACATTACATTACATATTATACTACTCCGTAGATAAATGTACGAAGTAGAGACACTGAAGCACTGGGAACGTGACCATTGGCTTTAAACATCACATACATTAATACAACAAAGAGAGACAGAGAAAGGAAGAAGACACAACAGAAGAAACACATGTCAACAGCACGTGGTTGGTTTCCGACGGTCCCCCATCTTAGTACTAACCGCGCGCAACGATGCTTGATTTCGCTGATCTATGGGAAACGATGCTTTTTTTTTTTTAAATTCATTTTTCTTTCATTTTAACTTATAACTATCTTAAAGCTAGACAAAAATGTTTAAAGCCTAATTATCAATAACTTACAACTAATTTACTCTTTACGGGCGCTCTAAATTAAACAATAACTCTTAAAACTAATGTCTTTCGACCTAAAAACTATTTTAATTAAATCTATTTTTTTTTTATTTTATTTTATATTTCAAGGAACTTTCACAAAAACTTGATATCTTATCATTTTTTTTTTATTTTTATTTTTTTTTTAATTATTTTTTTTTTAATTATTTTTTTTTTTTTATTTTTTTTTTACTTATAAACTAAATCTTAATATATATTAAAAATAATTAAAACTAAATAAAACTAACTTATACTAACCAACAACCCATACCACCTAAACTACCTAATAATACTTAAAACTACTTAAAAACTAGAACAGCCACAGCAGCATTTTTTTCGTTTTAAATTTTTTTTTTGTTTATTTTTTATATGCATGCAGACACACACCAACATGCAACCCACCCATTCATACGCACATACGTATACGTACGCACATACTTGTACAGACACGCAGATACATGCACGTATGCCCCCGCATACATACATATTTTTAATTTTTTTTTTTTGGTGCCACCCTGACTGTTCCCTAT
Source organism: Philhelius pedissequus (assembly GCA_910595825.1). NCBI lineage: Eukaryota > Metazoa > Arthropoda > Insecta > Diptera > Syrphidae > Philhelius > Philhelius pedissequus. Next base: position 220,494,915 of record OU343160.1, on the reverse strand, counting down.
ACCTAATTGCCCTAAATCTATGTAAGTCGGCCAAGATATAATATCTTCATCGACTTTAAATATCACGATGCTGTTCAGAGAGCCACCAGAACTGGTTCTCCTGTTTCGCCCTATCCCTCCGGTCCCCATCGGATACAGTCCTACTGAACCGAAGGCGCTCTTCTCCACCTTGAGCGATGACGTCTCGACCATACAGGAGTCGCCTATCCACAGATTTCCGGCTGACGTGGTAGATGAGCCGAACCGCCCCTCCATCCTGTATCAGCCCTCGACTGTCTAAATAGAGGAATGCCTCGGGAGTGATGTAGCCACTTATCCGCGCACTCTCGAAATATTGGTTATTTGGGTAACACGCCCCAAAAATTAAGTTGTTAGTTGAGGACATCGCTCTTGCAACCTGACCCCGAATCAGCTTAAACAAAAAATGATCTATTCTGTTTATGTTGGCTCCGTTGTATAGAACCTGGTTGGAATAATATCGTTTGTACTCCGACTCTGGCGTTCTGCGTAATCCAAGGCAACGTCGAAGACACTGCTTCTCAAAAACCCGAATCTTTTCCATTTGAGATGGGGCAATGTTGAGCCACACCGGGCATCCATATGCAATCATCGGCCTGATGAGGGCCATGTAGCAAATCACCTTCACCCTGCTGTCAAGACGACTGCTATAAAACAATCGTTTTGTCAGGGCAAAGGCTCCCCTAGCCCTGGCCAGAGCAGCACCTATATGTCTGTCGAAATACAAGTACTGATCCAACCAGATGCCAAGGTACTTTACTTCACTTTTACTCGCCAGTGGATGTCCATGTGGTCCTACGATCACCAGCTTGCGCCAGTTCTTTCTCGTATCCCTTGAGGCGCTAGACAACGAAGTCCTAAACAGAATTGTTTCTGATTTCTGAAAATTGATTTTCAACTTCCAGTCATCACAATATCGCTGAATCTTGTCGAAGTCACGCTGCAAAAGAATTTTGATGACCTCTACTGTTGGAGCTGTTCTGTACGCAATTAGATCGTCGGCGTACGCAATTGCCTGAGTTAGACTACCTATCTGATCGCTGGTGTAAATGCTGAAGAGAATCGGCGAGTTAACCGCTCCCTGCTGAAGACCATTGTTAATATTAAAAACTGTGGTAGAAGTTACATTGCCACTCTTGAAAACAAACTTTCTACCATTTAGCATGTCATAAAGCATGTACAATAGCGGCTTACTTATACCAAGTCTGGCGAGCTTTAGATAGAGACCCTCTAACCATACGGTGTCGAAGGCCTTCTCCAAATCAACCAGACAGGCACCCGTACACTGCTGTTTAGATTTGTTCCATTGAACATCAGAATCGAGTTTAGACGCGGCATGAATTGGCATGTACCGTCTTAAAACCGAACTGATTATCCGGTATGATTTTGTTGTCCTCCGCCCACCTGAACAGAGCCCTATTAACAACCTTTTCAAATACTTTGCTGATACTCGGAAGAAGATTTATCGACCTGAGATTCGCCGGATTGGAATTATCCTTTCCCTTTTTAGGGAGAGGATGCCCCACTGCTGTCTTCCACCGCACTGGATAATATGCATTATTCAGCGCGTTGGTAAACAGTGTGGTATAAATGTCAACTGCTTCCTGAGGCAAATGTCATAGTACAACATTGGATATACCATCGACTCCTACTGATTTCTTTTTCTTTCGTGAATCAAAGATGAGCTGGAGCTCAATCTTCGAAATTAACAGTGAACTGGTCCCATTTCGCTCGGCGATTATGGCGTTTGCCAAATGTTCATCATTAAACCGGGTAAAACCAAGGTTCTCAGATCGCCACTGCGTTATATCGTTCCGGAGGTAAAAGTGGTGAACCAGAGCTCTGCTCTCCAGGTCATGGTTCGGGCGAATGCTAGCATTCACCTTGTACACTTGCTGGAAAGCAGCCCCGACAGCCTCCACCTTCTCCTGCGGATCTTCGATTATGAAGAGGTCATCGTCCAAGACGGCGTCATCTGGGTCTATGCCTGCTGTCAGAAGTACGTCTCTCTTTTGTGTCGTCCTCTGGAGCTTAAGACACGGAAGGTCGTTTTGATCTTTCCTTCTGAATATCTTATTAATTTGTTGGAACATACTCGGGTCGGAAGCGTTCACGGCGCGAATTTTATTGTCCCAAAACAAATTAATGGACAACCTATAATTTTCTTTGATCAATTGGTTGATGTTTTTGATGGACGACTTCAGTGTCCTTATCTCCAGATCTCGTGTGTAAGTAAACCGTCTGTACAAGCGTTTTAGTCTTGTCAGTAAGCCACTTTTTTGTCTGTGTAATGCATCAATTGTCGGGTTACGGTACATGTCAGTTGCGTTACGTTCTTTGTATTTCGGTATTGTCCTGCTCATTGTTCGTTGAATTATTTCGTCCGTTTGTTCTAAGTAAATGTCAATTTCAGTATTTGTCAGGTTCCTGTCATTTGGTGGGGATATACCATTTGAACGTAATTCGCTCAGTAAGACGTTCGAGAAGCGTGGCCAGCGCACCTTACTGTAATTGTAAGTATGCACAGGTACATACTCCTCCAACTCCATAAGCTCGTTCGGAAGTTGTATTACGGCGGCGAGTCCGCAGTGGTCACTGTCGTACTCGATCGTTCTTAAACAATTTTTAGTCCGATGGCCCACAGTATCAGTAATTTTTAGTCTTGCGTCTTTCAACAATAGATCCAGATAGCCACCGCTTCTTGGAAACGATGGCCTGTCTGTAGCGAGAAGTTCAATTCGATACTCCAGGTTGTATCGACCCATCCAATTATACAGATGGTTACCACGAGGATTTTGTATTTGATTTCCCCATAGGCAGCGATCACATACATTCGCTTCCCCTGTTGGAGATGAATGCATATGATGCATGCCTCTAACGTCAGAAATTTACGCACATCACTATTATATATTACCTTATGACTAATGCCTTTATGTATAAAGATTGCGACGCCCCCTCCTTGAGTGGAGTTGGGTCGGTCTCTTCTTACGATATTGTAATTGTTGTTAGTCAATTTATGTTTCTGGTTAAGCTTAGTTTCGCTAGCCATAAACACATCTGGACTTATGTCTTTAAGCAATTGGAATGAATTCGCTCTAAGTTCGGTCCTAATCAGTTAATTTACATTCACAGCTAGGATCTTAAAGGGCCTCTCCGGAAGCGCGCCTTTAACCTCTAAGTTGCGTTAAGCTCGGCAAAACAGAGTAGAGATAATCCACCCTAGTCGCCTGCTCCGTGATCTGGTTTTGGAGGCCAGTCAACTGGCCCTGGATGGCCAGTAGAATGCCCATAATATCCGCCTGTGCCGCCGGCGCCTTAGGCACGGGGCCTGTTGGGCGACCTTTGGTGTAGGCTGTACCGTGCTTCCCCTTCCTGACGCCTGGGAAGCGATGCTTTCATCGGAGCCAAGGCCGTTGACTGTTTAGCGTACTTATTAACTGTACTTCCCATAGAACCACTTTTCATATTTTCGACCTTCTCAATATTGGATGAACCAATTAAAATAATTTTTTTTATGCAAATGCTCCCTAAAATTGTTAATAAATCTGCATACTCAGATTTTGAAAAAGAAAGTTTTTCGATTTTTAAAAAATCGATCAGAAATGAGAATTTTTTTTTGATTTGAATTTTATATGTATATTAATAATATTTTCAAAATTGTATACATACAAAATTAATTTATTAAAAAACCGCTCCAACGATTTTTGAATTTTTGTTTTATATATTCTTATTTATCCATGAATTCAAATTGGATCTTTGTTTTCCTTCAAACTATAACGACTAAGCAATATAAGAACATTTGCTTGTGTTTTATACATTTATTTCTACCTTATTATTATTCTTTTCTTACGTGTTTTTGCATACGTCACTGAAAACTAAATACAATACATACATTTATATATACATATGTGGTTTTAAAAATCTAAATGGGTTTATAAACCTAAATTTGAAGTTGTATGTACCTACCCACCTACATGTTTCATTTTCATTATTATATGTACATGTTAACATACTTAGGTTCCATCAATATGTATATATATGTAGATACATTTTACCCTCCTAACTTAGATAATTAAAATCCATAACTAAGATTTAAACATACATTTGTAGGAAACTAGCTATGTAGCTATTCCTTGAATCGTCGATTCGACAATTCATTATACTAAGAATAAAGGTAATCTTACCTACATAGGCTTTAAACCTCCAGAGAATAACTAGACCTAACTAACTAAACCTCAATGGTAAGCTACATTAAAGTTGTTAGCTACAAGAGCAAGTTCGTACGATCCAACCGTGAATTTTATTTTTTCTTGTTTGTACAGTTGGCCAGATTATATTTCTAAAATCATAGGTAATTCCATTTTTAAACAAATTATAAGCTCTTCTTCTGAAAAGTTTCTGACTTTTACTATTAAAAACTGTATTATTTGCTCAATTATTTTCTGGAGTCCGTCTAAAATTCCAACTATATCTGCAATTTTGCATACCCCTAATGTCAATTAATCAATTTTAATAAATTTCTATTTCCATTTTGAAAACAAAATCAATATCTATTGAATGAATTCGGTTTTACTTTTATTTTTGACTAACTAAGACCAATATTCGTTTTGTGTTCAATTTTTATTGATAGTTATAATATAAATAAACGGAGTTTAGTGAAAAAAAATCATCTTTTTATTTAGATCAACAAAAAAGGAATTTGAGAAGGTAACCCGCATTGGGTCGAACTGCACTATAGAGGAACTGCTCGACACTGCGCCGCGAAATATTTATTCGTATGAAATTCTATGAGCTATAAGGCCAGGCGCGCACATATGCAACTTTCAGTTTTGCAACAGTTTGGTTGCTAAAGTGAATACCATGGACTTATATGAGAGTGCGCGCACATGCAAAAACTATTCAGTCCGAGATTCGAGCTACTTAAAAGTTTGTGTTTTGGCACAAATCGAACGATCGCCCCAAATAAGTTCTTCAGTTTGTATTTGTATCACACCGAACTATAATGTAACTGCGCGCACATTAAATCAATATGTTGTCTGTATGTTGGTTTATCTCGTTGATTGATTTTTAAGTTGCTTACGTGCGCGATCACCGTTCAACTATTGATTAAACTACTTCCTTTTCGGAAAAATTGCATGTGCGCGCCCAGCCTAAACGCACTAAGCGGCAACTGAACTTCACAAAATGTGCTTTTTCTTCACTTGTAGATCGCAATTTAGGCTTACAGATAATATAAAGAGTTTTTAATAGCGTTGCCGTCTGTCTTAGTAAAAATAACAAACAAAAGCAAAATAATTTAAGAAAAACATTTAAAATGTTATCATATAATGTAGCTGGTTTTAAAAATAAAACTTTATTCACTGATTTTTATAAATTTATTAATGATTTTATATTGTATTATTATATGAAACTTATGTTACGGAAAATGCATTAGATTCAATGGAAACTAAATTTTTTAACTTCGAATTATTGTGGCTACAAAACGTGTATGAAAATTCTAAAATGTGATTTTAAAAAGCAGGGAGGGATTACTTTCATCACACTTGTCTTGAATAATGAAACATTTTGGATTCTCCCAACATATTTAAACTGCAACAATTGGGAGAACGATTTTAACAAAATGAAAGAATGTATGATAGAAAAACAAAACATGAACGTGATAATTGCAGGGGATCTAAATGCCTGAATTGGACAGGAGGAAGGTGTGGAAAACAGAAGAGAAGGAAAACAACGAAAGTCAAAAGATATTGTTCTAAATTCTAGAGGAAGGCAGCTATTGGATTTTTGTAACTCATATGGACCGAGGATTCAAAACGGCACGAGTGAAGGCGATTGGGATAGAGATTTCACTTTTGTTGGACGTCAAGGCACATCGGTCGTCGACTATAGTCTTTTGGGGAGAGACTGTAAACAATATGTTAAGAACTTTGAGGTTAAATATGTCCCATTCTCAGACCACTTACCAATTGTAGTAACATTCCAATACTGCATAATGGAGGAAGAGAAGGTTCGAACTATGAAGCTACTACCCAAACGTGTATGGAAAGATGCAAAAGCACACCAATATAGAACACTTTTGGACTTTAACATGCAGACGGAAGATGAGCTGGATATGCTGGAACGGATAATAAAAGCTTCGTGTACAGCAAGTAATATTGGATGGAAACAAAGTACATTTAAGGAGCCATGGTTCGATGAGGAGTGTAGGAGAGCGAGACATGTTTCTTTTTCAGAGCTTAAGATGTTTCGGAAATCAAGTGATATGCTTCATAAAAATAGCTATGTTCAAGCCAATTATGTATACAAAGCCCTATGCAAAACAAAAAAGGAACAACACTATGATAGGGAGGCTAAGCAAATTGCTCGATGTGAGAATGCTGTTGATTTTTGGAAACTGGCGTGGAAAATAAATGGCAAAAAATATACTATAAGTACGAATCTTACCCCGAACTTTCTGGCAACACATTTTGAGAACTTGCTCAACTCTCCCGTTGGATTAGTGACCCCTTTATATGCTGCGCCAAGATTCGAAAATACAGTTTTAGACAGTGCTATATCCGTCATAGAGGTTGCAACAGCTGTCAAATGTCTGAAAGATGGGAAAGCTGCAGGGTCGGACAGAATACCGGTAGAATTCTACAAATATGGAACTAATGAGTAAATCATTAATTTAACAGGGTTATTTAATGGGTTCTGGAGAGTGAAAGTGAGAGAGAAAAATTCAGCGAGTGTTTAATTTTCCCGATTCATAAAAAGGGCTCGCCCAATGATCCCAACAACTACCGCGGCATATCGTTTCTCAACACCTCGTATAAAATATTAACAGCAGTCCTTCAAAAGAGACTCACGTTATGGGTTGAGCAGAATAAATTGCTTAAGTAGTTTCAAGCGGGCTTTCGCAGAGGCTATTGAACGATCGATCATATTTTTGTGTTGAGAAATATAGTGGAAAACTTTCAAATACGGAACAAAAAGTTTTATGCCATGTTTGTCGACTTTTAAACTGCGTTTGATACTGTAGACCGAAACGCCTTATTCTACAAATTGTATGGGCTGGGCATCTCTTTTAAATTTGGCCGAGCCATCGAAAATATTTATAAGGCTACAACGGCAGCAGTGTGGAATGGCGAAGAGCAGTCAAATTGGTTTCATACTAGCACGGGAGTACTACAGGGATGTACACTTAGCCCAATACTCTTTGCACTTTTCATAGAAGACATTCTTCCAGGAGGGATTGGATATGCTGGTGTTCTGATTAAGGCCCTGCTCCTTGCGGATGATATAGTCATACTTGCCAGCTCACCCGAATCACTTCAACTGCTGATAAATAGATTAAACGAGTACTGCAAATTATGGAACCTTAAAGTAAATCTGGACAAGTCAAAAATACTTATGTTTAAGAAAGGTGGAGGCCGGTATGCAAGCAACGAAAAATGGTAATTTGATGGAGAAAATATTGAAATCGTTAAGCAGTATAGGTATCTTGGTGTATATTTTACCAATAATCTGAATAAGGAAACACATCTAAAGGAAAAATTCACGAAAGCTAAAACAGCTATAAATGTGAACTGGAAGACATGTTTTATGAACAAAAATATAGCTCATAGTTGCAAATTTAAAGTGATTGAAGCAGTTGCTGAATCCATCTTATTTTACGCGGCAGAGACATGGGGTCACAGAAGCTATGATGCCGTAGAAAAACTGCTCCGATTTTGTATTAAAAGATTGTTTAGATTGCCAAACTACCTAATTATGTTGGAAACCAGATTGCCACCTTTGTTCATCAAAACGTTCAGACTGCAGAGAGATTTCATTTTAAGAGCTTTGAGTTTACCGAATGAACGTTTAACGAAAAAAGCTGAACTTCAAGCAATAAAGAGTTGGACTAGTGGTTGGAACTAGGAAATAGCTGTGGATTAAATATTAATCTAGATCATCCTGAACTGAATAATGCAAAGAAAATATTATACAAATTAGTGGCAAAAATAGATGAGCAGTATAGAAGAAAATTTGAGGCAGAAGCAGCCAACTCACTACACAGAGGTATTTACAGTCGATTAAACCAGATCTTAGGACTACATAACTATTTTCGGGATGAGAACAAGATTGAAGAAATATCTATAGTGACAAAACTGCGAGGAGAGCGCCACACAGAGATGATCTTCCAATAATATGTGAAATTTGCAACATGAAGAGAGAAGACATATTTCATTTTCTAGGAAAATGTCCAGTGCTACGGGAGACAAGGCGATATGTATTCAGAAGTGACTTCCTATCAGAAGAAATTGTTCTAAACTTACTAAACGAAGCTGATATCTCAAGTTTGTTCAGGTATTGCAAGATTTCGTTGGCTTACAGACAACAAATATTAAACGAAAATTTTTAAATGACCATATACATTGTAATCTTTAATTGGGACAAAAATTGTTCACTCTATATTATTTATATTTCTTTTAATGTCAATGTAAAAACTATCAATGTAAAAAAAAAATTATAGTGTATAAAATTATTGTCAAATCAGGCAGACGGCACAGCCATGCTTTATAAGTTTTGTAAATAAAAAATTTTTATTGTATTGTATCTGAGATGAAGCATAATAAACCTTAACTTAACTAACTAACTGATCTTCACTTTTGAATGGACGTTGGTCATGGACGGTATTCGCTTCACTACATGAACATGGACTGGGCGTATATTTATGTGATCCCATTGTTTTTTTTTCTGGACATGTGCATGGAAATGGCAAACCAAATGTTAACTATTTGTTCCTCACTCCGCGTATGTTAAGTTCAGTATGATGAGTGAATATTGAATTGAAGGCAAAACATACTCCTCAGAAAATAAATTTGTAAATTGACTTGAAAAATAAAACTCTAGCTATCGATCTACTGAGAAAATAAATAAATGTATGAAATATAAAGGGAAATGTAAGGGAGTGAACAATTTAAACTACGTTGAAATGTGCGTTCAAAACCAAGAAACATTAAAAGGAATATAGCAAATCTCCAGCAATTTTGTTTCCTCGTGTGAAAGGCATAGACGATTTTTAAAGCAATACAAAAATTGCCCTGTGTAAAAAGGGACTTGACCATAGTCTATGAACAAACCTATTCACTATCATTTCCTTTCTATTGGTGCAAAATGAATGTTCGAATTTAAAATTGCAAATGTAGAAAAAATGAAAACAAGAAATAGGTTTGAAACATTAACTAAATATTGGTACGTGCTTCTACTTTCTATTTTATATGAATACGCTAATTATTTTTCATAATTTTGATATTTTCTTAATTTTACTTTGCAAAATACTCTTTCATTACTTGTGACTGCTTGGCAGGGGTACCATTTTTACAAAAATAAAAAAGCTACGGTTCATGCTACGGTCGATGCGGTTTTTTGGGTATTACTTACAGTACAATGGATAGATCCCCAATTAAACATACAGCCTTTTTTTGAAACTCACTTTCATGCGAAAATTAGTCAAATTCGAATGATTTGTATTTTGAGTTTCGAACGATTCGAAAGTTCACTTAAACAATCGAAAGTTAATTTTTTCGTCAAAACTAACCAAATTTTGACTTTCGAATGATTCGAATTAAATGTCATTTAGTTCTCGTTCAAGTTTTTTCGGACGAATAGATTCACAAAACATGTAAGTTTGGATATTTTTACTGAAAACTAATTAAAATAAATTACTTGTATGAGTTATTTGTTGGCTTTTTTAATAAAGATCGCAATCGCATTCCACTTGGACCAACCGAGAGCAGAAAGAAGTAAACGTGATAAATATATATTTAAAAAAAAGTTACATTTTGTGAATTAAAATAGTTCTTTTATGTTTTTTATTGATTTTAGTTTTTAGCCAAAATAAATTAGTTTTTATCCTTTTATCCTTTTCCTACTTAGAGCCGTCTTCACTTTTCACACAAAACAATTGCAATAGCTTATCTTCAACTTATTTAATATTTTTTATATTTTGTTCAAAGAAAGAATTAATTGTGTTGGCAAGCGACTTTACTTTTGACTTTTGACAATTAAAAAGTGTGGCCAGGTGTGTGTAAATTTAATAATCACTGAAGTTGCAGCAGCAACTCCTATAAGATGAATCTTCCGGTCATAGTTCCATATGGTTCGAGGTTAGCATTGCTAGTCAATTCAGATTCTGCCACATCTAAAAGAATCTCAAATGTCACTCCTAAGTCGTTACCTGTCCCAATGTTGGACCCAATGACTCCCCGTGCTGTGAAACTTACCAATAGATTAACTGACCCCTCGCCAACAAACAGTGAACTCGATGGGCTTTATGTCATGGCCAGACTTCGAGATCAAAACTTTTCGACAATGTTCGTTTGTACTCTGCCTACCTACATGACAAATCTGAATCTGTTTGCATGGACGACAAAACAAAAACAAATATCGTAGCCCCGAAAAAGATTTACACACGTTTTCATGAAAACTACAACATTTCTCCGACAACAGTTAACAAAGGACCTTAAAACTTACGCCTCTCACATCAGCTCCAAACGAACGTCTTACCTTCAAAGTACACGCACCAATTTTAAAAGCTACTTTCGCTCCTAACTCAAACCCAGCCATACACGACACTCCTAATGTCTTATCTAAAACAATGCATTGCACCCTCCTAGCTGGTCAAATCCGACCTCTTACCTTCTACTATCAAAACGTTCGAGGTCTTCGTTCAATTAGATTTGTTGTAAAACTCATGTTTTACAACAAATCTACGCTGTATCCTTTGATATCTACGCCCTGGCGGAAACAAATCTGGCCTCTAGTACAAACAACCAAGAACTATTTCCTTCTTCTTTTAACGTTTATCGCGACGATGAACTTAACGGATCTTCTGATGAATGCCCATGTTGATGTGTCCTACTCTCTATCAAAACCATTACTACCCTCATCCCTCATTGCACTCTCTTATTCCCCTCATCACAACTATGCCTCAATTAAGATAAGACTACCCCGTAAGTCACTTTATGTCATATGTTGCTGTATTTTGTCGTCGCTGACTATTGAATCTTATAAGGTCGCCATTGAAATGGTTGACCACATAATAGCTTTTTGTGACCCCAACGGTGACATCCTTCTTTTCGGCGACTTTAACCTTCCCCATCTTAAATGGATTTCATCTGAAGATCAATCTTATTATGTTGCAAAGGAATGCCTTTTTATAGATCGCCTAGTAGATTCAAGCCTCTGTCAAGTAAGTGGTATCCCAAACTATATGGACAGGCAACTAGATCTTATTTTCACAACCGATCCCATTAACTCTTCAGTATCAATACCTCTATCCCTATCTACTATCGACAACTATCATCCTCCCCTAATTTTCTCATTTTATCATGATTGTTCACTACCAACTAATCTCCCTACAAATCGGTACTCCTTTGATTTTCATAAGGCAAATTTCCGTCATATTAATGAATATCTCAACAGAGTTTCCTTTAATTTCGATGGCCTTATCGTGAAAGATGTCACAGAAAAATTTTACAGGGAAATATTTAATTCTATTTCTCTCCATGTACCCTTTAGTCGACAAAAAAACATCGGCTGCCTCCCCACCTTGGTATAACCGCAAGCTTCGCTCTTTGGGTAACAAGAGAAACAAGTTGTGGGCAATTTTCCTTCGTACCCGATCGCCCCCTGACTATTCAAACTATTTTGGTTCTTATCTTCACTCTTCCGAGCTAAACAACAGTCTTTACAAACGCTATTTAATAGAAACACAAACCAGCCTTATAAATGATCCTAAGTCGTTCTTTCAGTTCGTCAATTTTAAAAGAAAATCCGATAGTTACCCTTCATCTCTTTCCTTCAATACCGAAACTTCGAATAATCCGCAAGATATTGCCAATTTTTTTGCCACATTTTTCAAGCAATCTTTCACCGACGATTCCTTCGTACCTGATTCAGATTATTTTGATCATTTGCAAATTTTTCACTAGGCCCTTTTCTTTCTCCAACCGTCGACCCATATATCATCGAAAATAAGTTAAATCAACGTAACGATGAATATCTTCCTGGCCCTGATGGCCTCACCGCAATATTCCTAAAAAAATGTTCTTCAGCTCTTTCTTTTCCGCTCTCCAAATTGTTCAGTCTATCATTATCTCAAGGAGAATTTCCTCAGGTATGGAAAACCTCTTTCATAACCCCAATATACAAAAAGGGTACTAAGAGCGATATTAAAAACTATCGTCCCATTGCCAAACTCTCACACATCAATAAAGTATTTGAAAGTAATTTGTTCGAAATTTTAAGTTTCCGTTGTAAGGCACTCATTTCCCTTAGACAACACGGCTTTCTTAAATGTAGGTCTACAACAAGTAGTCTAATTGAATTTGTATCGTATATAATCACAGCCCTAGAAAGTGGAAGGGCAGTAGATGTTATCTCTACTGACTTACTGACTTATACTTTTCAAATTGTCCACCCTCGGCTCTGAACCTATTTCTTTAAAATGGATATAAAGTGTTCGTTTCAAATCTGCCTCCTCCAATTCATTCTTAGCTACCTCCAGGGTCCCCCAAGGAAATGACTTAGGCCCTCTCCTTTTTATTCTTACAATTAACGATATTGAATTGGTCATTAAACATTCCCATATCTTATTATACGCTGACGATACCAAGTTTTTAAAGACAATTTCTTCCTCACACGACTCTTCCCTTATTCAAATAGATCTCGCCAGTTTCTCAGTGTGGTGTATCAAAAACTGCTAAGAGCTTAATATTGCTAAGTGTCTTTTTCACGCAAACGCATAAAATCTTGTCCCGGGAGCTACTTTCTTTACAATCAACCCTTAGCCCTAGTTCAATCGATTCGAGACATCGGCATATTATGTGACCGAGAGCTTAATTTGATAACACACATCGATATTATTTCAAAAGCCAATTCAACGCTTGGTTTTGTAAAACGATGGTCCAAAGAATTCTCCGACCCCTACGTCACTAGATCACTGTACATAACCTTTGTCCGCCCGTTACTCTAATACGCTTGACAATTATGGTCCCCATATCAAAAAATTCCTATCTCTAGAATCGAGAGTATTCACCGCCGTTTCTTAAGATTCGCCCTTCGTGGACTGCCTTGGAATTCTTTGATTAACTAACTAATTAACCTCAATACCCTGCAAGAGCGAAGAGAAATAACCGAAATCTTCTTCATTCATCGACTTCTCTCAGGGTCCGTTGACCCTGAAACCCTCTACAACTCTATCTTTCTCAACACTAACCCCCGAAACCTAAGAAACCCTCGCCTCTTATACCTGCCTACTCATCGTACCTCTTATGGTTTCAATGAACCTGTTAGCCGTATGCTGCGAAGGGTTGATTTAAACAAAATCTGTTTCGACTTCAACCTCAGCACTCCCAGCCTAAAACTCCTCCTGTTAAATCGTCCGCAAAATTCAACCCAATCATTGCCCTAAGTTTCATAGTTTTAAGTTAGGTTTTGATTACAATTAATACGAATTTTAAACACGACTACGGTCCCTGCTCGGGCGCCAGTTAAAGTTTTATTTATAATAATTTACAAAAAAAATATTTTTTTATCTGAGAATTTTAAGTCTCAGATACTATCCTTTATTAATCAAAAACAGAATTATAACTCAAAATATGATGTCAACTTCATATGCATTTATAGGAAAGTAATTCGAATAAAACAATGAAGTGAATGGCCTAAGAACTTAACTGGAAATTGGAGTGCAGCTGCATTATCGTTTCATCGGTCAGTTCTTGAGAATTTTGGATGATGATATTCTATGATGCACTAATGCGTCTTTAAGTTTTATATTCCATTTTATTTGCATCTTTTAATTCAATTTTAGTATTCTTAAATGCCATTGATCTTAAGAAATAAAAACAAATCAATTGTAGATTAATTGCATTTAGTTATTAGACACAAGTTCGTTAATACCAACTTAAAGATACAAAAAATCAGGCTGCTGCGGATCGTTCTCTTGGGAAATCCTGCTTTGCTTCCGATAGATTTACCAAAAGTACAGGGCTAATTTAAAGGCATATGCTGCAAATCGAGTCTCGTCAATTTAGACAAACACTGATGTGAGATCCTGGCACTATACTATAGCCGTATTTTATTGGGAAATTTATCCACCGTAAGTTCATCCGTCGTAACATTTTACATACAATTCGTTACGGTCGACAAAAAGCTAAAGTAGAAGCTACGGTGGATGGCTGCTTGGCGTTAATTCGAGTCTCGAATTTGATTTTGTTAGTTTTGTTGATACGATTAATAATTCGATTGAATCTTGATGGATGTGTTCATGGAGTGTTATAATTATTAATTTCATTCGTTAGACAAATCGATCTTTTTGATTCTTTTTACTTGCGATTATAGGTACCCTAAAGCAATTTATGTATTCGTAAAAAAAATTTCTAACAATCAAACATGACATTACGATCATAGAGAACACCAAAAAAGTGGATCCCCCAATTCTGTGTATCTGTCTGTCTGTCATTCTGTCTGTCTGTCATTCTGTCAGTCTGTCTGTCTGTCCTCGAGTCTACAGCCTAAGCGGTTGGTTAGATTTGCGTCAAACTTGGTACATATTGATTTTTCGGTAATATGCCCACACATTTTTTTTTATTTTTTTTAAGATGACAAATAACAGTAGCTCTCATACATTTTTTTTTTTTTGGGCCAAAAACAAAAATCTTATTTTTCTCAAAAACGGCTCCAACGATTTTTAAATCAGTTCATTAATGACGGGAAAGGGTACCTTTTGATAATTTTTTTCAAAATTTCGAAAACGACTCAATATATTTTTTCGAAAGTTCGTATTTGACGGTTTTTTGACATTATCTTGAATACTTAAAAAAATATTTTTCTAAAATAAAAAAATACAAATATTAAAAAACGGTTGAGAAAAAAATGTATTTCTCGAAAATGGCTCCAAGAATTTTTATAAAAAAAAATTGTGTGTTCTTAAATTAGCACAGTTCACTTTTAAGTATAAAAATATTTGTTTAGCGTACTTACATTACATTACATTACATATTATACTACTCCGTAGATAAATCTACGAAGTAGAGACACTGAAGCACTGGGAACGTGACCATTGGCTTTAAACATCACATACATTAATACAACAAAGAGAGACAGAGAAAGGAAGAAGACACAAGAGAAGAAACACATGTCAACAGCACGTGGTTGGTTTCCGACGGTCCCCCATCTTAGTACTAACCGCGCGCAACGATGCTTGATTTCGCTGATCTATGGGAAGCGATGCTTTTTTTTTTTTTGTTTTTAATTCATTTTTCTTTCATTTTAACTTATAACTATCTTAAAGCTAGACAAAAATGTTTAAAGCCTAATTATCAATAACTTACAACTAATTTACTCTTTACGGGCGCTCTAAATTAAACAATAACTCTTAAAACTAATGCTCCCTGCTGAAGACCATTGTTAATATTAAAAACTGTGGTAGAAGTTACATTGCCACTCTTGAAAACAAACTTTCTACCATTTAGCATGTCATAAAGCATGTACAATAGCGGCTTACTTATACCAAGTCTGGCGAGCTTTAGATAGAGACCCTCTAACCATACGGTGTCGAAGGCCTTCTCCAAATCAACCAGACAGGCACCCGTACACTGCTGTTTAGATTTGTTCCATTGAACATCGGAAACGAGTTTAGACGCGGCATGAATTGTCATGTACCGTCTTAAAACCGAACTGATTATCCGGTATGATTTTGTTGTCTTCCGCCCACCTGAACAGAGCCCTATTAAAAACCTTTTCAAATACTTTGCTGATACTCGGAAGAAGATTTATCGACCTGAGATTCGCCGGATTGGAATTATCCTTTCCCTTTTTAGGGAGAGGATGCCCCACTGCTGTCTTCCACCGCACTGGATAATATGCATTATTCAGCGCGTTGGTAAACAGTGTGGTATAAATGTCAACTGCTTCCTGAGGCAAATGTCATAGTACAACATTGGATATACCATCGACTCCTACTGATTTCTTTTTCTTTAGTGAATCAAAGATGAGCTGGAGCTCAATCTTCGAAATTAACAGGGAACTGGTCCCATTTCGCTCGGCGATTATGGCGTTTGCCAAATGTTCATCATTAAACCGGGTAAAACCAAGGTTCTCAGATCGCCACTGCGTTATATCGTTCCGGAGGTAAAAGTGGTGAACCAGAGCTCTGCTCTCCAGGTCATGGTTCGGGCGAATGCTAGCATTCACCTTGTACACTTGCTGGAAAGCAGCCCCGACAGCCTCCACCTTCTCCTGCGGATCTTCGATTATGAAGAGGTCATCGTCCAAGACGGCGTCATCTGGGTCTATGCCTGCTGTCAGAAGTACGTCTCTCTTTTGTGTCGTCCTCTGGAGCTTAAGACACGGAAGGTCGTTTTGATCTTTCCTTCTGAATATCTTATTAATTTGTGGGAACATACTCGGGTCGGAAGCGTTCACGGCGCGAATTTTATTGTCCCAAAACAAATTAATGGACAACCTATAATTTTCTTTGATCAATTGGTTGATGTTTTTGATGGACGACTTCAGTGTCCTTATCTCCAGATCTCGTGTGTAAGTAAACCGTCTGTACAAGCGTTTTAGTCTTGTCAGTAAGCCACTTTTTTGTCTGTGTAATGCATCAATTGTCGGGTTACGGTACATGTCAGTTGCGTTACGTTCTTTGTATTTCGGTATTGTCCTGCTCATTGTTCGTTGAATTATTTCGTCCGTTTGTTCTAAGTAAATGTCAATTTCAGTATTTGTCAGGTTCCTGTCATTTGGTGGGGATATACCATTTGAACGTAATTCGCTCAGTAAGACGTTCGAGAAGCGTGGCCAGCGCACCTTACTGTAATTGTAAGTATGCACAGGTACATACTCCTCCAACTCCATAAGCTCGTTCGAAAGTTGTATTACGGCGGCGAGTCCGCAGTGGTCACTGTCATACTCGATCGTTCTTAAACAATTTTTAGTCCGATGGCCCACAGTATCAGTAATTTTTAGTCTTGCGTCTTTCAACAATAGATCCAGATAGCCACCGCTTCTTGGAAACGATGGCCTGTCTGTAGCGAGAAGTTCAATTCGATACTCCAGGTTGTATCGACCCATCCAATTATACAGATGGTTACCACGAGGATTTTGTATTTGATTTCCCCATAGGCAGCGATCACATACATTCGCTTCCCCTGTTGGAGATGAATGCATATGATGCATGCCTCTAACGTCAGAAATTTACGCACATCACTATTATATATTACCTTATGACTAATGCCTTTATGTATAAAGATTGCGACGCCCCCTCCTTGAGTGGAGTTGGGTCGGTCTCTTCTTACGATATTGTAATTGTTGTTAGTCAATTTATGTTTCTGGTTAAGCTTAGTTTCGCTAGCCATAAACACATCTGGACTTATGTCTTTAAGCAATTGGAATGAATTCGCTCTAAGTTCGGTCCTAATCAGTTAATTTACATTCACAGCTAGGATCTTAAAGGGCCTCTCCGGAAGCGCGCCTTTAACCTCTAAGTTGCGTTAAGCTCGGCAAAACAGAGTAGAGATAATCCACCCTAGTCGCCTGCTCCGTGATCTGGTTTTGGAGGCCAGTCAACTGGCCCTGGATGGCCAGTAGAATGCCCATAATATCCGCCTGTGCCGCCGGCGCCTTAGGCACGGGGGCCTGTTGGGCGACCTTTGGTGTAGGCTGTACCGTGCTTCCCCTTCCTGACGCCTGGGAAGCGATGCTTTCATCGGAGCCAAGGCCGTTGACTGTTTAGCGTACTTATTAACTGTACTTCCCATAGAACCACTTTTCATATTTTCGACCTTCTCAATATTGGATGAACCAATTAAAATAATTTTTTTTATGCAAATGCTCCCTAAAATTGTTAATAAATCTGCATACGCAGATTCTGAAAAAGAAAGTTTTTCGATTTTTAAAAAATCGATCAGAAATGAGAATTTTTTTTTGATTTGAATTTTATATGTATATTAATAATATTTTCAAAATTGTATACATACAAAATTAATTTATTAAAAAACCGCTCCAACGATTTTTGAATTTTTGTTTTATATATTCTTATTTATCCATGAATTCAAATTGGATCTTTGTTTTCCTTCAAACTATAACGACTAAGCAATATAAGAACATTTGCTTGTGTTTTATACATTTATTTCTACCTTATTATTATTCTTTTCTTACGTGTTTTTGCATACGTCACTGAAAACTAAATACAATACATACATTTATATATACATATGTGGTTTTAAAAATCTAAATGGGTTTATAAACCTAAATTTGAAGTTGTATGTACCTACATGTTTCATTTTCATTATTATATGTACATGTTAACATACTTAGGTTCCATCAATATGTATATATATGTAGATACATTTTACCCTCCTAACTTAGATAATTAAGATCCATAACTAAGATTTAAACATACATTTGTAGGAAACTAGCTATGTAGCTATTCCTTGAATCGTCGATTCGACAATTCATTATACTAAGAATAAAGGTAATCTTACCTACATAGGCTTTAAACCTCCAGAGAATAACTAGACCTAACTAACTAAACCTCAATGGTAAGCTACATTAAAGTTGTTAGCTACAAGAGCAAGTTCGTACGATCCAACCGTGAATTTTATTTTTTCTTGTTTGTACAGTTGGCCAGATTATATTTCTAAAATCATAGGTAATTCCATTTTTAAACAAATTATAAGCTCTTCTTCTGAAAAGTTTCTGACTTTTACTATTAAAAACTGTATTATTTGCTCAATTATTTTCTGGAGTCCGTCTAAAATTCCAACTATATCTGCAATTTTGCATACCCCTAATGTCAATTAATCAATTTTAATAAATTTCTATTTCCATTTTGAAAACAAAATCAATATCTATTGAATGAATTCGGTTTTACTTTTATTTTTGACTAACTAAGACCAATATTCGTTTTGTGTTCAATTTTTATTGATAGTTATAATATAAATAAACGGAGTTTAGTGAAAAAAAATCATCTTTTTATTTAGATCAACAAAAAAGGAATTTGAGAAGGTAACCCGCATTGGGTCGAACTGCACTATAGAGGAACTGCTCGACACTGCGCCGCGAAATATTTATTCGTATGAAATTCTATGAGCTATAAGGCCAGGCGCGCACATATGCAACTTTCAGTTTTGCAACAGTTTGGTTGCTAAAGTGAATACCATGGACTTATATGAGAGTGCGCGCACATGCAAAAACTATTCAGTCCGAGATTCGAGCTACTTAAAAGTTTGTGTTTTGGCACAAATCGAACGATCGCCCCAAATAAGTTCTTCAGTTTGTATTTGTATCACACCGAACTATAATGTAACTGCGCGCACATTAAATCAATATGTTGTCTGTATGTTGGTTTATCTCGTTGATTGATTTTTAAGTTGCTTACGTGCGCGATCACCGTTCAACTATTGATTAAACTACTTCCTTTTCGGAAAAATTGCATGTGCGCGCCCAGCCTAAACGCACTAAGCGGCAACTGAACTTCACAAAATGTGCTTTTTCTTCACTTGTAGATCGCAATTTAGGCTTACAGATAATATAAAGAGTTTTTAATAGCGTTGCCGTCTGTCTTAGTAAAAATAACAAACAAAAGCAAAATAATTTAAGAAAAACATTTAAAATGTTATCATATAATGTAGCTGGTTTTAAAAATAAAACTTTATTCACTGATTTTTATAAATTTATTAATGATTTTATATTGTATTATTATATGAAACTTATGTTACGGAAAATGCATTAGATTCAATGGAAACTAAATTTTTGAACTTCGAATTATTGTGGCTACAAAACGTGTATGAAAATTCTAAAATGTGATTTTAAAAAGCAGGGAGGGATTACTTTCATCACACTTGTCTTGAATAATGAAACATTTTGGATTCTCCCAACATATTTAAACTGCAACAATTGGGAAAACGATTTTAACAAAATGAAAGAATGTATGATAGAAAAACAAAACATGAACGTGATAATTGCAGGGGATCTAAATGCCTGAATTGGACAGGAGGAAGGTGTGGAAAACAGAAGAGAAGGAAAACAACGAAAGTCAAAAGATATTGTTCTAAATTCTAGAGGAAGGCAGCTATTGGATTTTTGTAACTCATATGGACCGAGGATTCAAAACGGCACGAGTGAAGGCGATTGGGATAGAGATTTCACTTTTGTTGGACGTCAAGGCACATCGGCCGTCGACTATAGTCTTTTGGGGAGAGACTGTAAACAATATGTTAAGAACTTTGAGGTTAAATATGTCCCATTCTCAGACCACTTACCAATTGTAGTAACATTCCAATACTGCATAATGGAGGAAGAGAAGGTTCGAACTATGAAGCTACTACCCAAACGTGTATGGAAAGATGCAAAAGCACACCAATATAGAACACTTTTGGACTTTAACATGCAGACGGAAGATGAGCTGGATATGCTGGAACGGATAATAAAAGCTTCGTGTACAGCAAGTAATATTGGATGGAAACAAAGTACATTTAAGGAGCCATGGTTCGATGAGGAGTGTAGGAGAGCGAGACATGTTTCTTTTTCAGAGCTTAAGATGTTTCGGAAATCAAGTGATATGCTTCATAAAAATAGCTATGTTCAAGCCAATTATGTATACAAAGCCCTATGCAAAACAAAAAAGGAACAACACTATGATAGGGAGGCTAAGCAAATTGCTCGATGTGAGAATGCTGTTGATTTTTGGAAACTGGCGTGGAAAATAAATGGCAAAAAATATACTATAAGTACGAATCTTACCCCGAACTTTCTGGCAGCACATTTTGAGAACTTGCTCAACTCTCCCGTTGGATTAGTGACCCCTTTATATGCTGCGCCAAGATTCGAAAATACAGTTTTAGACAGTGCTATATCCGTCATAGAGGTTGCAACAGCTGTCAAATGTCTGAAAGATGGGAAAGCTGCAGGGTCGGACAGAATACCGGTAGAATTCTACAAATATGGAACTAATGAGTAAATCATTAATTTAACAGGGTTATTTAATGGGTTCTGGAGAGTGAAAGTGAGAGAGAAAAATTCAGGGAGGGTTTAATTTTCCCGATTCATAAAAAGGGCTCGCCCAATGATCCCAACAACTACCGCGGCATATCGTTTCTCAACACCTCGTATAAAATATTTACAGCAGTCCTTCAAAAGAGACTCACGTTATGGGTTGAGCAGAATAAATTGCTTAAGTAGTTTCAAGCGGGCTTTCGCAGAGGCTATTGAACGATCGATCATATTTTTGTGTTGAGAAATATAGTGGAAAACTTTCAAATACGGAACAAAAAGTTTTATGCCATGTTTGTCGACTTTTAAACTGCGTTTGATACTGTAGACCGAAACGCCTTATTCTACAAATTGTATGGGCTGGGCATCTCTTTTAAATTTGGCCGAGCCATCGAAAATATTTATAAGGCTACAACGGCAGCAGTGTGGAATGGCGAAGAGCAGTCAAATTGGTTTCATACTAGCACGGGAGTACTACAGGGATGTACACTTAGCCCAATACTCTTTGCACTTTTCATAGAAGACATTCTTCCAGGAGGGATTGGATATGCTGGTGTTCTGATTAAGGCCCTGCTCCTTGCGGATGATATAGTCATACTTGCCAGCTCACCCGAATCACTTCAACTGCTGATAAATAGATTAAACGAGTACTGCAAATTATGGAACCTTAAAGTAAATCTGGACAAGTCAAAAATACTTATGTTTAAGAAAGGTGGAGGCCGGTATGCAAGCAACGAAAAATGGTAATTTGATGGAGAAAATATTGAAATCGTTAAGCAGTATAGGTATCTTGGTGTATATTTTACCAATAATCTGAATAAGGAAACACATCTAAAGGAAAAATTCACGAAAGCTAAAACAGCTATAAATGTGAACTGGAAGACATGTTTTATGAACAAAAATATAGCTCATAGTTGCAAATTTAAAGTGATTGAAGCAGTTGCTGAATCCATCTTATTTTACGCGGCAGAGACATGGGGTCACAGAAGCTATGATGCCGTAGAAAAACTGCTCCGATTTTGTATTAAAAGATTGTTTAGATTGCCAAACTACCTAATTATGTTGGAAACCAGATTGCCACCTTTGTTCATCAAAACGTTCAGACTGCAGAGAGATTTCATTTTAAGAGCTTTGAGTTTACCGAATGAACGTTTAACGAAAAAAGCTGAACTTCAAGCAATAAAGAGTTGGACTAGTGGTTGGAACTAGGAAATAGCTGTGGATTAAATATTAATCTAGATCATCCTGAACTGAATAATGCAAAGAAAATATTATACAAATTAGTGGCAAAAATAGATGAGCAGTATAGAAGAAAATTTGAGGCAGAAGCAGCCAACTCACTACACAGAGGTATTTACAGTCGATTAAACCAGATCTTAGGACTACATAACTATTTTCGGGATGAGAACAAGATTGAAGAAATATCTATAGTGACAAAACTGCGAGGAGAGCGCCACACAGAGATGATCTTCCAATAATATGTGAAATTTGCAACATGAAGAGAGAAGACATATTTCATTTTCTAGGAAAATGTCCAGTGCTACGGGAGACAAGGCGATATGTATTCAGAAGTGACTTCCTATCAGAAGAAATTGTTCTAAACTTACTAAACGAAGCTGATATCTCAAGTTTGTTCAGGTATTGCAAGATTTCGTTGGCTTACAGACAACAAATATTAAACGAAAATTTTTAAATGACCATATACATTGTAATCTTTAATTGGGACAAAAATTGTTCACTCTATATTATTTATATTTCTTTTAATGTCAATGTAAAAACTATCAATGTAAAAAAAAAATTATAGTGTATAAAATTATTGTCAAATCAGGCAGACGGCACAGCCATGCTTTATAAGTTTTGTAAATAAAAAATTTTTATTGTATTGTATCTGAGATGAAGCATAATAAACCTTAACTTAACTAACTAACTGATCTTCACTTTTGAATGGACGTTGGTCATGGACGGTATTCGCTTCACTACATGAACATGGACTGGGCGTATATTTATGTGATCCCATTGTTTTTTTTTCTGGACATGTGCATGGAAATGGCAAACCAAATGTTAACTATTTGTTCCTCACTCCGCGTATGTTAAGTTCAGTATGATGAGTGAATATTGAATTGAAGGCAAAACATACTCCTCAGAAAATAAATTTGTAAATTGACTTGAAAAATAAAACTCTAGCTATCGATCTACTGAGAAAATAAATAAATGTATGAAATATAAAGGGAAATGTAAGGGAGTGAACAATTTAAACTACGTTGAAATGTGCGTTCAAAACCAAGAAACATTAAAAGGAATATAGCAAATCTCCAGCAATTTTGTTTCCTCGTGTGAAAGGCATAGACGATTTTTAAAGCAATACAAAAATTGCCCTGTGTAAAAAGGGACTTAACCATAGTCTATGAACAAACCTATTCACTATCATTTCCTTTCTATTGGTGCAAAATGAATGTTCGAATTTAAAATTGCAAATGTAGAAAAAATGAAAACAAGAAATAGGTTTGAAACATTAACTAAATATTGGTACGTGTTTCTACTTTCTATTTTATATGAATACGCTAATTATTTTTCATAATTTTGATATTTTCTTAATTTTACTTTGCAAAATACTCTTTCATTACTTGTGACTGCTTGGCAGGGGTACCATTTTTACAAAAATAAAAAAGCTACGGTTCATGCTACGGTCGATGCGGTTTTTTGGGTATTACTTACAGTACAATGGATAGATCCCCAATTAAACATACAGCCTTTTTTTGAAACTCACTTTCATGCGAAAATTAGTCAAATTCGAATGATTTGTATTTTGAGTTTCGAACGATTCGAAAGTTCACTTAAACAATCGAAAGTTAATTTTTTCGTCAAAACTAACCAAATTTTGACTTTCGAATGATTCGAATTAAATGTCATTTAGTTCTCGTTCAAGTTTTTTCGGACGAATAGATTCACAAAACATGTAAGTTTGGATATTTTTACTGAAAACTAATTAAAATAAATTACTTGTATGAGTTATTTGTTGGCTTTTTTAATAAAGATCGCAATCGCATTCCACTTGGACCAACCGAGAGCAGAAAGAAGTAAACGTGATAAATATATATTTAAAAAAAAGTTACATTTTGTGAATTAAAATAGTTCTTTTATGTTTTTTATTGATTTTAGTTTTTAGCCAAAATAAATTAGTTTTTATCCTTTTATCCTTTTCCTACTTAGAGCCGTCTTCACTTTTCACACAAAACAATTGCAATAGCTTATCTTCAACTTATTTAATATTTTTTATATTTTGTTCAAAGAAAGAATTAATTGTGTTGGCAAGCGACTTTACTTTTGACTTTTGACAATTAAAAAGTGTGGCCAGGTGTGTGTAAATTTAATAATCACTGAAGTTGCAGCAGCAACTCCTATAAGATGAATCTTCCGGTCATAGTTCCATATGGTTCGAGGTTAGCATTGCTAGTCAATTCAGATTCTGCCACATCTAAAAGAATCTCAAATGTCACTCCTAAGTCGTTACCTGTCCCAATGTTGGACCCAATGACTCCCCGTGCTGTGAAACTTACCAATAGATTAACTGACCCCTCGCCAACAAACAGTGAACTCGATGGGCTTTATGTCATGGCCAGACTTCGAGATCAAAACTTTTCGACAATGTTCGTTTGTACTCTGCCTACCTACATGACAAATCTGAATCTGTTTGCATGGACGACAAAACAAAAACAAATATCGTAGCCCCGAAAAAGATTTACACACGTTTTCATGAAAACTACAACATTTCTCCGACAACAGTTAACAAAGGACCTTAAAACTTACGCCTCTCACATCAGCTCCAAACGAACGTCTTACCTTCAAAGTACACGCACCAATTTTAAAAGCTACTTTCGCTCCTAACTCAAACCCAGCCATACACGACACTCCTAATGTCTTATCTAAAACAATGCATTGCACCCTCCTAGCTGGTCAAATCCGACCTCTTACCTTCTACTATCAAAACGTTCGAGGTCTTCGTTCAATTAGATTTGTTGTAAAACTCATGTTTTACAACAAATCTACGCTGTATCCTTTGATATCTACGCCCTGGCGGAAACAAATCTGGCCTCTAGTACAAACAACCAAGAACTATTTCCTTCTTCTTTTAACGTTTATCGCGACGATGAACTTAACGGATCTTCTGATGAATGCCCATGTTGATGTGTCCTACTCTCTATCAAAACCATTACTACCCTCATCCCTCATTGCACTCTCTTATTCCCCTCATCACAACTATGCCTCAATTAAGATAAGACTACCCCGTAAGTCACTTTATGTCATATGTTGCTGTATTTTGTCGTCGCTGACTATTGAATCTTATAAGGTCGCCATTGAAATGGTTGACCACATAATAGCTTTTTGTGACCCCAACGGTGACATCCTTCTTTTCGGCGACTTTAACCTTCCCCATCTTAAATGGATTTCATCTGAAGATCAATCTTATTATGTTGCAAAGGAATGCCTTTTTATAGATCGCCTAGTAGATTCAAGCCTCTGTCAAGTAAGTGGTATCCCAAACTATATGGACAGGCAACTAGATCTTATTTTCACAACCGATCCCATTAACTCTTCAGTATCAATACCTCTATCCCTATCTACTATCGACAACTATCATCCTCCCCTAATTTTCTCATTTTATCATGATTGTTCACTACCAACTAATCTCCCTACAAATCGGTACTCCTTTGATTTTCATAAGGCAAATTTCCGTCATATTAATGAATATCTCAACAGAGTTTCCTTTAATTTCGATGGCCTTATCGTGAAAGATGTCACAGAAAAATTTTACAGGGAAATATTTAATTCTATTTCTCTCCATGTACCCTTTAGTCGACAAAAAAACATCGGCTGCCTCCCCACCTTGGTATAACCGCAAGCTTCGCTCTTTGGGTAACAAGAGAAACAAGTTGTGGGCAATTTTCCTTCGTACCCGATCGCCCCCTGACTATTCAAACTATTTTGGTTCTTATCTTCACTCTTCCGAGCTAAACAACAGTCTTTACAAACGCTATTTAATAGAAACACAAACCAGCCTTATAAATGATCCTAAGTCGTTCTTTCAGTTCGTCAATTTTAAAAGAAAATCCGATAGTTACCCTTCATCTCTTTCCTTCAATACCGAAACTTCGAATAATCCGCAAGATATTGCCAATTTTTTTGCCACATTTTTCAAGCAATCTTTCACCGACGATTCCTTCGTTCCTGATTCAGATTATTTTGATCATTTGCAAATTTTTCACTAGGCCCTTTTCTTTCTCCAACCGTCGACCCATATATCATCGAAAATAAGTTAAATCAACGTAACGATGAATATCTTCCTGGCCCTGATGGCCTCACCGCAATATTCCTAAAAAAATGTTCTTCAGCTCTTTCTTTTCCGCTCTCCAAATTGTTCAGTCTATCATTATCTCAAGGAGAATTTCCTCAGGTATGGAAAACCTCTTTCATAACCCCAATATACAAAAAGGGTACTAAGAGCGATATTAAAAACTATCGTCCCATTGCCAAACTCTCACACATCAATAAAGTATTTGAAAGTAATTTGTTCGAAATTTTAAGTTTCCGTTGTAAGGCACTCATTTCCCTTAGACAACACGGCTTTCTTAAATGTAGGTCTACAACAAGTAGTCTAATTGAATTTGTATCGTATATAATCACAGCCCTAGAAAGTGGAAGGGCAGTAGATGTTATCTCTACTGACTTACTGACTTATACTTTTCAAATTGTCCACCCTCGGCTCTGAACCTATTTCTTTAAAATGGATATAAAGTGTTCGTTTCAAATCTGCCTCCTCCAATTCATTCTTAGCTACCTCCAGGGTCCCCCAAGGAAATGACTTAGGCCCTCTCCTTTTTATTCTTACAATTAACGATATTGAATTGGTCATTAAACATTCCCATATCTTATTATACGCTGACGATACCAAGTTTTTAAAGACAATTTCTTCCTCACACGACTCTTCCCTTATTCAAATAGATCTCGCCAGTTTCTCAGTGTGGTGTATCAAAAACTGTTAAGAGCTTAATATTGCTAAGTGTCTTTTTCACGCAAACGCATAAAATCTTGTCCCGGGAGCTACTTTCTTTACAATCAACCCTTAGCCCTAGTTCAATCGATTCGAGACATCGGCATATTATGTGACCGAGAGCTTAATTTGATAACACACATCGATATTATTTCAAAAGCCAATTCAACGCTTGGTTTTGTAAAACGATGGTCCAAAGAATTCTCCGACCCCTACGTCACTAGATCACTGTACATAACCTTTGTCCGCCCGTTACTCTAATACGCTTGACAATTATGGTCCCCATATCAAAAAATTCCTATCTCTAGAATCGAGAGTATTCACCGCCGTTTCTTAAGATTCGCCCTTCGTGGACTGCCTTGGAATTCTTTGATTAACTAACTAATTAACCTCAATACCCTGCAAGAGCGAAGAGAAATAACCGAAATCTTCTTCATTCATCGACTTCTCTCAGGGTCCGTTGACCCTGAAACCCTCTACAACTCTATCTTTCTCAACACTAACCCCCGAAACCTAAGAAACCCTCGCCTCTTATACCTGACTACTCATCGTACCTCTTATGGTTTCAATGAACCTGTTAGCCGTATGCTGCGAAGGGTTGATTTAAACAAAATCTGTTTCGACTTCAACCTCAGCACTCCCAGCCTAAAACTCCTCCTGTTAAATCGTCCGCAAAATTCAACCCAATCATTGCCCTAAGTTTCATAGTTTTAAGTTAGGTTTTGATTACAATTAATACGAATTTTAAACACGACTACGGTCCCTGCTCGGGCGCCAGTTAAAGTTTTATTTATAATAATTTACAAAAAAAATATTTTTTTATCTGAGAATTTTAAGTCTCAGATACTATCCTTTATTAATCAAAAACAGAATTATAACTCAAAATATGATGTCAACTTCACATGCATTTATAGGAAAGTAATTCGAATAAAACAATGAAGTGAATGGCCTAAGAACTTAACTGGAAATTGGAGTGCAGCTGCATTATTGTTTCATCGGTCAGTTCTTGAGAATTTTGGATGATGATATTCTATGATGCACTAATGCGTCTTTAAGTTTTATATTCCATTTTATTTGCATCTTTTAATTCAATTTTAGTATTCTTAAATGCCATTGATCTTAAGAAATAAAAACAAATCAATTGTAGATTAATTGCATTTAGTTATTAGACACAAGTTCGTTAATACCAACTTAAAGATACAAAAAATCAGGCTGCTGCGGATCGTTCTTTTGGGAAATCCTGCTTTGCTGCCGATAGATTTACCAAAAGTACAGGGCTAATTTAAAGGCATATGCTGCAAATCGAGTCTCGTCAATTTAGACAAACACTGATGTGAGATCCTGGCACTATACTATAGCCGTATTTTATTGGGAAATTTATCCACCGTAAGTTCATCCGTCGTAACATTTTACATACAATTCGTTACGGTCGACAAAAAGCTAAAGTAGAAGCTACGGTGGATGGCTGCTTGGCGTTAATTCGAGTCTCGAATTTGATTTTGTTAGTTTTGTTGATACGATTAATAATTCGATTGAATCTTGATGGATGTGTTCATGGAGTGTTATAATTATTAATTTCATTCGTTAGACAAATCGATCTTTTTGATTCTTTTTACTTGCGATTATAGGTACCCTAAAGCAATTTATGTATTCGTAAAAAAAATTTCTAACAATCAAACATGACATTACGATCATAGAGAACACCAAAAAAGTGGATCCCCCAATTCTGTGTATCTGTCTGTCTGTCATTCTGTCAGTCTGTCTGTCTGTCCTCGAGTCTACAGCCTAAGCGGTTGGTTAGATTTGCGTCAAACTTGGTACATATTGATTTTTCGGTAATATGCCCACACATTTTTTTTTATTTTTTTTAAGATGACAAATAACAGTAGCTCTCATACATTTTTTTTTTTTTTTGGGCCAAAAACAAAAATCTTATTTTTCTCAAAAACGGCTCCAACGATTTTTAAATCAGTTCATTAATGACGGGAAAGGGTACCTTTTGATAATTTTTTTCAAAATTTCGAAAACGACTCAATATATTTTTTCGAAAGTTCGTATTTGGCGGTTTTTTGACATTATCTTGAATACTTAAAAAAATATTTTTCTAAAATAAAAAAATACAAATATTAAAAAACGGTTGAGAAAAAAATGTATTTCTCGAAAATGGCTCCAAGAATTTTTATAAAAAAAAATTGTGTGTTCTTAAATTAGCACAGTTCACTTTTAAGTATAAAAATATTTGTTTAGCGTACTTACATTACATTACATTACATATGATACTACTCCGTAGATAAATCTACGAAGTAGAGACACTGAAGCACTGGGAACGTGACCATTGGCTTTAAACATCACATAGATTAATACAACAAAGAGAGACAGAGAAAGGAAGAAGACACAAGAGAAGAAACACATGTCAACAGCACGTGGTTGGTTTCCGACGGTCCCCCATCTTAGTACTAACCGCGCGCAACGATGCTTGATTTCGCTGATCTATGGGAAGCGATGCTTTTTTTTTTTGTTTTTAATTCATTTTTCTTTCATTTTAACTTATAACTATCTTAAAGCTAGACAAAAATGTTTAAAGCCTAATTATCAATAACTTACAACTAATTTACTCTTTACGGGCGCTCTAAATTAAACAATAACTCTTAAAACTAATGCTCCCTGCTGAAGACCATTGTTAATATTAAAAACTGTGGTAGAAGTTACATTGCCACTCTTGAAAACAAACTTTCTACCATTTAGCATGTCATAAAGCATGTACAATAGCGGCTTACTTATACCAAGTCTGGCGAGCTTTAGATAGAGACCCTCTAACCATACGGTGTCAAAGGCCTTCTCCAAATCAACCAGACAGGCACCCGTACACTGCTGTTTAGATTTGTTCCATTGAACATCGGAAACGAGTTTAGACGCGGCATGAATTGTCATGTACCGTCTTAAAACCGAACTGATTATCCGGTATGATTTTGTTGTCCTCCGCCCACCTGAACAGAGCCCTATTAAAAACCTTTTCAAATACTTTGCTGATACTCGGAAGAAGATTTATCGACCTGAGATTCGCCGGATTGGAATTATCCTTTCCCTTTTTAGGGAGAGGATGCCCCACTGCTGTCTTCCACCGCACTGGATAATATGCATTATTCAGCGCGTTGGTAAACAGTGTGGTATAAATGTCAACTGCTTCCTGAGGCAAATGTCATAGTACAACATTGGATATACCATCGACTCCTACTGATTTCTTTTTCTTTAGTGAATCAAAGATGAGCTGGAGCTCAATCTTCGAAATTAACAGGGAACTGGTCCCATTTCGCTCGGCGATTATGGCGTTTGCCAAATGTTCATCATTAAACCGGGTAAAACCAAGGTTCTCAGATCGCCACTGCGTTATATCGTTCCGGAGGTAAAAGTGGTGAACCAGAGCTCTGCTCTCCAGGTCATGGTTCGGGCGAATGCTAGCATTCACCTTGTACACTTGCTGGAAAGCAGCCCCGACAGCCTCCACCTTCTCCTGCGGATCTTGGATTATGAAGAGGTCATCGTCCAAGACGGCGTCATCTGGGTCTATGCCTGCTGTCAGAAGTACGTCTCTCTTTTGTGTCGTCCTCTGGAGCTTAAGACACGGAAGGTCGTTTTGATCTTTCCTTCTGAATATCTTATTAATTTGTGGGAACATACTCGGGTCGGAAGCGTTCACGGCGCGAATTTTATTGTCCCAAAACAAATTAATGGACAACCTATAATTTTCTTTGATCAATTGGTTGATGTTTTTGATGGACGACTTCAGTGTCCTTATCTCCAGATCTCGTGTGTAAGTAAACCGTCTGTACAAGCGTTTTAGTCTTGTCAGTAAGCCACTTTTTTGTCTGTGTAATGCATCAATTGTCGGGTTACGGTACATGTCAGTTGCGTTACGTTCTTTGTATTTCGGTATTGTCCTGCTCATTGTTCGTTGAATTATTTCGTCCGTTTGTTCTAAGTAAATGTCAATTTCAGTATTTGTCAGGTTCCTGTCATTTGGTGGGGATATACCATTTGAACGTAATTCGCTCAGTAAGACGTTCGAGAAGCGTGGCCAGCGCACCTTACTGTAATTGTAAGTATGCACAGGTACATACTCCTCCAACTCCATAAGCTCGTTCGAAAGTTGTATTACGGCGGCGAGTCCGCAGTGGTCACTGTCATACTCGATCGTTCTTAAACAATTTTTAGTCCGATGGCCCACAGTATCAGTAATTTTTAGTCTTGCGTCTTTCAACAATAGATCCAGATAGCCACCGCTTCTTGGAAACGATGGCCTGTCTGTAGCGAGAAGTTCAATTCGATACTCCAGATTGTATCGACCCATCCAATTATACAGATGGTTACCACGAGGATTTTGTATTTGATTTCCCCATAGGCAGCGATCACATACATTCGCTTCCCCTGTTGGAGATGAATGCATATGATGCATGCCTCTAACGTCAGAAATTTACGCACATCACTATTATATATTACCTTATGACTAATGCCTTTATGTATAAAGATTGCGACGCCCCCTCCTTGAGTGGAGTTGGGTCGGTCTCTTCTTACGATATTGTAATTGTTGTTAGTCAATTTATGTTTCTGGTTAAGCTTAGTTTCGCTAGCCATAAACACATCTGGACTTATGTCTTTAAGCAATTGGAATGAATTCGCTCTAAGTTCGGTCCTAATCAGTTAATTTACATTCACAGCTAGGATCTTAAAGGGCCTCTCCGGAAGCGCGCCTTTAACCTCTAAGTTGCGTTAAGCTCGGCAAAACAGAGTAGAGATAATCCACCCTAGTCGCCTGCTCCGTGATCTGGTTTTGGAGGCCAGTCAACTGGCCCTGGATGGCCAGTAGAATGCCCATAATATCCGCCTGTGCCGCCGGCGCCTTAGGCACGGGGGCCTGTTGGGCGACCTTTGGTGTAGGCTGTACCGTGCTTCCCCTTCCTGACGCCTGGGAAGCGATGCTTTCATCGGAGCCAAGGCCGTTGACTGTTTAGCGTACTTATTAACTGTACTTCCCATAGAACCACTTTTCATATTTTCGACCTTCTCAATATTGGATGAACCAATTAAAATAATTTTTTTTATGCAAATGCTCCCTAAAATTGTTAATAAATCTGCATACGCAGATTTTGAAAAAGAAAGTTTTTCGATTTTTAAAAAATCGATCAGAAATGAGAATTTTTTTTTGATTTGAATTTTATATGTATATTAATAATATTTTCAAAATTGTATACATACAAAATTAATTTATTAAAAAACCGCTCCAACGATTTTTGAATTTTTGTTTTATATATTCTTATTTATCCATGAATTCAAATTGGATCTTTGTTTTCCTTCAAACTATAACGACTAAGCAATATAAGAACATTTGCTTGTGTTTTATACATTTATTTCTACCTTATTATTATTCTTTTCTTACGTGTTTTTGCATACGTCACTGAAAACTAAATACAATACATACATTTATATATACATATGTGGTTTTAAAAATCTAAATGGGTTTATAAACCTAAATTTGAAGTTGTATGTACCTACATGTTTCATTTTCATTATTATATGTACATGTTAACATACTTAGGTTCCATCAATATGTATATATATGTAGATACATTTTACCCTCCTAACTTAGATAATTAAGATCCATAACTAAGATTTAAACATACATTTGTAGGAAACTAGCTATGTAGCTATTCCTTGAATCGTCGATTCGACAATTCATTATACTAAGAATAAAGGTAATCTTACCTACATAGGCTTTAAACCTCCAGAGAATAACTAGACCTAACTAACTAAACCTCAATGGTAAGCTACATTAAAGTTGTTAGCTACAAGAGCAAGTTCGTACGATCCAACCGTGAATTTTATTTTTTCTTGTTTGTACAGTTGGCCAGATTATATTTCTAAAATCATAGGTAATTCCATTTTTAAACAAATTATAAGCTCTTCTTCTGAAAAGTTTCTGACTTTTACTATTAAAAACTGTATTATTTGCTCAATTATTTTCTGGAGTCCGTCTAAAATTCCAACTATATCTGCAATTTTGCATACCCCTAATGTCAATTAATCAATTTTAATAAATTTCTATTTCCATTTTGAAAACAAAATCAATATCTATTGAATGAATTCGGTTTTACTTTTATTTTTGACTAACTAAGACCAATATTCGTTTTGTGTTCAATTTTTATTGATAGTTATAATATAAATAAACGGAGTTTAGTGAAAAAAAATCATCTTTTTATTTAGATCAACAAAAAAGGAATTTGAGAAGGTAACCCGCATTGGGTCGAACTGCACTATAGAGGAACTGCTCGACACTGCGCCGCGAAATATTTATTCGTATGAAATTCTATGAGCTATAAGGCCAGGCGCGCACATATGCAACTTTCAGTTTTGCAACAGTTTGGTTGCTAAAGTGAATACCATGGACTTATATGAGAGTGCGCGCACATGCAAAAACTATTCAGTCCGAGATTCGAGCTACTTAAAAGTTTGTGTTTTGGCACAAATCGAACGATCGCCCCAAATAAGTTCTTCAGTTTGTATTTGTATCACACCGAACTATAATGTAACTGCGCGCACATTAAATCAATATGTTGTCTGTATGTTGGTTTATCTCGTTGATTGATTTTTAAGTTGCTTACGTGCGCGATCACCGTTCAACTATTGATTAAACTACTTCCTTTTCGGAAAAATTGCATGTGCGCGCCCAGCCTAAACGCACTAAGCGGCAACTGAACTTCACAAAATGTGCTTTTTCTTCACTTGTAGATCGCAATTTAGGCTTACAGATAATATAAAGAGTTTTTAATAGCGTTGCCGTCTGTCTTAGTAAAAATAACAAACAAAAGCAAAATAATTTAAGAAAAACATTTAAAATGTTATCATATAATGTAGCTGGTTTTAAAAATAAAACTTTATTCACTGATTTTTATAAATTTATTAATGATTTTATATTGTATTATTATATGAAACTTATGTTACGGAAAATGCATTAGATTCAATGAAAACTAAATTTTTGAACTTCGAATTATTGTGGCTACAAAACGTGTATGAAAATTCTAAAATGTGATTTTAAAAAGCAGGGAGGGATTACTTTCATCACACTTGTCTTGAATAATGAAACATTTTGGATTCTCCCAACATATTTAAACTGCAACAATTGGGAAAACGATTTTAACAAAATGAAAGAATGTATGATAGAAAAACAAAACATGAACGTGATAATTGCAGGGGATCTAAATGCCTGAATTGGACAGGAGGAAGGTGTGGAAAACAGAAGAGAAGGAAAACAACGAAAGTCAAAAGATATTGTTCTAAATTCTAGAGGAAGGCAGCTATTGGATTTTTGTAACTCATATGGACCGAGGATTCAAAACGGCACGAGTGAAGGCGATTGGGATAGAGATTTCACTTTTGTTGGACGTCAAGGCACATCGGCCGTCGACTATAGTCTTTTGGGGAGAGACTGTAAACAATATGTTAAGAACTTTGAGGTTAAATATGTCCCATTCTCAGACCACTTACCAATTGTAGTAACATTCCAATACTGCATAATGGAGGAAGAGAAGGTTCGAACTATGAAGCTACTACCCAAACGTGTATGGAAAGATGCAAAAGCACACCAATATAGAACACTTTTGGACTTTAACATGTAGACGGAAGATGAGCTGGATATGCTGGAACGGATAATAAAAGCTTCGTGTACAGCAAGTAATATTGGATGGAAACAAAGTACATTTAAGGAGCCATGGTTCGATGAGGAGTGTAGGAGAGCGAGACATGTTTCTTTTTCAGAGCTTAAGATGTTTCGGAAATCAAGTGATATGCTTCATAAAAATAGCTATGTTCAAACCAATTATGTATACAAAGCCCTATGCAAAACAAAAAAGGAACAACACTATGATAGGGAGGCTAAGCAAATTGCTCGATGTGAGAATGCTGTTGATTTTTGGAAACTGGCGTGGAAAATAAATGGCAAAAAATATACTATAAGTACGAATCTTACCCCGAACTTTCTGGCAACACATTTTGAGAACTTGCTCAACTCTCCCGTTGGATTAGTGACCCCTTTATATGCTGCGCCAAGATTCGAAAATACAGTTTTAGACAGTGCTATATCCGTCATAGAGGTTGCAACAGCTGTCAAATGTCTGAAAGATGGGAAAGCTGCAGGGTCGGACAGAATACCGGTAGAATTCTACAAATATGGAACTAATGAGTAAATCATTAATTTAACAGGGTTATTTAATGGGTTCTGGAGAGTGAAAGTGAGAGAGAAAAATTCAGCGAGGGTTTAATTTTCCCGATTCATAAAAAGGGCTCGCCCAATGATCCCAACAACTACCGCGGCATATCGTTTCTCAACACCTCGTATAAAATATTTACAGCAGTCCTTCAAAAGAGACTCACGTTATGGGTTGAGCAGAATAAATTGCTTAAGTAGTTTCAAGCGGGCTTTCGCAGAGGCTATTGAACGATCGATCATATTTTTGTGTTGAGAAATATAGTGGAAAACTTTCAAATACGGAACAAAAAGTTTTATGCCATGTTTCTCGACTTTTAAACTGCGTTTGATACTGTAGACCGAAACGCCTTATTCTACAAATTGTATGGGCTGGGCATCTCTTTTAAATTTGGCCGAGCCATCGAAAATATTTATAAGGCTACAACGGCAGCAGTGTGGAATGGCGAAGAGCAGTCAAATTGGTTTCATACTAGCTCGGGAGTACTACAGGGATGTACACTTAGCCCAATACTCTTTGCACTTTTCATAGAAGACATTCTTCCAGGAGGGATTGGATATGCTGGTGTTCTGATTAAGGCCCTGCTCCTTGCGGATGATATAGTCATACTTGCCAGCTCACCCGAATCACTTCAACTGCTGATAAATAGATTAAACGAGTACTGCAAATTATGGAACCTTAAAGTAAATCTGGACAAGTCAAAAATACTTATGTTTAAGAAAGGTGGAGGCCGGTATGCAAGCAACGAAAAATGGTAATTTGATGGAGAAAATATTGAAATCGTTAAGCAGTATAGGTATCTTGGTGTATATTTTACCAATAATCTGAATAAGGAAACACATCTAAAGGAAAAATTCACGAAAGCTAAAACAGCTATAAATGTGAACTGGAAGACATGTTTTATGAACAAAAATATAGCTCATAGTTGCAAATTTAAAGTGATTGAAGCAGTTGCTGAATCCATCTTATTTTACGCGGCAGAGACATGGGGTCACAGAAGCTATGATGCCGTAGAAAAACTGCTCCGATTTTGTATTAAAAGATTGTTTAGATTGCCACCATCTGCACCAAACTACCTAATTATGTTGGAAACCAGATTGCCACCTTTGTTCATCAAAACGTTCAGACTGCAGATAGATTTCATTTTAAGAGCTTTGAGTTTACCGAATGAACGTTTAACGAAAAAAGCTGAACTTCAAGCAATAAAGAGTTGGACTAGTGGTTGGAACTAGGAAATAGCTGTGGATTAAATATTAATCTAGATCATCCTGAACTGAATAATGCAAAGAAAATATTATACAAATTAGTGGCAAAAATAGATGAGCAGTATAGAAGAAAATTTGAGGCAGAAGCAGCCAACTCACTACACAGAGGTATTTACAGTCGATTAAACCAGATCTTAGGACTACATAACTATTTTCGGGATGAGAACAAGATTGAAGAAATATCTATAGTGACAAAACTGCGAGGAGAGCGCCACACAGAGATGATCTTCCAATAATATGTGAAATTTGCAACATGAAGAGAGAAGACATATTTCATTTTCTAGGAAAATGTCCAGTGCTACGGGAGACAAGGCGATATGTATTCAGAAGTGACTTCCAATCAGAAGAAATTGTTCTAAACTTACTAAACGAAGCTGATATCTCAAGTTTGTTCAGGTATTGCAAGATTTCGTTGGCTTACAGACAACAAATATTAAACGAAAATTTTTAAATGACCATATACATTGTAATCTTTAATTGGGACAAAAATTGTTAACTTTATATTATTTATATTTCTTTTAATGTCAATGTAAAAACTATCAATGTAAAAAAAAAAATTATAGTGTATAAAATTATTGTCAAATCAGGCAGACGGCACAGCCATGCTTTATAAGTTTTGTAAATAAAAATTTTTTATTGTATTGTATCTGAGATGAAGCATAATAAACCTTAATTTAACTAACTAACTGATCTTCACTTTTGAATGGACGTTGGTCATGGACGGTATTCGCTTCACTACATGAACATGGACTGGGCGTATATTTATGTGATCCCATTGTTTTTTTTTCTGGACATGTGCATGGAAATGGCAAACCAAATGTTAACTATTTGTTCCTCACTCCGCGTATGTTAAGTTCAGTATGATGAGTGAATATTGAATTGAAGGCAAAACATACTCCTCAGAAAATAAATTTGTAAATTGACTTGAAAAATAAAACTCTAGCTATCGATCTACTCAGAAAATAAATAAATGTATGAAATATAAAGGGAAATGTAAGGGAGTGAACAATTTAAACTACGTTGAAATGTGCGTTCAAAACCAAGAAACATTAAAAGGAATATAGCAAATCTCCAGCAATTTTGTTTCCTCGTGTGAAAGGCATAGACGATTTTTAAAGCAATACAAAAATTGCCCTGTGTAAAAAGGGACTTGACCATAGTCTATGAACAAACCTATTCACTATCATTTCCTTTCTATTGGTGCAAAATGAATGTTCGAATTTAAAATTGCAAATGTAGAAAAAATGAAAACAAGAAATAGGTTTGAAACATTAACTAAATATTGGTACGTTTTTTTACTTTCTATTTTATATGAATACGCTAATTATTTTTCATAATTTTGATATTTTCTTAATTTTACTTTGCAAAATACTCTTTCATTACTTGTGACTGCTTGGCAGGGGTACCATTTTTACAAAAATAAAAAAGCTACGGTTCATGCTACGGTCGATGCGGTTTTTTGGGTATTACTTACAGTACAATGGATAGATCCCCAATTAAACATACAGCCTTTTTTTGAAACTCACTTTCATGCGAAAATTAGTCAAATTCGAATGATTTGTATTTTGAGTTTCGAACGATTCGAAAGTTCACTTAAGCAATCGAAAGTTCATTTTTTCGTCAAAACTAACCAAATTTTGACTTTCGAATGATTCGAATTAAATGTCATTTAGTTCTCGTTCAAGTTTTTTCGGACGAATAGATTCACAAAACATGTAAGTTTGGATATTTTTACTGAAAACTAATTAAAATAAATTACTTGTATGAGTTATTTGTTGGCTTTTTTAATAAAGATCGCAATCGCATTCCACTTGGACCAACCGAGAGCAGAAAGAAGTAAACGTGATAAATATATATTTAAAAAAAAGTTACATTTTGTGAATTAAAATAGTTCTTTTATGTTTTTTATTGATTTTAGTTTTTAGCCAAAATAAATTAGTTTTTATCCTTTTATCCTTTTCCTACTTAGAGCCGTCTTCACTTTTCACACAAAACAATTGCAATAGCTTATCTTCAACTTATTTAATATTTTTTATATTTTGTTCAAAGAAAGAATTAATTGTGTTGGCAAGCGACTTTACTTTTGACTTTTGACAATTAAAAAGTGTGGCCAGGTGTGTGTAAATTTAATAATCACTGAAGTTGCAGCAGCAACTCCTATAAGATGAATCTTCCGGTCATAGTTCCATATGGTTCGAGGTTAGCATTGCTAGTCAATTCAGATTCTGCCCCATCTAAAAGAATCTCAAATGTCACTCCTAAGTCGTTACCTGTCCCAATGTTGGACCCAATGACTCCCCGTGCTGTGAAACTTACCAATAGATTAACTGACCCCTCGCCAACAAACAGTGAACTCGATGGGCTTTATGTCATGGCCAGACTTCGAGATCAAAACTTTTCGACAATGTTCGTTTGTACTCTGCCTACCTACATGACAAATCTGAATCTGTTTGCATGGACGACAAAACAAAAACAAATATCGTAGCCCCGAAAAAGATTTACACACGTTTTCATGAAAACTACAACATTTCTCCGACAACAGTTAACAAAGGACCTTAAAACTTACGCCTCTCACATCAGCTCCAAACGAACGTCTTACCTTCAAAGTACACGCACCAATTTTAAAAGCTACTTTCGCTCCTAACTCAAACCCAGCCATACACGACACTCCTAATGTCTTATCTAAAACAATGCATTGCACCCTCCTAGCTGGTCAAATCCGACCTCTTACCTTCTACTATCAAAACGTTCGAGGTCTTCGTTCAAAAACTCATACTGTTTTACAACAATCCTACGCTGTATCCTTTGATATCTACGCCCTGGCGGAAACAAATCTGGCCTCTAGTACAAACAACCAAGAACTATTTCCTTCTTCTTTTAACGTTTATCGCGACGATGAACTTAACGGATCTTCTGATGAATGCCCATGTTGATGTGTCCTACTCTCTATCAAAACCATTACTACCCTCATCCCTCATTGCACTCTCTTATTCCCCTCATCACAACTATGCCTCAATTAAGATAAGATTACCCCGTAAGTCACTTTATGTCATATGTTGCTGTATTTTGTCGTCGCTGACTATTGAATCTTATAAGGTCGCCATTGAAATGGTTGACCACATAATAGCTTTTTGTGACCCCAACGGTGACATCCTTCTTTTCGGCGACTTTAACCTTCCCCATCTTAAATGGATTTCATCTGAAGATCAATCTTATTATGTTGCAAAGGAATGCCTTTTTATAGATCGCCTAGTAGATTCAAGCCTCTGTCAAGTAAGTGGTATCCCAAACTATATGGACAGGCAACTAGATCTTATTTTCACAACCGATCCCATTAACTCTTCAGTATCAATACCTCTATCCCTATCTACTATCGACAACTATCATCCTCCCCTAATTCTCTCATTTTATCATGATTGTTCACTACCAACTAATCTCCCTACAAATCGGTACTCCTTTGATTTTCATAAGGCAAATTTCCGTCATATTAATGAATATCTCAACAGAGTTTCCTTTAATTTCGATGGCCTTATCGTGAAAGATGTCACAGAAAAATTTTACAGGGAAATATTTAATTCTATTTCTCTCCATGTACCCTTTAGTCGACAAAAAAACATCGGCTGCCTCCCCACCTTGGTATAACCGCAAGCTTCGCTCTTTGGGTAACAAGAGAAACAAGTTGTGGGCAATTTTCCTTCGTACCCGATCGCCCCCTGACTATTCAAACTATTTTGGTTCTTATCTTCACTCTTCCGAGCTAAACAACAGTCTTTACAAACGCTATTTAATAGAAACACAAACCAGCCTTATAAATGATCCTAAGTCGTTCTTTCAGTTCGTCAATTTTAAAAGAAAATCCGATAGTTACCCTTCATCTCTTTCCTTCAATACCGAAACTTCGAATAATCCGCAAGATATTGCCAATTTTTTTGCCACATTTTTCAAGCAATCTTTCACCGACGATTCCTTCGTACCTGATTCAGATTATTTTGATCATTTGCAAATTTTTCACTAGGCCCTTTTCTTTCTCCAACCGTCGACCCATATATCATCGAAAATAAGTTAAATCAACGTAACGATGAATATCTTCCTGGCCCTGATGGCCTCACCGCAATATTCCTAAAAAAATGTTCTTCAGCTCTTTCTTTTCCGCTCTCCAAATTGTTCAGTCTATCATTATCTCAAGGAGAATTTCCTCAGGTATGGAAAACCTCTTTCATAACCCCAATATACAAAAAGGGTACTAAGAGCGATATTAAAAACTATCGTCCCATTGCCAAACTCTCACACATCAATAAAGTATTTGAAAGTAATTTGTTCGAAATTTTAAGTTTCCGTTGTAAGGCACTCATTTCCCTTAGACAACACGGCTTTCTTAAATGTAGGTCTACAACAAGTAGTCTAATTGAATTTGTATCGTATATAATCACAGCCCTAGAAAGTGGAAGGGCAGTAGATGTTATCTCTACTGACTTACTGACTTATACTTTTCAAATTGTCCACCCTCGGCTCTGAACCTATTTCTTTAAAATGGATATAAAGTGTTCGTTTCAAATCTGCCTCCTCCAATTCATTCTTAGCTACCTCCAGGGTCCCCCAAGGAAATGACTTAGGCCCTCTCCTTTTTATTCTTACAATTAACGATATTGAATTGGTCATTAAACATTCCCATATCTTATTATACGCTGACGATACCAAGTTTTTAAAGACAATTTCTTCCTCACACGACTCTTCCCTTATTCAAATAGATCTCGCCAGTTTCTCAGTGTGGTGTATCAAAAACTGTTAAGAGCTTAATATTGCTAAGTGTCTTTTTCACGCAAACGCATAAAATCTTGTCCCGGGAGCTACTTTCTTTACAATCAACCCTTAGCCCTAGTTCAATCGATTCGAGACATCGGCATATTATGTGACCGAGAGCTTAATTTGATAACACACATCGATATTATTTCAAAAGCCAATTCAACGCTTGGTTTTGTAAAACGATGGTCCAAAGAATTCTCCGACCCCTACGTCACTAGATCACTGTACATAACCTTTGTCCGCCCGTTACTCTAATACGCTTGACAATTATGGTCCCCATATCAAAAAATTCCTATCTCTAGAATCGAGAGTATTCACCGCCGTTTCTTAAGATTCGCCCTTCGTGGACTGCCTTGGAATTCTTTGATTAACTAACTAATTAACCTCAATACCCTGCAAGAGCGAAGAGAAATAACCGAAATCTTCTTCATTCATCGACTTCTCTCAGGGTCCGTTGACCCTGAAACCCTCTACAACTCTATCTTTCTCAACACTAACCCCCGAAACCTAAGAAACCCTCGCCTCTTATACCTGACTACTCATCGTACCTCTTATGGTTTCAATGAACCTGTTAGCCGTATGCTGCGAAGGGTTGATTTAAACAAAATCTGTTTCGACTTCAACCTCAGCACTCCCAGCCTAAAACTCCTCCTGTTAAATCGTCCGCAAAATTCAACCCAATCATTGCCCTAAGTTTCATAGTTTTAAGTTAGGTTTTGATTACAATTAATACGAATTTTAAACACGACTACGGTCCCTGCTCGGGCGCCAGTTAAAGTTTTATTTATAATAATTTACAAAAAAAATATTTTTTTATCTGAGAATTTTAAGTCTCAGATACTATCCTTTATTAATCAAAAACAGAATTATAACTCAAAATATGATGTCAACTTCACATGCATTTATAGGAAAGTAATTCGAATAAAACAATGAAGTGAATGGCCTAAGAACTTAACTGGAAATTGGAGTGCAGCTGCATTATTGTTTCATCGGTCAGTTCTTGAGAATTTTGGATGATGATATTCTATGATGCACTAATGCGTCTTTAAGTTTTATATTCCATTTTATTTGCATCTTTTAATTCAATTTTAGTATTCTTAAATGCCATTGATCTTAAGAAATAAAAACAAATCAATTGTAGATTAATTGCATTTAGTTATTAGACACAAGTTCGTTAATACCAACTTAAAGATACAAAAAATCAGGCTGCTGCGGATCGTTCTCTTGGGAAATCCTGCTTTGCTTCCGATAGATTTACCAAAAGTACAGGGCTAATTTAAAGGCATATGCTGCAAATCGAGTCTCGTCAATTTAGACAAACACTGATGTGAGATCCTGACACTATACTATAGCCGTATTTTATTGGGAAATTTATCCACCGTAAGTTTATCCGTCGTAACATTTTACATACAATTCGTTACGGTCGACAAAAAGCTAAAGTAGAAGCTACGGTGGATGGCTGCTTGGCGTTAATTCGAGTCTCGAATTTGATTTTGTTAGTTTTGTTGATACGATTAATAATTCGATTGAATCTTGATGGATGTGTTCATGGAGTGTTATAATTATTAATTTCATTCGTTAGACAAATCGATCTTTTTGATTCTTTTTACTTGCGATTATAGGTACCTTAAAGCAATTTATGTATTCGTAAAAAAAATTTCTAACAATCAAACATGACATTACGATCATAGAGAACACCAAAAAAGTGGATCCCCCAATTCTGTGTATCTGTCTGTCTGTCATTCTGTCAGTCTGTCTGTCTGTCCTCGAGTCTACAGCCTAAGCGGTTGGTTAGATTTGCGTCAAACTTGGTACATATTGATTTTTCGGTAATATGCCCATACATTTTTTTTTTATTTTTTTAAGATGACAAATAACAGTAGCTCTCATACATTTTTTTTTTGGGCCAAAAACAAAAATCTTATTTTTCTCAAAAACGGCTCCAACGATTTTTAAATCAGTTCATTAATGACGGGAAAGGGTACCTTTTGATAATTTTTTTTCAAAATTTCGAAAACGACTCAATAGATTTTTTCGAAAGTTCGTATTTGGCGGTTTTTTGACATTATCTTGAATACTTAAAAAAATATTTTTCTAAAATAAAAAAATACAAATATTAAAAAACGGTTGAGAAAAAAATGTATTTCTCGAAAATGGCTCCAAGAATTTTTATAAAAAAATTGTGTGTTCTTAAATTAGCACAGTTCACTTTTAAGTATAAAAATATTTGTTTAGCGTACTTACATTACATTACATTACATTACATATTATACTACTCCGTAGATAAATGTACGAAGTAGAGACACTGAAGCACTGGGAACGTGACCATTGGCTTTAAACATCACATACATTAATACAACAAAGAGAGACAGAGAAAGGAAGAAGACACAAGAGAAGAAACACATGTCAACAGCACGTGGTTGGTTTCCGACGGTCCCCCATCTTAGTACTAACCGCGCGCAACGATGCTTGATTTCGCTGATCTATGGGAAACGATGCTTTTTTTTTTTTTAAATTCATTTTTCTTTCATTTTAACTTATAACTATCTTAAAGCTAGACAAAAATGTTTAAAGCCTAATTATCAATAACTTACAACTAATTTACTCTTTACGGGCGCTCTAAATTAAACAATAACTCTTAAAACTAATGTCTTTCGACCTAAAAACTATTTTAATTAAATCTATTTTTTTTTTATTTTATTTTATATTTCAAGGAACTTTCACAAAAACTTGATATCTTATCATTTTTTTTTTATTTTTATTTTTTTTTTTAATTATTTTTTTTTTGTTATTTTTTTTTTACTTATAAACTAAATCTTAATATATATTAAAAATAATTAAAACTAAATAAAACTAACTTATACTAACCAACAACCCATACCACCTAAACTACCTAATAATACTTAAAACTACTTAAAAACTAGAACAGCCACAGCAGCATTTTTTTCGTTTTAAATTTTTTTTTTGTTTATTTTTTATATGCATGCAGACACACACCAACATGCAACCCACCCATTCATACGCACATACGTATACGTACGCACATACATGTACAGACACGCAGATACATGCACGTATGCCCCCGCATACATACATATTTTTAATTTTTTTTTTTTTGGTGCCACCCTGACTGTTCCCTATACCTAATTGCCCTAAATCTATGTAAGTCGGCCAAGATATAATATCTTCATCGACTTTAAATATCACGATGCTGTTCAGAGAGCCACCAGAACTGGTTCTCCTGTTTCGCCCTATCCCTCCGGTCCCCATCGGATACAGTCCTACTGAACCGAAGGCGCTCTTCTCCACCTTGAGCGATGACGTCTCGACCATACAGGAGTCGCCTATCCACAGATTTCCGGCTGACGTGGTAGATGAGCCGAACCGCCCCTCCATCCTGTATCAGCCCTCGACTGTCTAAATAGAGGAATGCCTCGGGAGTGATGTAGCCACTTATCCGCGCACTCTCGAAATATTGGTTATTTG
The DNA here is from genome assembly GCA_910595825.1 of Philhelius pedissequus. Taxonomy (NCBI): domain Eukaryota; kingdom Metazoa; phylum Arthropoda; class Insecta; order Diptera; family Syrphidae; genus Philhelius; species Philhelius pedissequus. The sequence goes on along the minus strand of OU343160.1, from coordinate 220,450,009 downwards.
GGTAACACGCCCCAAAAATTAAGTTGTTAGTTGAGGACATCGCTCTTGCAACCTGACCCCGAATCAGCTTAAACAAAAAATGATCTATTCTGTTTATGTTGGCTCCGTTGTATAGAACCTGGTTGGAATAATATCGTTTGTACTCCGACTCTGGCGTTCTGCGTAATCCAAGGCAACGTCGAAGACACTGCTTCTCAAAAACCCGAATCTTTTCCATTTGAGATGGGGCAATGTTGAGCCACACCGGGCATCCATATGCAATCATCGGCCTGATGAGGGCCATGTAGCAAATCACCTTCACCCTGCTGTCAAGACGACTGCTATAAAACAATCGTTTTGTCAGGGCAAAGGCTCCCCTAGCCCTGGCCAGAGCAGCACCTATATGTCTGTCGAAATACAAGTACTGATCCAACCAGATGCCAAGGTACTTTACTACACTTTTACTCGCCAGTGGATGTCCATGTGGTCCTACGATCACCAGCTTGCGCCAGTTCTTTCTCGTATCCCTTGAGGCGCTAGACAACGAAGTCCTAAACAGAATTGTTTCTGATTTCTGAAAATTGATTTTCAACTCATCACAATATCGCTGAATCTTGTCGAAGTCACGCTGCAAAAGAATTTTGATGACCTCTACTGTTGGACCTGTTCTGTACGCAATTAGATCGTCGGCGTACGCAATTGCCTGAGTTAGACTACCTATCTGATCGCTGGTGTAAATGCTGAAGAGAATCGGCGAGTTAACCGCTTACTGCTGAAGACCATTGTTAATATTAAAAACTGTGGTAGAAGTTACATTGCCACTCTTGAAAACAAACTTTCTACCATTTAGCATGTCATAAAGCATGTACAATAGCGGCTTACTTATACCAAGTCTGGCGAGCTTTAATTAGAGACCCTCTAACCATACGGTGTCGAAGGCCTTTTCCAAATCAACCAGACAGGCACCCGTACACTGCTGTTTAGATTTGTTCCATTGAACATCAGAAACGAGTTTAGACGCGGCATGAATTGTCATGTACCGTCTTAAAACCGAACTGATTATCCGGTATGATTTTGTTGTCCTCCGCCCACCTGAACAGAGCCCTATTAACAACCTTTTCAAATACTTTGCTGATACTCGGAAGAAGATTTATCGACCTGAGATTCGCCGGATTGGAATTATCCTTTCCCTTTTTAGGGAGAGGATGCCCCACTGCTGTCTTCCACCGCACTGGATAATATGCATTATTCAGCGCGTTGGTAAACAGTGTGGTATAAATGTCAACTGCTTCCTGAGGCAAATGTCATAGTACAACATTGGATATACCATCGACTCCTACTGATTTCTTTTTCTTTAGTGAATCAAAGATGAGCTGGAGCTCAATCTTCGAAATTAACAGGGAACTGGTCCCATTTCGCTCGGCGATTATGGCGTTTGCCAAATGTTCATCATTAAACCGGGTAAAACCAAGGTTCTCAGATCGCCACTGCGTTATATCGTTCCGGAGGTAATCCTGCGGATCTTCGATTATGAAGAGGTCATCGTCCAAGACGGCGTCATCTGGGTCTATGCCTGCTGTCAGAAGTACGTCTCTCTTTTGTGTCGTCCTCTGGAGCTTAAGACACGGAAGGTCGTTCTGATCTTTCCTTCTGAATATCTTATTAATTTGTTGGAACATACTCGGGTCGGAAGCGTTCACGGCGCGAATTTTATTGTCCAAAAACAAATTAATGGACAACCTATAATTTTCTTTGATCAATTGGTTGATGTTTTTGATGGACGACTTCAGTGTCCTTATCTCCAGATCTCGTGTGTAAGTAAACCGTCTGTACAAGCGTTTTAGTCTTGTCAGTAAGCCACTTTTTTGTCTGTGTAATGCATCAATTGTCGGGTCACGGTACATGTCAGTTGCGTTACGTTCTTTGTATTTCGGTATTGTCCTGCTCATTGTTCGTTGAATTATTTCGTCCGTTTGTTCTAAGTAAATGTCAATTTCAGTATTTGTCAGGTTCCTGTCATTTGGTGGGGATATACCATTTGAACGTAATTCGCTCAGTAAGACGTTCGAGAAGCGTGGCCAGCGCACCTTACTGTAATTGTAAGTATGCACAGGTACATACTCCTCCAACTCCATAAGCTCGTTCGGAAGTTGTATTACGGCGGCGAGTCCGCAGTGGTCACTGTCGTACTCGATCGTTCTTAAACAATTTTTAGTCCGATGGCCCACAGTATCAGTAATTTTTAGTCTTGCGTCTTTCAACAATAGATCCAGATAGCCACCGCTTCTTGGAAACGATGGCCTGTCTGTAGCGAGAAGTTCAATTCGATACTCCAGGTTGTATCGACCCATCCAATTATACAGATGGTTACCACGAGGATTTTGTATTTGATTTCCCCATAGGCAGCGATCACATACATTCGCTTCCCCTGTTGGAGATGAATGCATATGATGCATGCCTCTAACGTCAGAAATTTACGCACATCACTATTATATATTACCTTATGACTAATGCCTTTATGTATAAAGATTGCGACGCCCCCTCCTTGAGTGGAGTTGGGTCGGTCTCTTCTTACGATATTGTAATTGTTGTTAGTCAATTTATGTTTCTGGTTAAGCTTAGTTTCGCTAGCCATAAACACATCTGGACTTATGTCTTTAAGCAATTGGAATGAATTCGCTCTAAGTTCGGTCCTAATCAGTTAATTTACATTCACAGCTAGGATCTTAAAGGGCCTCTCCGGAAGCGCGCCTTTAACCTCTAAGTTGCGTTAAGCTCGGCAAAACAGAGTAGAGATAATCCACCCTAGTCGCCTGCTCCGTGATCTGGTTTTGGAGGCCAGTCAACTGGCCCTGGATGGCCAGTAGAATGCCCATAATATCCGCCTGTGCCGCCGGCGCCTTAGGCACGGGGGCCTGTTGGGCGACCTTTGGTGTAGGCTGTACCGTGCTTCCCCTTCCTGACGCCTGGGAAGCGATGCTTTCATCGGAGCCAAGGCCGTTGACTGTTTAGCGTACTTATTAACTGTACTTCCCATAGAACCACTTTTCATATTTTCGACCTTCTCAATATTGGATGAACCAATTAAAATAATTTTTTTTATGCAAATGCTCCCTAAAATTGTTAATAAATCTGCATACTCAGATTTTGAAAAAGAAAGTTTTTCGATTTTTAAAAAATCGATCAGAAATGAGAATTTTTTTTTGATTTGAATTTTATATGTATATTAATAATATTTTCAAAATTGTATACATACAAAATTAATTTATTAAAAAACCGCTCCAACGATTTTTGAATTTTTGTTTTATATATTCTTATTTATCCATGAATTCAAATTGGATCTTTGTTTTCCTTCAAACTATAACGACTAAGCAATATAAGAACATTTGCTTGTGTTTTATACATTTATTTCTACCTTATTATTATTCTTTTCTTACGTGTTTTTGCATACGTCACTGAAAACTAAATACAATACATACATTTATATATACATATGTGGTTTTAAAAATCTAAATGGGTTTATAAACCTAAATTTGAAGTTGTATGTACCTACATGTTTCATTTTCATTATTATATGTACATGTTAACATACTTAGGTTCCATCAATATGTATATATATGTAGATACATTTTACCCTCCTAACTTAGATAATTAAAATCCATAACTAAGATTTAAACATACATTTGTAGGAAACTAGCTATGTAGCTATTCCTTGAATCGTCGATTCGACAATTCATTATACTAAGAATAAAGGTAATCTTACCTACATAGGCTTTAAACCTCCAGAGAATAACTAGACCTAACTAACTAAACCTCAATGGTAAGCTACATTAAAGTTGTTAGCTACAAGAGCAAGTTCGTACGATCCAACCGTGAATTTTATTTTTTCTTGTTTGTACAGTTGGCCAGATTATATTTCTAAAATCATAGGTAATTCCATTTTTAAACAAATTATAAGCTCTTCTTCTGAAAAGTTTCTGACTTTTACTATTAAAAACTGTATTATTTGCTCAATTATTTTCTGGAGTCCGTCTAAAATTCCAACTATATCTGCAATTTTGCATACCCCTAATGTCAATTAATCAATTTTAATAAATTTCTATTTCCATTTTGAAAACAAAATCAATATCTATTGAATGAATTCGGTTTTACTTTTATTTTTGACTAACTAAGACCAATATTCGTTTTGTGTTCAATTTTTATTGATAGTTATAATATAAATAAACGGAGTTTAGTGAAAAAAAATCATCTTTTTATTTAGATCAACAAAAAAGGAATTTGAGAAGGTAACCCGCATTGGGTCGAACTGCACTATAGAGGAACTGCTCGACACTGCGCCGCGAAATATTTATTCGTATGAAATTCTATGAGCTATAAGGCCAGGCGCGCACATATGCAACTTTCAGTTTTGCAACAGTTTGGTTGCTAAAGTGAATACCATGGACTTATGAGAGTGCGCGCACATGCAAAAACTATTCAGTCCGAGATTCGAGCTACTTAAAAGTTTGTGTTTTGGCACAAATCGAACGATCGCCCCAAATAAGTTCTTCAGTTTGTATTTGTATCACACCGAACTATAATGTAACTGCGCGCACATTAAATCAATATGTTGTCTGTATGTTGGTTTATCTCGTTGATTGATTTTTAAGTTGCTTACGTGCGCGATCACCGTTCAACTATTGATTAAACTACTTCCTTTTCGGAAAAATTGCATGTGCGCGCCCAGCCTAAACGCACTAAGCGGCAACTGAACTTCACAAAATGTGCTTTTTCTTCACTTGTAGATCGCAATTTAGGCTTACAGATAATATAAAGAGTTTTTAATAGCGTTGCCGTCTGTCTTAGTAAAAATAACAAACAAAAGCAAAATAATTTAAGAAAAACATTTAAAATGTTATCATATAATGTAGCTGGTTTTAAAAATAAAACTTTATTCACTGATTTTTATAAATTTATTAATGATTTTATATTGTATTATTATATGAAACTTATGTTACGGAAAATGCATTAGATTCAATGGAAACTAAATTTTTTAACTTCGAATTATTGTGGCTACAAAACGTGTATGAAAATTCTAAAATGTGATTTTAAAAAGCAGGGAGGGATTACTTTCATCACACTTGTCTTGAATAATGAAACATTTTGGATTCTCCCAACATATTTAAACTGCAACAATTGGGAAAACGATTTTAACAAAATGAAAGAATGTATGATAGAAAAACAAAACATGAACGTGATAATTGCAGGGGATCTAAATGCCTGAATTGGACAGGAGGAAGGTGTGGAAAACAGAAGAGAAGGAAAACAACGAAAGTCAAAAGATATTGTTCTAAATTCTAGAGGAAGGCAGCTATTGGATTTTTGTAACTCATATGGACCGAGGATTCAAAACGGCACGAGTGAAGGCGATTGGGATAGAGATTTCACTTTTGTTGGACGTCAAGGCACATCGGTCGTCGACTATAGTCTTTTGGGGAGAGACTGTAAACAATATGTTAAGAACTTTGAGGTTAAATATGTCCCATTCTCAGACCACTTACCAATTGTAGTAACATTCCAATACTGCATAATGGAGGAAGAGAAGGTTCGAACTATGAAGCTACTACCCAAACGTGTATGGAAAGATGCAAAAGCACACCAATATAGAACACTTTTGGACTTTAACATGCAGACGGAAGATGAGCTGGATATGCTGGAACGGATAATAAAAGCTTCGTGTACAGCAAGTAATATTGGATGGAAACAAAGTACATTTAAGGAGCCATGGTTCGATGAGGAGTGTAGGAGAGCGAGACATGTTTCTTTTTCAGAGCTTAAGATGTTTCGGAAATCAAGTGATATGCTTCATAAAAATAGCTATGTTCAAGCCAATTATGTATACAAAGCCCTATGCAAAACAAAAAAGGAACAACACTATGATAGGGAGGCTAAGCAAATTGCTCGATGTGAGAATGCTGTTGATTTTTGGAAACTGGCGTGGAAAATAAATGGCAAAAAATATACTATAAGTACGAATCTTACCCCGAACTTTCTGGCAACACATTTTGAGAACTTGCTCAACTCTCCCGTTGGATTAGTGACCCCTTTATATGCTGCGCCAAGATTCGAAAATACAGTTTTAGACAGTGCTATATCCGTCATAGAGGTTGCAACAGCTGTCAAATGTCTGAAAGATGGGAAAGCTGCAGGGTCGGACAGAATACCGGTAGAATTCTACAAATATGGAACTAATGAGTAAATCATTAATTTAACAGGGTTATTTAATGGGTTCTGGAGAGTGAAAGTGAGGGAGAAAAATTCAGCGAGGGTTTAATTTTCCCGATTCATAAAAAGGGCTCGCCCAATGATCCCAACAACTACCGCGGCATATCGTTTCTCAACACCTCGTATAAAATATTTACAGCAGTCCTTCAAAAGAGACTCACGTTATGGGTTGAGCAGAATAAATTGCTTAAGTAGTTTCAAGCGGGCTTTCGCAGAGGCTATTGAACGATCGATCATATTTTTGTGTTGAGAAATATAGTGGAAAACTTTCAAATACGGAACAAAAAGTTTTATGCCATGTTTGTCGACTTTTAAACTGCGTTTGATACTGTAGACCGAAACGCCTTATTCTACAAATTGTATGGGCTGGGCATCTCTTTTAAATTTGGCCGAGCCATCGAAAATATTTATAAGGCTACAACGGCAGCAGTGTGGAATGGCGAAGAGCAGTCAAATTGGTTTCATACTAGCTCGGGAGTACTACAGGGATGTACACTTAGCCCAATACTCTTTGCACTTTTCATAGAAGACATTCTTCCAGGAGGGATTGGATATGCTGGTGTTCTGATTAAGGCCCTGCTCCTTGCGGATGATATAGTCATACTTGCCAGCTCACCCGAATCACTTCAACTGCTGATAAATAGATTAAACGAGTACTGCAAATTATGGAACCTTAAAGTAAATCTGGACAAGTCAAAAATACTTATGTTTAAGAAAGGTGGAGGCCGGTATGCAAGCAACGAAAAATGGTAATTTGATGGAGAAAATATTGAAATCGTTAAGCAGTATAGGTATCTTGGTGTATATTTTACCAATAATCTGAATAAGGAAACACATCTAAAGGAAAAATTCACGAAAGCTAAAACAGCTATAAATGTGAACTGGAAGACATGTTTTATGAACAAAAATATAGCTCATAGTTGCAAATTTAAAGTGATTGAAGCAGTTGCTGAATCCATCTTATTTTACGCGGCAGAGACATGGGGTCACAGAAGCTATGATGCCGTAGAAAAACTGCTCCGATTTTGTATTAAAAGATTGTTTAGATTGCCACCATCTGCACCAAACTACCTAATTATGTTGGAAACCAGATTGCCACCTTTGTTCATCAAAACGTTCAGACTGCAGATAGATTTCATTTTAAGAGCTTTGAGTTTACCGAATGAACGTTTAACGAAAAAAGCTGAACTTCAAGCAATAAAGAGTTGGACTAGTGGTTGGAACTAGGAAATAGCTGTGGATTAAATATTAATCTAGATCATCCTGAACTGAATAATGCAAAGAAAATATTATACAAATTAGTGGCAAAAATAGATGAGCAGTATAGAAGAAAATTTGAGGCAGAAGCAGCCAACTCACTACACAGAGGTATTTACAGTCGATTAAACCAGATCTTAGGACTACATAACTATTTTCGGGATGAGAACAAGATTGAAGAAATATCTATAGTGACAAAACTGCGAGGAGAGCGCCACACAGAGATGATCTTCCAATAATATGTGAAATTTGCAACATGAAGAGAGAAGACATATTTCATTTTCTAGGAAAATGTCCAGTGCTACGGGAGACAAGGCGATATGTATTCAGAAGTGACTTCCTATCAGAAGAAATTGTTCTAAACTTACTAAACGAAGCTGATATCTCAAGTTTGTTCAGGTATTGCAAGATTTCGTTGGCTTACAGACAACAAATATTAAACGAAAATTTTTAAATGACCATATACATTGTAATCTTTAATTGGGACAAAAATTGTTCACTCTATATTATTTATATTTCTTTTAATGTCAATGTAAAAACTATCAATGTAAAAAAAAAAATTATAGTGTATAAAATTATTGTCAAATCAGGCAGACGGCACAGCCATGCTTTATAAGTTTTGTAAATAAAAATTTTTTATTGTATTGTATCTGAGATGAAGCATAATAAACCTTAACTTAACTAACTAACTGATCTTCACTTTTGAATGGACGTTGGTCATGGACGGTATTCGCTTCACTACATGAACATGGACTGGGCGTATATTTATGTGATCCCATTGTTTTTTTTTCTGGACATGTGCATGGAAATGGCAAACCAAATGTTAACTATTTGTTCCTCACTCCGCGTATGTTAAGTTCAGTATGATGAGTGAATATTGAATTGAAGGCAAAACATACTCCTCAGAAAATAAATTTGTAAATTGACTTGAAAAATAAAACTCTAGCTATCGATCTACTCAGAAAATAAATAAATGTATGAAATATAAAGGAAAATGTAAGGGAGTGAACAATTTAAACTACGTTGAAATGTGCGTTCAAAACCAAGAAACATTAAAAGGAATATAGCAAATCTCCAGCAATTTTGTTTCCTCGTGTGAAAGGCATAGACGATTTTTAAAGCAATACAAAAATTGCCCTGTGTAAAAAGGGACTTGACCATAGTCTATGAACAAACCTATTCACTATCATTTCCTTTCTATTGGTGCAAAATGAATGTTCGAATTTAAAATTGCAAATGTAGAAAAAATGAAAACAAGAAATAGGTTTGAAACATTAACTAAATATTGGTACGTTTTTCTACTTTCTATTTTATATGAATACGCTAATTATTTTTCATAATTTTGATATTTTCTTAATTTTACTTTGCAAAATACTCTTTTATTACTTGTGACTGCTTGGCAGGGGTACCATTTTTACAAAAATAAAAAAGCTACGGTTCATGCTACGGTCGATGCGGTTTTTTGGGTATTACTTACAGTACAATGGATAGATCCCCAATTAAACATACAGCCTTTTTTTGAAACTCACTTTCATGCGAAAATTAGTCAAATTCGAATGATTTGTATTTTGAGTTTCGAACGATTCGAAAGTTCACTTAAACAATCGAAAGTTCATTTTTTCGTCAAAACTAACCAAATTTTGACTTTCGAATGATTCGAATTAAATGTCATTTAGTTCTCGTTCAAGTTTTTTCGGACGAATAGATTCACAAAACATGTAAGTTTGGATATTTTTACTGAAAACTAATTAAAATAAATTACTTGTATGAGTTATTTGTTGGCTTTTTTAATAAAGATCGCAATCGCATTCCACTTGGACCAACCGAGAGCAGAAAGAAGTAAACGTGATAAATATATATTTAAAAAAAAGTTACATTTTGTGAATTAAAATAGTTCTTTTATGTTTTTTATTGATTTTAGTTTTTAGCCAAAATAAATTAGTTTTTATCCTTTTATCCTTTTCCTACTTAGAGCCGTCTTCACTTTTCACACAAAACAATTGCAATAGCTTATCTTCAACTTATTTAATATTTTTTATATTTTGTTCAAAGAAAGAATTAATTGTGTTGGCAAGCGACTTTACTTTTGACTTTTGACAATTAAAAAGTGTGGCCAGGTGTGTGTAAATTTAATAATCACTGAAGTTGCAGCAGCAACTCCTATAAGATGAATCTTCCGGTCATAGTTCCATATGGTTCGAGGTTAGCATTGCTAGTCAATTCAGATTCTGCCCCATCTAAAAGAATCTCAAATGTCACTCCTAAGTCGTTACCTGTCCCAATGTTGGACCCAATGACTTCCCGTGCTGTGAAACTTACCAATAGATTAACTGACCCCTCGCCAACAAACAGTGAACTCGATGGGCTTTATGTCATGGCCAGACTTCGAGATCAAAACTTTTCGACAATGTTCGTTTGTACTCTGCCTACCTACATGACAAATCTGAATCTGTTTGCATGGACGACAAAACAAAAACAAATATCGTAGCCCCGAAAAAGATTTACACACGTTTTCATGAAAACTACAACATTTCTCCGAAAACAGTTAACAAAGGACCTTAAAACTTACGCCTCTCACATCAGCTCCAAACGAACGTCTTACCTTCAAAGTACACGCACCAATTTTAAAAGCTACTTTCGCTCCTAACTCAAACCCAGCCATACACGACACTCCTAATGTCTTATCTAAAACAATGCATTGCACCCTCCTAGCTGGTCAAATCCGACCTCTTACCTTCTACTATCAAAACGTTCGAGGTCTTCGTTCAAAAACTCATACTGTTTTACAACAATCCTACGCTGTATCCTTTGATATCTACGCCCTGGCGGAAACAAATCTGGCCTCTAGTACAAACAACCAAGAACTATTTCCTTCTTCTTTTAACGTTTATCGCGACGATGAACTTAACGGATCTTCTGATGAATGCCCATGTTGATGTGTCCTACTCTCTATCAAAACCATTACTACCCTCATCCCTCATTGCACTCTCTTATTCCCCTCATCACAACTATGCCTCAATTAAGATAAGACTACCCCGTAAGTCACTTTATGTCATATGTTGCTGTATTTTGTCGTCGCTGACTATTGAATCTTATAAGGTCGCCATTGAAATGGTTGACCACATAATAGCTTTTTGTGACCCCAACGGTGACATCCTTCTTTTCGGCGACTTTAACCTTCCCCATCTTAAATGGATTTCATCTGAAGATCAATCTTATTATGTTGCAAAGGAATGCCTTTTTATAGATCGCCTAGTAGATTCAAGCCTCTGTCAAGTAAGTGGTATCCCAAACTATATGGACAGGCAACTAGATCTTATTTTCACAACCGATCCCATTAACTCTTCAGTATCAATACCTCTATCCCTATCTACTATCGACAACTATCATCCTCCCCTAATTCTCTCATTTTATCATGATTGTTCACTACCAACTAATCTCCCTACAAATCGGTACTCCTTTGATTTTCATAAGGCAAATTTCCGTCATATTAATGAATATCTCAACAGAGTTTCCTTTAATTTCGATGGCCTTATCGTGAAAGATGTCACAGAAAAATTTTACAGGGAAATATTTAATTCTATTTCTCTCCATGTACCCTTTAGTCGACAAAAAAACATCGGCTGCCTCCCCACCTTGGTATAACCGCAAGCTTCGCTCTTTGGGTAACAAGAGAAACAAGTTGTGGGCAATTTTCCTTCGTACCCGATCGCCCCCTGACTATTCAAACTATTTTGGTTCTTATCTTCACTCTTCCGAGCTAAACAACAGTCTTTACAAACGCTATTTAATAGAAACACAAACCAGCCTTATAAATGATCCTAAGTCGTTCTTTCAGTTCGTCAATTTTAAAAGAAAATCCGATAGTTACCCTTCATCTCTTTCCTTCAATACCGAAACTTCGAATAATCCGCAAGATATTGCCAATTTTTTTGCCACATTTTTCAAGCAATCTTTCACCGACGATTCCTTCGTACCTGATTCAGATTATTTTGATCATTTGCAAATTTTTCACTAGGCCCTTTTCTTTCTCCAACCGTCGACCCATATATAATCGAAAATAAGTTAAATCAACGTAACGATGAATATCTTCCTGGCCCTGATGGCCTCACCGCAATATTCCTAAAAAAATGTTCTTCAGCTCTTTCTTTTCCGCTCTCCAAATTGTTCAGTCTATCATTATCTCAAGGAGAATTTCCTCAGGTATGGAAAACCTCTTTCATAACCCCAATATACAAAAAGGGTACTAAGAGCGATATTAAAAACTATCGTCCCATTGCCAAACTCTCACACATCAATAAAGTATTTGAAAGTAATTTGTTCGAAATTTTAAGTTTCCGTTGTAAGGCACTCATTTCCCTTAGACAACACGGCTTTCTTAAATGTAGGTCTACAACAAGTAGTCTAATTGAATTTGTATCGTATATAATCACAGCCCTAGAAAGTAGAAGGGCAGTAGATGTTATCTCTACTGACTTACTGACTTATACTTTTCAAATTGTCCACCCTCGGCTCTGAACCTATTTCTTTAAAATGGATATAAAGTGTTCGTTTCAAATCTGCCTCCTCCAATTCATTCTTAGCTACCTCCAGGGTCCCCCAAGGAAATGACTTAGGCCCTCTCCTTTTTATTCTTACAATTAACGATATTGAATTGGTCATTAAACATTCCCATATCTTATTATACGCTGACGATACCAAGTTTTTAAAGACAATTTCTTCCTCACACGACTCTTCCCTTATTCAAATAGATCTCGCCAGTTTCTCAGTGTGGTGTATCAAAAACTGCTAAGAGCTTAATATTGCTAAGTGTCTTTTTCACGCAAACGCATAAAATCTTGTCCCGGGAGCTACTTTCTTTACAATCAACCCTTAGCCCTAGTTCAATCGATTCGAGACATCGGCATATTATGTGACCGAGAGCTTAATTTGATAACACACATCGATATTATTTCAAAAGCCAATTCAACGCTTGGTTTTGTAAAACGATGGTCCAAAGAATTCTCCGACCCCTACGTCACTAGATCACTGTACATAACCTTTGTCCGCCCGTTACTCTAATACGCTTGACAATTATGGTCCCCATATCAAAAAATTCCTATCTCTAGAATCGAGAGTATTCACCGCCGTTTCTTAAGATTCGCCCTTCGTGGACTGCCTTGGAATTCTTTGATTAACTAACTAATTAACCTCAATACCCTGCAAGAGCGAAGAGAAATAACCGAAATCTTCTTCATTCATCGACTTCTCTCAGGGTCCGTTGACCCTGAAACCCTCTACAACTCTATCTTTCTCAACACTAACCCCCGAAACCTAAGAAACCCTCGCCTCTTATACCTGCCTACTCATCGTACCTCTTATGGTTTCAATGAACCTGTTAGCCGTATGCTGCGAAGGGTTGATTTAAACAAAATCTGTTTCGACTTCAACCTCAGCACTCCCAGCCTAAAACTCCTCCTGTTAAATCGTCCGCAAAATTCAACCCAATCATTGCCCTAAGTTTCATAGTTTTAAGTTAGGTTTTGATTACAATTAATACGAATTTTAAACACGACTACGGTCCCTGCTCGGGCGCCAGTTAAAGTTTAATTTATAATAATTTACAAAAAAAATATTTTTTTATCTGAGAATTTTAAGTCTCAGATACTATCCTTTATTAATCAAAAACAGAATTATAACTCAAAATATGATGTCAACTTCACATGCATTTATAGGAAAGTAATTCGAATAAAACAATGAAGTGAATGGCCTAAGAACTTAACTGGAAATTGGAGTGCAGCTGCATTATTGTTTCATCGGTCAGTTCTTGAGAATTTTGGATGATGATATTCTATGATGCACTAATGCGTCTTTAAGTTTTATATTCCATTTTATTTGCATCTTTTAATTCAATTTTAGTATTCTTAAATGCCATTGATCTTAAGAAATAAAAACAAATCAATTGTAGATTAATTGCATTTAGTTATTAGACACAAGTTCGTTAATACCAACTTAAAGATACAAAAAATCAGGCTGCTGCGGATCGTTCTTTTGGGAAATCCTGCTTTGCTGCCGATAGATTTACCAAAAGTACAGGGCTAATTTAAAGGCATATGCTGCAAATCGAGTCTCGTCAATTTAGACAAACACTGATGTGAGATCCTGGCACTATACTATAGCCGTATTTTATTGGGAAATTTATCCACCGTAAGTTTATCCGTCGTAACATTTTACATACAATTCGTTACGGTCGACAAAAAGCTAAAGTAGAAGCTACGGTGGATGGCTGCTTGGCGTTAATTCGAGTCTCGAATTTGATTTTGTTAGTTTTGTTGATACGATTAATAATTCGATTGAATCTTGATGGATGTGTTCATGGAGTGTTATAATTATTAATTTCATTCGTTAGACAAATCGATCTTTTTGATTCTTTTTACTTGCGATTATAGGTACCCTAAAGCAATTTATGTATTCGTAAAAAAAATTTCTAACAATCAAACATGACATTACGATCATAGAGAACACCAAAAAAGTGGATCCCCCAATTCTGTGTATCTGTCTGTCTGTCATTCTGTCAGTCTGTCTGTCTGTCCTCGAGTCTACAGCCTAAGCGGTTGGTTAGATTTGCGTCAAACTTGGTACATATTGATTTTTGGTAATATGCCCACACATTTTTTTTTATTTTTTTTTAAGATGACAAATAACAGTAGCTCTCATACATTTTTTTTTTTTTTTTGGGCCAAAAACAAAAATCTTATTTTTCTCAAAAACGGCTCCAACGATTTTTAAATCAGTTCATTAATGACGGGAAAGGGTACCTTTTGATAATTTTTTTCAAAATTTCGAAAACGACTCAATATATTTTTTCGAAAGTTCGTATTTGGCGGTTTTTTGACATTATCTTGAATACTTAAAAAAATATTTTTCTAAAATAAAAAAATACAAATATTAAAAAACGGTTGAGAAAAAAATGTATTTCTCGAAAATGGCTCCAAGAATTTTTATAAAAAAAAAATTGTGTGTTCTTAAATTAGCACAGTTCACTTTTAAGTATAAAAATATTTGTTTAGCGTACTTACATTACATTACATTACATATTATACTACTCCGTAGATAAATCTACGAAGTAGAGACACTGAAGCACTGGAGACGTGACCATTGGCTTTAAACATCACATAGATTAATACAACAAAGAGAGACAGAGAAAGGAAGAAGACACAAGAGAAGAAACACATGTCAACAGCACGTGGTTGGTTTCCGATGGTCCCCCATCTTAGTACTAACCGCGCGCAACGATGCTTGATTTCGCTGATCTATGGGAAGCGATGCTTTTTTTTTTGTTTTTAATTCATTTTTCTTTCATTTTGACTTATAACTATCTTAAAGCTAGACAAAAATGTTTAAAGCCTAATTATCAATAACTTACAACTAATTTACTCTTTACGGGCGCTCTAAATTAAACAATAACTCTTAAAACTAATGCTCCCTGCTGAAGACCATTGTTAATATTAAAAACTGTGGTAGAAGTTACATTGCCACTCTTGAAAACAAACTTTCTACCATTTAGCATGTCATAAAGCATGTACAATAGCGGCTTACTTATACCAAGTCTGGCGAGCTTTAGATAGAGACCCTCTAACCATACGGTGTCGAAGGCCTTCTCCAAATCAACCAGACAGGCACCCGTACACTGCTGTTTAGATTTGTTCCATTGAACATCGGAAACGAGTTTAGACGCGGCATGAATTGTCATGTACCGTCTTAAAACCGAACTGATTATCCGGTATGATTTTGTTGTCCTCCGCCCACCTGAACAGAGCCCTATTAAAAACCTTTTCAAATACTTTGCTGATACTCGGAAGAAGATTTATCGACCTGAGATTCGCCGGATTGGAATTATCCTTTCCCTTTTTAGGGAGAGGATGCCCCACTGCTGTCTTCCACCGCACTGGATAATATGCATTATTCAGCGCGTTGGTAAACAGTGTGGTATAAATGTCAACTGCTTCCTGAGGCAAATGTCATAGTACAACATTGGATATACCATCGACTCCTACTGATTTCTTTTTCTTTAGTGAATCAAAGATGAGCTGGAGCTCAATCTTCGAAATTAACAGGGAACTGGTCCCATTTCGCTCGGCGATTATGGCGTTTGCCAAATGTTCATCATTAAACCGGGTAAAACCAAGGTTCTCAGATCGCCACTGCGTTATATCGTTCCGGAGGTAAAAGTGGTGAACCAGAGCTCTGCTCTCCAGGTCATGGTTCGGGCGAATGCTAGCATTCACCTTGTACACTTGCTGGAAAGCAGCCCCGACAGCCTCCACCTTCTCCTGCGGATCTTCGATTATGAAGAGGTCATCGTCCAAGACGGCGTCATCTGGGTCTATGCCTGCTGTCAGAAGTACGTCTCTCTTTTGTGTCGTCCTCTGGAGCTTAAGACACGGAAGGTCGTTTTGATCTTTCCTTCTGAATATCTTATTAATTTGTGGGAACATACTCGGGTCGGAAGCGTTCACGGCGCGAATTTTATTGTCCCAAAACAAATTAATGGACAACCTATAATTTTCTTTGATCAATTGGTTGATGTTTTTGATGGACGACTTCAGTGTCCTTATCTCCAGATCTCGTGTGTAAGTAAACCGTCTGTACAAGCGTTTTAGTCTTGTCAGTAAGCCACTTTTTTGTCTGTGTAATGCATCAATTGTCGGGTTACGGTACATGTCAGTTGCGTTACGTTCTTTGTATTTCGGTATTGTCCTGCTCATTGTTCGTTGAATTATTTCGTCCGTTTGTTCTAAGTAAATGTCAATTTCAGTATTTGTCAGGTTCCTGTCATTTGGTGGGGATATACCATTTGAACGTAATTCGCTCAGTAAGACGTTCGAGAAGCGTGGCCAGCGCACCTTACTGTAATTGTAAGTATGCACAGGTACATACTCCTCCAACTCCATAAGCTCGTTCGGAAGTTGTATTACGGCGGCGAGTCCGCAGTGGTCACTGTCGTACTCGATCGTTCTTAAACAATTTTTAGTCCGATGGCCCACAGTATCAGTAATTTTTAGTCTTGCGTCTTTCAACAATAGATCCAGATAGCCACCGCTTCTTGGAAACGATGGCCTGTCTGTAGCGAGAAGTTCAATTCGATACTCCAGGTTGTATCGACCCATCCAATTATACAGATGGTTACCACGAGGATTTTGTATTTGATTTCCCCATAGGCAGCGATCACATACATTCGCTTCCCCTGTTGGAGATGAATGCATATGATGCATGCCTCTAACGTCAGAAATGTACGCACATCACTATTATATATTACCTTATGACTAATGCCTTTATGTATAAAGATTGCGACGCCCCCTCCTTGAGTGGAGTTGGGTCGGTCTCTTCTTACGATATTGTAATTGTTGTTAGTCAATTTATGTTTCTGGTTAAGCTTAGTTTCGCTAGCCATAAACACATCTGGACTTATGTCTTTAAGCAATTGGAATGAATTCGCTCTAAGTTCGGTCCTAATCAGTTAATTTACATTCACAGCTAGGATCTTAAAGGGCCTCTCCGGAAGCGCGCCTTTAACCTCTAAGTTGCGTTAAGCTCGGCAAAACAGAGTAGAGATAATCCACCCTAGTCGCCTGCTCCGTGATCTGGTTTTGGAGGCCAGTCAACTGGCCCTGGATGGCCAGTAGAATGCCCATAATATCCGCCTGTGCCGCCGGCGCCTTAGGCACGGGGGCCTGTTGGGCGACCTTTGGTGTAGGCTGTACCGTGCTTCCCCTTCCTGACGCCTGGGAAGCGATGCTTTCATCGGAGCCAAGGCCGTTGACTGTTTAGCGTACTTATTAACTGTACTTCCCATAGAACCACTTTTCATATTTTCGACCTTCTCAATATTGGATGAACCAATTAAAATAATTTTTTTTATGCAAATGCTCCCTAAAATTGTTAATAAATCTGCATACTCAGATTTTGAAAAAGAAAGTTTTTCGATTTTTAAAAAATCGATCAGAAATGAGAATTTTTTTTTGATTTGAATTTTATATGTATATTAATAATATTTTCAAAATTGTATACATACAAAATTAATTTATTAAAAAACCGCTCCAACGATTTTTGAATTTTTGTTTTATATATTCTTATTTATCCATGAATTCAAATTGGATCTTTGTTTTCCTTCAAACTATAACGACTAAGCAATATAAGAACATTTGCTTGTGTATTATACACTTATTTCTACCTTATTATTATTCTTTTCTTACGTGTTTTTGCATACGTCACTGAAAACTAAATACAATACATACATTTATATATACATATGTGGTTTTAAAAATCTAAATGGGTTTATAAACCTAAATTTGAAGTTGTATGTACCTACATGTTTCATTTTCATTATTATATGTACATGTTAACATACTTAGGTTCCATCAATATGTATATATATGTAGATACATTTTACCCTCCTAACTTAGATAATTAAAATCCATAACTAAGATTTAAACATACATTTGTAGGAAACTAGCTATGTAGCTATTCCTTGAATCGTCGATTCGACAATTCATTATACTAAGAATAAAGGTAATCTTACCTACATAGGCTTTAAACCTCCAGAGAATAACTAGACCTAACTAACTAAACCTCAATGGTAAGCTACATTAAAGTTGTTAGCTACAAGAGCAAGTTCGTACGATCCAACCGTGAATTTTATTTTTTCTTGTTTGTACAGTTGGCCAGATTATATTTCTAAAATCATAGGTAATTCCATTTTTAAACAAATTATAAGCTCTTCTTCTGAAAAGTTTCTGACTTTTACTATTAAAAACTGTATTATTTGCTTAATTATTTTCTGGAGTCCGTCGAAAATTCCAACTATATCTGCAATTTTGCATACCCCTAATGTCAATTAATCAATTTTAATAAATTTCTATTTCCATTTTGAAAACAAAATCAATATCTATTGAATGAATTCGGTTTTACTTTTATTTTTGACTAACTAAGACCAATATTCGTTTTGTGTTCAATTTTTATTGATAGTTATAATATAAATAAACGGAGTTTAGTGAAAAAAAATCATCTTTTTATTTAGATCAACAAAAAAGGAATTTGAGAAGGTAACCCGCATTGGGTCGAACTGCACTATAGAGGAACTGCTCGACACTGCGCCGCGAAATATTTATTCGTATGAAATTCTATGAGCTATAAGGCCAGGCGCGCACATATGCAACTTTCAGTTTTGCAACAGTTTGGTTGCTAAAGTGAATACCATGGACTTATATGAGAGTGCGCGCACATGCAAAAACTATTCAGTCCGAGATTCGAGCTACTTAAAAGTTTGTGTTTTGGCACAAATCGAACGATCGCCCCAAATAAGTTCTTCAGTTTGTATTTGTATCACACCGAACTATAATGTAACTGCGCGCACATTAAATCAATATGTTGTCTGTATGTTGGTTTATCTCGTTGATTGATTTTTAAGTTGCTTACGTGCGCGATCACCGTTCAACTATTGATTAAACTACTTCCTTTTCGGAAAAATTGCATGTGCGCGCCCAGCCTAAACGCACTAAGCGGCAACTGAACTTCACAAAATGTGCTTTTTCTTCACTTGTAGATCGCAATTTAGGCTTACAGATAATATAAAGAGTTTTTAATAGCGTTGCCGTCTGTCTTAGTAAAAATAACAAACAAAAGCAAAATAATTTAAGAAAAACATTTAAAATGTTATCATATAATGTAGCTGGTTTTAAAAATAAAACTTTATTCACTGATTTTTATAAATTTATTAATGATTTTATATTGTATTATTATATGAAACTTATGTTACGGAAAATGCATTAGATTCAATGGAAACTAAATTTTTGAACTTCGAATTATTGTGGCTACAAAACGTGTATGAAAATTCTAAAATGTGATTTTAAAAAGCAGGGAGGGATTACTTTCATCACACTTGTCTTGAATAATGAAACATTTTGGATTCTCCCAACATATTTAAACTGCAACAATTGGGAAAACGATTTTAACAAAATGAAAGAATGTATGATAGAAAAACAAAACATGAACGTGATAATTGCAGGGGATCTAAATGCCTGAATTGGACAGGAGGAAGGTGTGGAAAACAGAAGAGAAGGAAAACAACGAAAGTCAAAAGATATTGTTCTAAATTCTAGAGGAAGGCAGCTGTTGGATTTTTGTAACTCATATGGACCGAGGATTCAAAACGGCACGAGTGAAGGCGATTGGGATAGAGATTTCACTTTTGTTGGACGTCAAGGCACATCGGCCGTCGACTATAGTCTTTTGGGGAGAGACTGTAAACAATATGTTAAGAACTTTGAGGTTAAATATGTCCCATTCTCAGACCACTTACCAATTGTAGTAACATTCCAATACTGCATAATGGAGGAAGAGAAGGTTCGAACTATGAAGCTACTACCCAAACGTGTATGGAAAGATGCAAAAGCACACCAATATAGAACACTTTTGGACTTTAACATGCAGACGGAAGATGAGCTGGATATGCTGGAACGGATAATAAAAGCTTCGTGTACAGCAAGTAATATTGGATGGAAACAAAGTACATTTAAGGAGCCATGGTTCGATGAGGAGTGTAGGAGAGCGAGACATGTTTCTTTTTCAGAGCTTAAGATGTTTCGGAAATCAAGTGATATGCTTCATAAAAATAGCTATGTTCAAGCCAATTATGTATACAAAGCCCTATGCAAAACAAAAAAGGAACAACACTATGATAGGGAGGCTAAGCAAATTGCTCGATGTGAGAATGCTGTTGATTTTCGGAAACTGGCGTGGAAAATAAATGGCAAAAAATATACTATAAGTACGAATCTTACCCCGAACTTTCTGGCAACACATTTTGAGAACTTGCTCAACTCTCCCGTTGGATTAGTGACCCCTTTATATGCTGCGCCAAGATTCGAAAATACAGTTTTAGACAGTGCTATATCCGTCATAGAGGTTGCAACAGCTGTCAAATGTCTGAAAGATGGGAAAGCTGCAGGGTCGGACAGAATACCGGTAGAATTCTACAAATATGGAACTAATGAGTAAATCATTAATTTAACAGGGTTATTTAATGGGTTCTGGAGAGTGAAAGTGAGAGAGAAAAATTCAGCCAGGGTTTAATTTTCCCGATTCATAAAAAGGGCTCGCCCAATGATCCCAACAACTACCGCGGCATATCGTTTCTCAACACCTCGTATAAAATATTTACAGCAGTCCTTCAAAAGAGACTCACGTTATGGGTTGAGCAGAATAAATTGCTTAAGTAGTTTCAAGCGGGCTTTCGCAGAGGCTATTGAACGATCGATCATATTTTTGTGTTGAGAAATATAGTGGAAAACTTTCAAATACGGAACAAAAAGTTTTATGCCATGTTTGTCGACTTTTAAACTGCGTTTGATACTGTAGACCGAAACGCCTTATTCTACAAATTGTATGGGCTGGGCATCTCTTTTAAATTTGGCCGAGCCATCGAAAATATTTATAAGGCTACAACGGCAGCAGTGTGGAATGGCGAAGAGCAGTCAAATTGGTTTCATACTAGCTCGGGAGTACTACAGGGATGTACACTTAGCCCAATACTCTTTGCACTTTTCATAGAAGACATTCTTCCAGGAGGGATTGGATATGCTGGTGTTCTGATTAAGGCCCTGCTCCTTGCGGATGATATAGTCATACTTGCCAGCTCACCCGAATCACTTCAACTGCTGATAAATAGATTAAACGAGTACTGCAAATTATGGAACCTTAAAGTAAATCTGGACAAGTCAAAAATACTTATGTTTAAGAAAGGTGGAGGCCGGTATGCAAGCAACGAAAAATGGTAATTTGATGGAGAAAATATTGAAATCGTTAAGCAGTATAGGTATCTTGGTGTATATTTTACCAATAATCTGAATAAGGAAACACATCTAAAGGAAAAATTCACGAAAGCTAAAACAGCTATAAATGTGAACTGGAAGACATGTTTTATGAACAAAAATATAGCTCATAGTTGCAAATTTAAAGTGATTGAAGCAGTTGCTGAATCCATCTTATTTTACGCGGCAGAGACATGGGGTCACAGAAGCTATGATGCCGTAGAAAAACTGCTCCGATTTTGTATTAAAAGATTGTTTAGATTGCCACCATCTGCACCAAACTACCTAATTATGTTGGAAACCAGATTGCCACCTTTGTTCATCAAAACGTTCAGACTGCAGATAGATTTCATTTTAAGAGCTTTGAGTTTACCGAATGAACGTTTAACGAAAAAAGCTGAACTTCAAGCAATAAAGAGTTGGACTAGTGGTTGGAACTAGGAAATAGCTGTGGATTAAATATTAATCTAGATCATCCTGAACTGAATAATGCAAAGAAAATATTATACAAATTAGTGGCAAAAATAGATGAGCAGTATAGAAGAAAATTTGAGGCAGAAGCAGCCAACTCACTACGCAGGGGTATTTACAGTCGATTAAACCAGATCTTAGGACTACATAACTATTTTCGGGATGAGAACAAGATTGAAGAAATATCTATAGTGACAAAACTGCGAGGAGAGCGCCACACAGAGATGATCTTCCAATAATATGTGAAATTTGCAACATGAAGAGAGAAGACATATTTCATTTTCTAGGAAAATGTCCAGTGCTACGGGAGACAAGGCGATATGTATTCAGAAGTGACTTCCTATCAGAAGAAATTGTTCTAAACTTACTAAACGAAGCTGATATCTCAAGTTTGTTCAGGTATTGCAAGATTTCGTTGGCTTACAGACAACAAATATTAAACGAAAATTTTTAAATGACCATATACATTGTAATCTTTAATTGGGACAAAAATTGTTCACTCTATATTATTTATATTTCTTTTAATGTCAATGTAAAAACTATCAATGTAAAAAAAAAAAATTATAGTGTATAAAATTATTGTCAATCAGGCAGACGGCACAGCCATGCTTTATAAGTTTTGTAAATAAAATTTTTTTATTGTATTGTATCTGAGATGAAGCATAATAAACCTTAACTTAACTAACTAACTGATCTTCACTTTTGAATGGACGTTGGTCATGGACGGTATTCGCTTCACTACATGAACATGGACTGGGCGTATATTTATGTGATCCCATTGTTTTTTTTTCTGGACATGTGCATGGAAATGGCAAACCAAATGTTAACTATTTGTTCCTTACTCCGCGTATGTTAAGTTCAGTATGATGAGTGAATATTGAATTGAAGGCAAAACATACTCCTCAGAAAATAAATTTGTAAATTGACTTGAAAAATAAAACTCTAGCTATCGATCTACTCAGAAAATAAATAAATGTATGAAATATAAAGGGAAATGTAAGGGAGTGAACAATTTAAACTACGTTGAAATGTGCGTTCAAAACCAAGAAACATTAAAAGGAATATAGCAAATCTCCAGCAATTTTGTTTCCTCGTGTGAAAGGCATAGACGATTTTTAAAGCAATACAAAAATTGCCCTGTGTAAAAAGGGACTTGACCATAGTCTATGAACAAACCTATTCACTATCATTTCCTTTCTATTGGTGCAAAATGAATGTTCGAATTTAAAATTGCAAATGTAGAAAAAATGAAAACAAGAAATAGGTTTGAAACATTAACTAAATATTGGTACGTTTTTCTACTTTCTATTTTATATGAATACGCTAATTATTTTTCATAATTTTGATATTTTCTTAATTTTACTTTGCAAAATACTCTTTCATTACTTGTGACTGCTTGGCAGGGGTACCATTTTTACAAAAATAAAAAAGCTACGGTTCATGCTACGGTCGATGCGGTTTTTTGGGTATTACTTACAGTACAATGGATAGATCCCCAATTAAACATACAGCCTTTTTTTGAAACTCACTTTCATGCGAAAATTAGTCAAATTCGAATGATTTGTATTTTGAGTTTCGAACGATTCGAAAGTTCACTTAAACAATCGAAAGTTCATTTTTTCGTCAAAACTAACCAAATTTTGACTTTCGAATGATTCGAATTAAATGTCATTTAGTTCTCGTTCAAGTTTTTTCGGACGAATAGATTCACAAAACATGTAAGTTTGGATATTTTTACTGAAAACTAATTAAAATAAATTACTTGTATGAGTTATTTGTTGGCTTTTTTAATAAAGATCGCAATCGCATTCCAATTGGACCAACCGGGAGCAGAAAGAAGTAAACGTGATAAATATATATTTAAAAAAAAGTTACATTTTGTGAATTAAAATAGTTCTTTTATGTTTTTTATTGATTTTAGTTTTTGGCCAAAATAAATTAGTGAGATATATTGATAAAAATATTTGATGGATCCATTATCCTTTTCCTACTTAGAGCCGTCTTCACTTTTCACACAAAACAATTGCAATAGCTTATCTTCAACTTATTTAATATTTTTTATATTTTGTTCAAAGAAAGAATTAATTGTGTTGGCAAGCGACTTTACTTTTGACTTTTGACAATTAAAAAGTGTGGCCAGGTGTGTGTAAATTTAATAATCACTGAAGTTGCAGCAGCAACTCCTATAAGATGAATCTTCCGGTCATAGTTCCATATGGTTCGAGGTTAGCATTGCTAGTCAATTCAGATTCTGCCCCATCTAAAAGAATCTCAAATGTCACTCCTAAATCGTTACCTGTCCCAATGTTCGACCCAATGACTCCCCGTGCTGTGAAACTTACCAATAGATTAACTGACCCCTCGCCAACAAACAGTGAACTCGATGGGCTTTATGTCATGGCCAGACTTCGAGATCAAAACTTTTCGACAATGTTCGTTTGTACCCTGCCTACCTACATGACAAATCTGAATTTGTTTGCATGGACGACAAAACAAAAACAAATATCGTAGCCCCGAAAAAGATTTACACACGTTTTCATGAAAACTACAACATTTCTCCGACAACAGTTAACAAAGGACCTTAAAACTTACGCCTCTCACATCAGCTCCAAACGAACGTCTTACCTTCAAAGTACACGCACCAATTTTAAAAGCTACTTTCGCTCCTAACTCAAACCCAGCCATACACGACACTCCTAATGTCTTATCTAAAACAATGCATTGCACCCTCCTAGCTGGTCAAATCCGACCTCTTACCTTCTACTATCAAAACGTTCGAGGTCTTCGTTCAAAAACTCATACTGTTTTACAACAATCCTACGCTGTATCCTTTGATATCTACGCCCTGACGGAAACAAATCTGGCCTCTAGTACAAACAACCAAGAACTATTTCCTTCTTCTTTTAACGTTTATCGCGACGATGAACTTAACGGATCTTCTGATGAATGCCCATGTTGATGTGTCCTACTCTCTATCAAAACCATTACTACCCTCATCCCTCATTGCACTCTCTTATTCCCCTAATCACAACTATGCCTCAATTAAGATAACACTACCCCGTAAGTCACTTTATGTCATATGTTGCTGTATTTTGTCGTCGCTGACTATTGAATCTTATAAGGTCGCCATTGAAATGGTTGACCACATAATAGCTTTTTGTGACCCCAACGGTGACATCCTTCTTTTCGGCGACTTTAACCTTCCCCATCTTAAATGGATTTCATCTGAAGATCAATCTTATTATGTTGCAAAGGAATGCCTTTTTATAGATCGCCTAGTAGATTCAAGCCTCTGTCAAGTAAGTGGTATCCCAAACTATATGGACAGGCAACTAGATCTTATTTTCACAACCGATCCCATTAACTCTTCAGTATCAATACCTCTATCCCTATCTACTATCGACAACTATCATCCTCCCCTAATTCTCTCATTTTATCATGATTGTTCACTACCAACTAATCTCCCTACAAATCGGTACTCCTTTGATTTTCATAAGGCAAATTTCCGTCATATTAATGAATATCTCAACAGAGTTTCCTTTAATTTCGATGGCCTTATCGTGAAAGTTGTCACAGAAAAATTTTACAGGGAAATATTTAATTCTATTTCTCTCCATGTACCCTTTAGTCGACAAAAAAACATCGGCTGCCTCCCCACCTTGGTATAACCGCAAGCTTCGCTCTTTGGGTAACAAGAGAAACAAGTTGTGGGCAATTTTCCTTCGTACCCGATCGCCCCCTGACTATTCAAACTATTTTGGTTCTTATCTTCACTCTTCCGAGCTATACAACAGTCTTTACAAACGCTATTTAATAGAAACACAAACCAGCCTTATAAATGATCCTAAGTCGTTCTTTCAGTTCGTAAATTTTAAAAGAAAATCCGATAGTTACCCTTCATCTCTTTCCTTCAATACCGAAACTTCGAATAATCCGCAAGATATTGCCAATTTTTTTGCCACATTTTTCAAGCAATCTTTCACCGACGATTCCTTCGTACCTGATTCAGATTATTTTGATTATTTGCAAATTTTTCACTAGGCCCTTTTCTTTCTCCAACCGTCGACCCATATATCATCGAAAATAAGTTAAATCAACGTAACGATGAATATCTTCCTGGCCCTGATGGCCTCACCGCAATATTCCTAAAAAAATGTTCTTCAGCTCTTTCTTTTCCGCTCTCCAAATTGTTCAGTCTATCATTATCTCAAGGAGAATTTCCTCAATAAAATATTTGAAAGTAATTTGTTCAAAATTTTAAGTTTCCGTTGTAAGTCGCTCATTTCCCTTAGACAACACGGCTTTCTTAAATGTAGGTCTACAACAAGTAGTCTAATTGAATTTGTATCGTATATAATCACAGCCCTAGAAAGTGGAAGGGCAGTAGATGTTATCTCTACTGACTTACTGACTTATACTTTTCAAATTGTCCACCCTCGGCTCTGAACCTATTTCTTTAAAATGGATATAAAGTGTTCGTTTCAAATCTGCCTCCTCCAATTCATTCTTAGCTACCTCCGGGGTCCCCCAAGGAAATGACTTAGGCCCTCTCCTTTTTATTCTTACAATTAACGATATTGAATTGGTCATTAAACATTCCCATATCTTATTATACGCTGACGATACCAAGTTTTTAAAGACAATTTCTTCCTCACACGACTCTTCCCTTATTCAAATAGATCTCGCCAGTTTCTCAGTGTGGTGTATCAAAAACTGCTAAGAGCTTAATATTGCTAAGTGTCTTTTTCACGCAAACGCATAAAATCTTGTCCCGGGAGCTACTTTCTTTACAATCAACCCTTAGCCCTAGTTTAATCGATTCGAGACATCGGCATATTATGTGACCGAGAGCTTAATTTGATAACACACATCGATATTATTTCAAAAGCCAATTCAACGCTTGGTTTTGTAAAACGATGGTCCAAAGAATTCTCCGAATAAAACAATGAAGTGAATGGCCTAAGAACTTAACTGGAAATTAGAGTGCAGCTGCATTATTGTTTCATCGGTCAGTTCTTGAGAATTTTGGATGATGATACTCTATGATGCACTAATGCGCCTTTAAGTTATATATTCCATTTTATTTGCATCTTTTAATTCAAGTTTAGTATTCTTAAATGCCTTTAATCTTAAGAAAAAAAAACATATCAATTGTAGATTTTTTGCATTTAGTTATTACACACAAGTTCGTTAATACCAACTTAAAGATACAAGAAATCAGGCTGCTGCGGATCGTTCTTTTGGGAAATCCTGCTTTACTGCCGATAGATTTACCAAAAGTACAAGGCTAATTTAAAGGCATATGCTGCAAATCGAATCTCGTCAATTTAGACAAACACTGATGTGAGATGCTGGCACTATACTATAGCCGAGTATATGTCAGTCTGTCTGTCTGTCCTCGACTCTACAGCCTAAACGGTTGGATAGATTTGCGTCAAACTTGGTACATATTGCTTTTTCGGTAATATGCCCACACGTTTTTTTATTTTTTTTTTAAGATGACAAAAAACAGTAGCTACCATACAATCTTTTGGACCAAAAACAAAAATCTTATATTTCTGAAAAACTGCTCCAATGATTTTTATAAAAAAAACAATCAGTTCATTAATGACGGAAAAGGGTACCTTTTGAAAATTTTTTGTTTTGGAAAAAAATTGTCATTTTTGGTACCTCTAGTAGAACCTTTTTTGGTTTTCGATTTTCTCGGAAACGGTTAATTTGATGAAGCTGCTAGAAAGTGTCAACACTATTGTATACCAAAATTTTTCGAAACGTTTTTTTTTTGACATTATCTTGAATACTTTATTCAAAATAGCTTTCAACGGCCTTTAGTCCGCAAAATTTGGCAATCTCACTTGGACTCATCAGTTGGTTAGTGAGCGCCTTACCAATACGCAAATTTTGTTAAGTTCAGTTCAACTTACTTGCATTTACTGACAAAAAAGCAATGTGAACTATATCCAACAAGATTAAAATTTTAATCATTAAAATTGGAAGATTTTGTCCTTGGCCAGACATAGTTAATAAGGTGTTTTTTTTTATAATACAATTCTATATACTACTGAAATAACTCAGCCAAGTAGAAGACTTAGCATTATATTTAATTGGACTTGTTGAATTATTGATTCAAAATAGCTTTTAACTGCAGGTCGCAATGTTTCGCTTTTGGATTATTCCAATAAGCTGGAACAAATTAGTAAATTCGCTTCATAGACAATTGGTCAGCTAATCCAACATTCAAAATAACAGTAAGAGGACGTAAAGATAAGTTATAGGTACCAACGTTAGAAGAGAAAATAAGACCAATGGATTATCTCTTGCGCAAATCACAAGAAGATTACTACAGTATACAACTATCAGCATTAAAGAAGGGTAAAGGTCTTCCCGTGAAGAATAAACTAGAACCGCTCAAATCACTACTAGATATCAGAGGCCTGGTGAGAGTAGCTGACAGATTAGTGAGGAGCAGCAACTCCTATTAGATGAATTTTTTTTTTTTTATAATCTACACGCGCTCAAGGGATTATGAATACCCTTTAAATGTTTCAACACAGCGCGGGCGTGAGGGTGAGGTTAAGGAAGAGAAAGAATGATAGGAAAGATGTGCGGCGGGATATTCGGAGACTGTAGGTGGTTGTTGTCTCAGATTTTATCTCCAGGGATGGCGGCTGAACTAATGCGGAGAAATTTCCCTGTCTTATTTGCACAGATGCGTTACTTGTGGCGGATACAACCCCAAGCTAGACAAGGACAAGACACTCAAGTAACCAAGATCAAGTGTTGGGTCGCTATTTTTGTATCGTTCAAGGCTGAAGTATCATCTAAAGAGAATCGTAGTGGTTAAAGTCGTTCCACATGAGCAACTTTCAACACTCTTAGTACAGATAGAGGCTATCCTCAACTCAAGGCTGATCCATCCGTTAAGTAATGATCCAGCAAACGTACAGGCGTGGACACCCGCACACTTCCTTTTTAGGGGCTTTAAAGCGCCTGGCGGAAGTTACGGGTGACGGAAAGTGTCTGGCAATGTTCAATATTATTTTCTACTAATATTTTATACAATATGTATAAAAATCAGCCATTAGAATTTAAGTAAAGTTAACAATATTTTTAGTTACCTTTTTCACCGGGTACCAGTGAATTGGCCATTTTACCAACTTAGCAGGTATGTTGGCATTCAATACACATATAAGCACTACCCTGTTCTTGGTTGTTCTTAATTGATCGAACGGCTCTTAGGAACTTGGCTAAGAATTCATTGGCGTTTTTGATTATCCAAAATAGCTTTTTAACGGCCTTTAGTCCACAAAATTTGCCTTTCATCCCGGGAATCTCACTTGGACTCATCAGTTGGTTAGTGAGCGCCTTACCAATACGCAATTTTTGTTAAGTTCAGTTCAACTTACTTGCATGTTTTGACAAAAAAGCAATGTGAACTATATCCAAAAAGATTAAAATTTCAATCATTAAAATTGGAAGATTTTGTCCTTGGCCGGACATAGTTAATAAGAAGGTATTTTTTTTTATAATACAGTTCTATATACTACTGAAATTACTCAGCCAGGTAGAAGACTTGGCATTATATTTAATTGGACTTGTTGAATTGTTGATTCAAAATAGCTTTTTAACGGCCTTTAGTCCACAAAATTTGCGTTTCATCCTGGCAATCTCACTTGGGCTCATCAGTTGGTTAGTGAGCGCCTTACCAATACGCAAAATTGCCGGGATGAAACGCAAATTTTGAGCACTAACGGCCGTTAAAAAGCTATTTTGAATCAATAATTCAACAAGTCCAATTAAATATAATGCTAAGTCTTCTACTTGGCTGAGTAATTTCAGTAGTATATAGAATTGTGTTATAAAAAAACACCTTATTAATTATGTCTGGCCAAGGACAAAATCTTCCAATTATAATGATTAAAATTTTAATCTTGTTGGATATAGTTCACATTGCTTTTTTGTCAAAAAATGCAAGTAAGTTGAACTGAACTTAACAAAAATTGCGTATTGGTAAGGCGCTCACTAACTAACTGATGAGTCCAAGTGAGATTGCCGGGATGAAACGCAAATTTTGTGGACTAAATGCCGTTAAAAAGCTATTTTTAATCAATAATTCAACAAGTCCAATTAAATATAATGCTAAGTCTTCTACTTGGCTGAGTAATTTCAGTAGTATATAGAATTGTATTATAAAAAAACACCTTGTTTTTTTTTACCACGTATTGTGCGCTAGCGGAAGCGGATGTCGCTCCCATGATCATAACTTGCATTACTATCACTTCGGGCTTAGCCTCCTCACTGGCACTCCACAGAAACCTTTAAAGTGTTGATCTTCTTCGCGTATTCGAATTTGGTGATGCATCTCCATTATGTCTGCGAATATTGCAACCAAGTCTTCTCTAATATTGAACAAAATAGCTCCCAGTGATGCAAGCTGGATTGTGCCTCTTAGAAGCATAGAGTTCAGAGATACAACTAGGGCGGTTGCTGCCACATCCCTAACGATCCTCAGATTTCCCAGATTTCCCATATCTCAGCTTACCGGGCTTGTGTGGATTAAAGACGGGGAATATAGGAAGGTACCAATAGCGGTTGCCTCTTTCAGATATTTCGTAGGCAGTTAGTTTTCTAGCATATCCTTTGAAAATGAATTGCTTAATTTTCTCATCGATATTTTCAGCCAATTGCGGTTCTCTATTCATTCTCTTTTGGAGACATGTGAGTCGCCTTTTTGCCATGGGGAGACTATCCGGCAGAATAATATCGTCGAATTTCCACAGCAGTAATGTCTCAAATCGACCATTCTTTCGAATCGTGTTAGCATCCAGTTGATCTAGGGCACGCTTGTCTTCAGTTGGCAGGAAGATTTTATCTGGATTCGATATTCCGAAGTTGCCCATGCAAACGAAGTTCTTCACAAGGCGCTGCAAACTGGCATCGTTGCACTCACAGATGTGAAAATTGTGATGTCCGCAAAATTTGGCAATCTCACTTGGACTCATCAGTTGGTTAGTGAGCGCCTTACCAATACGCAAATTTTGTTAAGTTCAGTTCAACTTACTTGCATTTACTGACAAAAAAGCAATGTGAACTATATCCAACAAGATTAAAATTTTAATCATTAAAATTGGAAGATTTTGTCCTTGGCCAGACATAGTTAATAAGGTGTTTTTTTTTATAATACAATTCTATATACTACTGAAATAACTCAGCCAAGTAGAAGACTTAGCATTATATTTAATTGGACTTGTTGAATTATTGATTCAAAATAGCTTTTAACTGCAGGTCGCAATGTTTCGCTTTTGGATTATTCCAATAAGCTGGAACAAATTAGTAAATTCGCTTCATAGACAATTGGTCAGCTAATCCAACATTCAAAATAACAGTAAGAGGACGTAAAGATAAGTTATAGGTACCAACGTTAGAAGAGAAAATAAGACCAATGGATTATCTCTTGCGCAAATCACAAGAAGATTACTACAGTATACAACTATCAGCATTAAAGAAGGGTAAAGGTCTTCCCGTGAAGAATAAACTAGAACCGCTCAAATCACTACTAGATATCAGAGGCCTGGTGAGAGTAGCTGACAGATTAGTGAGGAGCAGCAACTCCTATTAGATGAATTTTTTTTTTTTTATAATCTACACGCGCTCAAGGGATTATGAATACCCTTTAAATGTTTCAACACAGCGCGGGCGTGAGGGTGAGGTTAAGGAAGAGAAAGAATGATAGGAAAGATGTGCGGCGGGATATTCGGAGACTGTAGGTGGTTGTTGTCTCAGATTTTATCTCCAGGGATGGCGGCTGAACTAATGCGGAGAAATTTCCCTGTCTTATTTGCACAGATGCGTTACTTGTGGCGGATACAACCCCAAGCTAGACAAGGACAAGGCACTCAAGTAACCAAGATCAAGTGTTGGGTCGCTATTTTTGTATCGTTCAAGGCTGAAGTATCATCTAAAGAGAATCGTAGTGGTTAAAGTCGTTCCACATGAGCAACTTTCAACACTCTTAGTACAGATAGAGGCTATCCTCAACTCAAGGCTGATCCATCCGTTAAGTAATGATCCAGCAAACGTACAGGCGTGGACACCCGCACACTTCCTTTTTAGGGGCTTTAAAGCGCCTGGCGGAAGTTACGGGTGACGGAAAGTGTCTGGCAATGTTCAATATTATTTTCTACTAATATTTTATACAATATGTATAAAAATCAGCCATTAGAATTTAAGTAAAGTTAACAATATTTTTAGTTACCTTTTTCACCGGGTACCAGTGAATTGGCCATTTTACCAACTTAGCAGGTATGTTGGCATTCAATACACATATAAGCACTACCCTGTTCTTGGTTGTTCTTAATTGATCGAACGGCTCTTAGGAACTTGGCTAAGAATTCATTGGCGTTTTTGATTATCCAAAATAGCTTTTTAACGGCCTTTAGTCCACAAAATTTGCCTTTCATCCCGGGAATCTCACTTGGACTCATCAGTTGGTTAGTGAGCGCCTTACCAATACGCAATTTTTGTTAAGTTCAGTTCAACTTACTTGCATGTTTTGACAAAAAAGCAATGTGAACTATATCCAAAAAGATTAAAATTTCAATCATTAAAATTGGAAGATTTTGTCCTTGGCCGGACATAGTTAATAAGAAGGTATTTTTTTTTATAATACAATTCTATATACTACTGAAATTACTCAGCCAGGTAGAAGACTTGGCATTATATTTAATTGGACTTGTTGAATTGTTGATTCAAAATAGCTTTTTAACGGCCTTTAGTCCACAAAATTTGCGTTTCATCCTGGCAATCTCACTTGGGCTCATCAGTTGGTTAGTGAGCGCCTTACCAATACGCAAAATTGCCGGGATGAAACGCAAATTTTGAGCACTAACGGCCGTTAAAAAGCTATTTTGAATCAATAATTCAACAAGTCCAATTAAATATAATGCTAAGTCTTCTACTTGGCTGAGTAATTTCAGTAGTATATAGAATTGTGTTATAAAAAAACACCTTATTAATTATGTCTGGCCAAGGACAAAATCTTCCAATTATAATGATTAAAATTTTAATCTTGTTGGATATAGTTCACATTGCTTTTTTGTCAAAAAATGCAAGTAAGTTGAACTGAACTTAACAAAAATTGCGTATTGGTAAGGCGCTCACTAACTAACTGATGAGTCCAAGTGAGATTGCCGGGATGAAACGCAAATTTTGTGGACTAAATGCCGTTAAAAAGCTATTTTTAATCAATAATTCAACAAGTCCAATTAAATATAATGCTAAGTCTTCTACTTGGCTGAGTAATTTCAGTAGTATATAGAATTGTATTATAAAAAAACACCTTGTTTTTTTTTACCACGTATTGTGCGCTAGCGGAAGCGGATGTCGCTCCCATGATCATAACTTGCATTACTATCACTTCGGGCTTAGCCTCCTCACTGGCACTCCACAGAAACCTTTAAAGTGTTGATCTTCTTCGCGTATTCGAATTTGGTGATGCATCTCCATTATGTCTGCGAATATTGCAACCAAGTCTTCTCTAATATTGAACAAAATAGCTCCCAGTGATGCAAGCTGGATTGTGCCTCTTAGAAGCATAGAGTTCAGAGATACAACTAGGGCGGTTGCTGCCACATCCCTAACGATCCTCAGATTTCCCAGATTTCCCATATCTCAGCTTACCGGGCTTGTGTGGATTAAAGACGGGGAATATAGGAAGGTACCAATAGCGGTTGCCTCTTTCAGATATTTCGTAGGCAGTTAGTTTTCTAGCATATCCTTTGAAAATGAATTGCTTAATTTTCTCATCGATATTTTCAGCCAATTGCGGTTCTCTATTCATTCTCTTTTGGAGACATGTGAGTCGCCTTTTTGCCATGGGGAGACTATCCGGCAGAATAATATCGTCGAATTTCCACAGCAGTAATGTCTCAAATCGACCATTCTTTCGAATCGTGTTAGCATCCAGTTGATCTAGGGCACGCTTGTCTTCAGTTGGCAGGAAGATTTTATCTGGATTCGATATTCCGAAGTTGCCCATGCAAACGAAGTTCTTCACAAGGCGCTGCAAACTGGCATCGTTGCACTCACAGATGTGAAAATTGTGATGTTGATGACAGTCTTCATCATCGGGTACTAGTTGAGAGCAACCGCATTGCACCAGCCATCCCAAACGAGTCTTGGTGGCTACTGGTTCTTCAGAATTCCCTTCCCGACATTTCAGAGGAAGTCCCAGTTTAGTGTGCTTGAGGTCAATAAATAAGCGTGGAAACTGATTATCATTAGATTCGATTGGTAATCCTTTAAGATGTTTATATTTATTTCCCAGATCTTCAAGGCGTAGAGATTGTGAAGTTAGCGCCAGGTTGCTTACAGTGTGTACCTACATTAGTAATCAAATAAATCTCTGCATTAGGTATCGTGTCTGAAATTTGCATAGTAAATGATTGTAACTGTTTCTCATATCTGTGAGTGCTGCCCGTCCATTTCAGGCATAGCGGCTGTGGTTTCATTTTCAAGTTAAGTTGACTTGCAAGCTCTTCATCCATCAAGGTCAAGGATCAGCCATCGTCCAGAAATGCGAAAGTCCTAAATTGAGTTCCATTCCCGTATAGGAGCACAGACACTATCCGGAATAAGGTGGATGTACATCCGTTGCGATGAGTGTTGCAACGACCTTTTACGTCGACTGAAATATTTCCTTTCACTTCTCGAATATCTTCCTTGACCGCCGTTTTCTCAATGATGTTCTTTTGTTCGTTGTGTAATAGTGGATGATGTTTTAGCGTGCAATTATACTTGCCACAAGCCGATGTCGAAGGACAGTTTCGCACATGGTGTTTCCTCAAACATCTTCCGCATAGTTGGTTATCTCTTACCGCTGCCCATTTCAAAGTTCGGTTAAATTGTTGGAACTGTTTACATTCGGCCACTGAATAACAATTTCCTTTCCAAATAAGGCATTTGTGCTTCGAGTCTTTATTGTCTCCATCCAACTGCGAATGAGAATTAAGGAATCCGGCCCTATGCTTATAATTACGTCCTCGGTTGATAGCTTTAGTTTCTGCAGCCCGTGTATGTCTAAGTGGAAATTTTACTCCATTAGCGGCCTCAGCGAGTTGATAGATCCATGCACTAAAGTGGGAAAGGGTGCAATCCGGTAACATCATTTTATATATACTCCAATTGAGAAGGTGGAAGCTTGTTTTCAAGTTGCGTCAGGAGTGAAGGATTATTCAGACGAGCTTGTAGTCCCGTCGCTTGTATGGTGGCATATAGGTTTTGAACTTGTAATGCGAAATTCAATATCGGCTCTAATTTTCCATCTTTAGGTGGAGGTGTATTGTTGAGTTTTGGAAGGAGCGTTTGGATTATAATCTCCGGTCTACCATACAGAGTCTTGAGTCTCACCATAACTTGACGAAAACAATTTGGTAAGAGTAACGATCTCACGGCCGTTTTAGCAGCACCCGTTAAGGCTTTATTCAATCTCATAACATTCTCTTCATCTGTAAAGCCACAGAGTTCACTGCTCCTTTCAAAGCTGGAAATGAATAATAGCCAGTGTTCAGGATTCCCATCGAAGCCAGGCAAGTTTTTGGATATAAAGTGGCGCGCAGCTATCTGATTTTTATTCAAGCTCAGAGTTTGAGGTTCAAAATGTTCACCATACAATGGTGGACAAGATGGTATTGCAGATCGAATTGGTGTGTATGGTGCTTGAGACAGCGATCCTTGTAGTGGTGGGACGTTGAAAATTGAATTTTTAAAAACGGCTGCACCGTGCTGCACTTCAGTGAATATCTCATTTGACTTGCACAAGTTTCCAGGCCATGACCTACCATGATCGCATTTGTGGCAATTGGGTTGCATCTTGTGCGCGACTGGATGCTTATCAACTGGGGTGTAGTATTTGCTCTTCACTGTTGAATGTTGGCAAAGTCTGGTGTGGTAATTCCCTAGCCATTCGTTCACTTTGGGGATAGACGTCCAAATCGGGGACGGAACCTTGCCTCAAATTTGAAATTTTTTCTCCACGTACTCAATATCTCTCTTCTCCTTCAATTCTCGTTCTTTATTTAGCAATTACATCTCCATTAGAATATTTCTCTCGAAAATAGCTCTAGACTCCCTAGAGCCAGTGGAAAGGTTTGATGATCTTCGCTGCTGATTTAAAAAAACAACGTGATTCTCGTTCGTTAAAATTTCCAATTTCAATAATGTGATAATCAAAATAATGATTTTGTAAGATGTTGCAGCGATTTGGCGCAACAGAAACCAAGTTTGTAGCTCTTCGAAGGAAACAATTTCATTGTTGGAAGGAGTTACAAAATCCTTTAAATAATATTTTTATTAATATTAGTTTAAACTCATCTTACTTATTACTAATACTTATATTAGTTTCTTTTTACTTATTTTATAGTTTTGATTTTACTTTAAATTTAGTTTAACAATTTTTAATTTTAAAGTTCTACTTCTTTAATGCACGTGTGCTTAGCTTCAGATCGATTGCAAAAAGGAAAGAAATAAAAAGGTAATGGCAGCATTGAGTTTATTCGTTGGTAGGCGTTGCCAACATGTAATTGCAAGGGAGGTACATACTGAAAATGCAACAAACAGCACTCTGGTTTATACTTGGGTGGTGCAAAGAAGATTGCTAACACTGAAATTAACCAATGGCCAGAGGCAGCAGAACCCTGGGAAAGGATATATGCCGATTTTGCCTGACCTTTTTTCAATCGGCAATTCCAGATCATCGTGGACGCGAAAACAATTGGGTAGAGATCTAGCCGATGAAGACCACCGTAGCGAAATCGACAATTGAGAAGTTTTATGAAACTTTTGCACGATTTGAGTTGCCTAAAACTTTGGTGACAGATAATGGGACTACATTCACATGGAGTGAATTTCAAGCTTTCATAAAATGAAATGGGCTTAAACACATAACATCACCACCGGGCCATCCGCAAAGCAACGGTTTGGCCGAAAATGAAGTGAAGTCATTCAAGTTGGCAGTGAAGGAAAATTTAGAGGGAACAGAGAAGTCGGTAACAATTGCTCTGCTACATATTCCACCATCTCTTGGCAAAACATACTTCAACAGGTTTGGCACCAGGTTCACAGATAGTCAAACGAAACTTACGTATGAGGTTTGACCCTTTAAGGCCAGAGGTTAACGGCGGCGTACATGCACTGACAGATGTGGAAACAAAACAAATAAAACGTGATCGAAAAGAGTTTTGTGAAGGTTTTTTTATGTTTATTTGTTTTATGTTTATTTATTTAGTATTTCCAACTATTTAATTACAAAAGTTATTAATAATGTACATTTTATTCGTTTGCGTATTTAAAAGAACATCATGTTTAATTTAATAAATAATTATTTTATTATCTATTTAAGTTGTTTTCAGACTTTAAATTGTTTGGCAAGGTGTTGAATATTTGAAGTCCCTTGTAGAATAGGCAATTTTGGCACACGTGCCAGTGGAAGGCGAAAGTTCTGATTGTTTCTTAATGCAAACTGTTGAACATCATCACCTACATAATTTACTAAACGAGAAAGATATGCAGGCACCAGATTATTTTTTATTTTAAAGACAAAGAGTAAAACAGGAGTATAAATACTGCACTTTAAAATTTTTCGCATTGCTTTATTTTGAAGAATTTCAAGTCTATTGATCATTTCTTGATTGCACAAAAACAGAATTGATGGACAGTATGCAAAATGTGGTTTTATTATAGCACTAAAAATGTTTATTGCACTAACAATTGAAACATTTGTGCGAATTCTTCTTAAGTAGATTTGTCTTTTTTGATATTTTTTTCACTGTATAATCAATGGCGCAAAATTCTAAAAAAACCCATTGTTAAGGGCTTAACATTTTACTAGTTAGCAATTTCCTAAGTGCTTATTGATTGATTGAGTAAATTAATTATATGTTGATGAAAACCCAACATGTGCTCTAAAAAGGTATTAGTTATTTCTGAAAAAAATTGTGCACCAGCAGGACTCGAACCTGGGCACCCCGCGTGCAAGGCTGATATAATATCAGATTCCATAATGGACTTAGCTAATTGCTAAAAGTTAAAGTAGCCATTCCGTGATTTTAACTTTAGTAAAATGTTAAAATCGTTTATAATTAGGTCAATTATCTTTTTAGCTTGGTAAATTGAGTGGCTTTAACATTTTACTAAATCGTTTAAAATTTTGCGCCAATATGTTTACTAAATTTTAATTTATTGTGTATGACAACACCCAGGTACTTAACTTCAGATATTATTTCCAGCTTTCATTATCTACTTTAATATTTATCACACTATCGCTTATCACATTGTTACCAATAATCATCATTTTTGTTTTGGACACATTCAGTTTTAGTTTATTTGCTTTAAGCCAAACACTAATATTATTTAAATCGAATTGCACTTTTGAGATACCCTCCTCTAAATTATTACAACTAACATAATACACACCATCATCTGCAAACAATGCATATTCATTATGTGTTATTGCACTGCCAATGTCATTGATATAAACGTTAAAAAGAAACGTGTCTAGAATGGATCCTTGTTGTACACCAATGTCAATTAATATTTCGTCTGATAAAACGTTGTTCACTTTTGTCTTTTGTTTTCGACCTGATAGATATGACATAATCCACGATAGTGATTTTTCACGCACTCCATAACTTTCCAGTTTTTCAAATAAAATATTTCTATCCACTGTCTCAACTGCCCGTTTCAAATGAAGCAAAAGGTGATTCAGCATTAGTCGAAGATTTTCGAAGAGGCAAGTTGTGTTCTGTTGCAACCATGAAGAAGAGAATTGGAAAGCAGACATATTTGGTAACTACTGAGGATAACCACGTTTGGTAGCAGCATTTAAACCAAATGAAGAAGTTTTCCGAAAAAGCAAAATCCGATGAAAGAAGCAAACATTTAGATCACGTAGTCATGAGGTCGCAGCCAACAAGGGAAAACCGTACTCCCCGAGAACATGAGTGAGGCGTCGCAGTCAATTAAAAAAACGAAAAGATATCCGAATTAGGGAGAGGAAATGTTATATAGTGGAACACTTATTAGTAATGAACTTAGAACTGAATTCGCATATGTAAACATATAAACATAATAAGGTTATCTCTATAACATATACACCAATGTATAGTCTTAAAAATATTCATCTTGTCACTTGTGGTTAGACAATCAAGCAGTTAAGTCCAAGTCATAATTAATAAATAAATTAATATTGAACAGCCGACTTTTATGTAAAATATAACAAGTGGCAAGAGCTTCATGTTTTATGCGGTCAGATTCCACGGTGGTACTCCACTGGATTAATAAATTATCACACAATTTAAAGGCATATGCTGCAAATAGAGTTGTTGGCAAGATCGCATCGTCACCTCCACGTGGTGCCCGCCGGATAGCCGGAAAGTGAACTAACGACGAGCGTTGGATCCATCGGATTCATAGGTTGTAGATACCTGAGTTCTCTTCTCAGGAACTAGGAGTAGGAGAAAAGATGGGCTGTGAAAATTCAACCACTAACACGATCTACACGTCATGCACATGCTTCCCAAGCCGGTCATGAAAGGAAAACGAAATTGTGATAAAAACGCAAATTATGCCTCGGATGACCAAACCAAAAACGATTGGCATTAAGGGCAAATTCCACCACTTAAGATCAATAAGCGCACATGCCCCTACATAAGAGAAAGAAGACTGTACCAAAGAAAGCTTCTCCCAGCTCCTCGGCAAAACCTATGAGCAGAGTCCCAAGCATGACATTAAAATCCTCTTCGGAGACTTTAATTCTAAACTTAGGACGGAGGACATCATTGGTATGACGATCGGAAAGCACAGCCTCCACGACACTACCTTCGAGAACGGACTCAGGGTCATCGATTTTGCAGCGGGAAAAAACATGGTGCTGAGCAGCACAAGATTCTCACGCCCCGACATCTACAAGGGCACATGGCGATTCCGATTCCCAGATGGTCGAACCTACAACCAAATCGACCATGTTGCGACTGATGGAAGACACTCCTCCCTGAATGTTCCTACGTTCTGGGGAGCAAACATCGACCCGGACCACTGCCTAGTCGGCGCAAAACTTAGAGAACGGACCTCCATGGAAGTTCTTAGGCGAATACAGATTACGCTGGGGAAATTCAATGTTGGACGACTTCAATCGAAGGAGACCGCTGCTGTCTATGCCGACCGTGTATCAGTTGAGCTTGCGAGAAATTCTTCGAATGATATGAACCCGGAAGACCAATGGCATCTGTGTCAGCAAGCCATAAGAAGTGCAGCGTCAGAGGAATTGAGCTTCTCACAGCTTCCATCCAGAAACCCCTTGTTCGACTCCGATTGTGATGAGACAAACAAAGCTAAAACGGAGGCATACAAGTCGTGGCTCCAGAGAGATACTAGAGCATCCAGAAATCTCTATATTGAGCGAAGGAAAAATGAGATACACCCACTCAGGAGGAAGAAAAAAGAACACCAGCAACGCGTAGTCGAGGAGATGCAAAGATGTTATTGCAGAAAAAGAGGTGCGAAACTTCTACAGAAGAGATAAACAGTCTACATCAGGTTTCACAAGTCGCCCTGGGGCCTGTAAAGATCAGGATGGAAACATAGTGGCAACGCAGGCGATGTAAGCCATCTGGAGAGACTACTTTAACCATCCTACTACATCCACTCGACCAAAATGAAATCAAAGTAGCCATCACCAGACTAAAAATGAACAAAGCAGCTGAATGCAATGGTCTGCAAGCGGAGGTTTTTAAACACGCTGGGAATGACCTCGTCAGGAGCATACACCAACTCATCTGCAAAATATGATCGCAGGAAAGTATGGCCGATTAGTGAAATCTCATTACTATCTTCCCGATCCACAAAAAAGGAGACAACCTACTCTGCGCCAACTATAGAGGCATAAGTATTCTAAACATCGCTTATAAGATCCTGTCCAGCGTTTTGTGTGAACGTCTCAAGCCGTTTGCTGATGATCTAATAAGTTCTTACCAATATGGCTTTAACCTGGTAAATCTAAAACGAATAAATATTCACATTACGCCAGATCCTAGAGAAACCCCAAGAATATAACATCGATACCCACCACCTGTTCGTCGATTTTAAGGCAGCATACGATAGTGTTAATAGAGTTGAACTGTATCCTACTGTGCCATGTCCAACTTTGGAATCCCTGCTAAACTGATATGTTCCGTCAGAGATGGTTGGGACTCTAATGAATCCTTCGAAACCACTAGAGGACTAAGACAAGGTGACGCACTATCATGCAGCTGTTTTAACATTGTGCTTGAAAATGTCATACGAAACATCAATGCCAGCACATCGGGCACTATCTTCAACAAATCGACACCATTACTTGGGTTTGCGGACGATATTGACGTGATAGGAAGAACAAAGCGAGTAGTAACCAGTGCCTTCAATACTATGGAGTCAGCAGCAAGCAGAATGGGACTGAAAATAAACGAGGACAACCCGAAGTATATGCTTTTATCAACAAAAGTCCAATCACACCACCGACTTGGTCAGAACGTGATCATTGATAGTCATAACTTAAAGGTCAGTAAATTAGTCTACCTGGGTACTGCTGTAAACACAGGCAACAACATCAACGCTGAAATCAAACGCAGACTAACTCTTGCTAATCGCCGTTTTTTTGGGCTGAGTAAGCACTTGTTGAATAAATCCTTATCGAGAAGAACCAAGGTGACACTGTATAGCACATTCATTATCTCGGTCCTGCTATATGGTGCAGAAGCACTCAATCGGATGAAAAGTCACTTGGAGGCTTCGAGAAAAAGTTCTGCGTACGATCTATGGCCCTGTCTGCGTAAATCGAGAAAACAACATTTGGCGAAGAAGATACACCGACGAACTATACAAACTGTACAGCGACACAAGCCTAGCCAGAAAATTTCGAATTCAACGACTAAGATGGCTGGGCCATGTAGAGCGAATGGACATCGACGCTCCAGCTCGTAAAATCTTTAACGCCAAACCAGAGCGAGTCAGAAGCCAAGGTCCAACCTCCGACAACTTGGAGTGCAAAATTGGAGACGGCAGGCTAGAGTTTGGCCCGGCTGGATGGGCATACTAAGTAAGGCCCAGGACCACCACGCTCTAGTAGCGCGATCATAAGTAAGTGAGTAAGCAGCAAATCGAGTCTCGTCAATCTAGACAAATATATAGATGAATATAAATTTGTATAGACTAATTTGGTATTGTTGCATATCCACATACTTTTTATTTCTCTTTAAAACTCATATCAAAATAATTTATTAATGTAATCCAAATGTACACCCCACAGTGAATTCTTAAATTTGAAGTGGCATTATCTCTATTTTATTGAAATACAAATGTCACTATCTATTCTCTCTTACTATTGTATAATTTTGTTCAAAATATGAAATATGTATTTAAGTATGTTACTCATATTTGAAAATAATGAATAAAAAAAAATGTTTGCTTTGAAAAATACTTCACATTCTGTTTGATTTTTAAAAAACGACTTCGTAAAAAATAAAATAGGAAAAGCAGGTGATATCCCCGCCGCGCCGCTGCTATCAATCAAATGTGGTAGCTGAGAATTGTTCATTGTTGTCAATTTTTGTGAGCATCGTGCGAGATATGGAACTGGGGGTGGATGTATTTCAGTTCACGTTTAATTCTGCAACAAATCCGTTGTAGGTCCCACTTTTAAGAATAATGTTCCGATGAATTTAGACACGTATCACCTGTTTTTATCAGTTTAAGCCAAATTATTTTTGTTTGCTTATATGATCAGGCAAGAAGACATTGGCCGTTCTTGGCGTTAACTCAGGAGGCAACCAATAAGGAGATGCTCGACATTTTTTCAAGAGATCAATCTCTCCCTATTTAAGCGGCTTTATCGCCGGGGCCATTAACTTCAACAGAAACACCAGCAGCAACAGTACCAAAAGCGCTTACAGAGGCATCACTGCCACCAACAACGACTACTTTAATTTTGTTACGTTTCTTTAATAAAACATGTTTTATATGTATTTATATGTTTTTATACATTTTTCATTTTACAAAAAAGACTTTTCATTCAAAAATATTCCTTTTCATTCAGTTTTTTTTTCTCCGTATTCAAGAAAATACTTTCATCATCATATCCATTGCTTCCCTATCATTGACATCAGTTATAAACAGCCACCGACCGATTG
The DNA here is from genome assembly GCA_910595825.1 of Philhelius pedissequus. Classification (NCBI taxonomy): domain Eukaryota; kingdom Metazoa; phylum Arthropoda; class Insecta; order Diptera; family Syrphidae; genus Philhelius; species Philhelius pedissequus. Next base: position 220,406,970 of record OU343160.1, on the reverse strand, counting down.
GATACTTTAAATGATGAAGAGGGGAAATCCAAGACTGTTGGATGTATTTTAAATTATCTTAATATGTAAACAAAACAAACAGTAACAATTCAAATATTAATTATGTTTATTAGAAATATTATTTAAATTTATCTTTTCTGTGGATTGCCAAAAAATAAAAACTTAATTGGCTACATTAAAAAAAAAAAAAAACTTCAACGCATAGAGAGGATTCAAGAGAACAAAAATTGTGCGCAAGAGATTTAGTGAGTACAATGCCAGTGACAATACTTTTTGAAACTGCACAATAAACCACGATCATTACCCATATAAATAAAGTACATCCCTGGAAGGTGTTTATGTGTATCTTTCAAAATTAATGAGATGAGGAAAGAAATTTGAAGAGAGCTGCGCAGTAGAATGACCAAGTGATTTCGAACAAGCTATATAATGTGTAATGTAAGTTAACGACGACAAGTTAACTTAAATGTATCCCACGAAAAATGCTGACATGGTGTCTGGGCGATGACCCCAAATTAGCATTTCAACAAACAATTGAAATTCGTGGACATGTAGAAAGAAAATATGTTGGGAAACAAATAATAATTCAAGTAAGGCAAATTATGTTACGTTAGCATAAAATAGGTATTTAAGGTTTAGATTTTAAGCAAACATGTTCATTAAGTTTAGAGAGGCAGAATCGCTGCCAGTTTTTTGTACTGTAAAAATTGAATGAAAAAAAATAAATAAAAAAAGAAAAAAATAAAAGTTATTTTTTTTAATAAAAATTAAAACATAAAACTTTAATTGGCGCCCAACTTGGGGACACTGTGATTGTGTAGTGCGGGAAAATAACATCTTATTATACGCCCTCAAGAAGTGCAAAATAAATCGCGCAAAATATTTTTCAATTAAAAGCCCTTAAGTAGTGCTAATCGTCCCCAAGCGGTACATGTGAAAAAAAACCAACACAGTGGCTACCCAATAAAATTGTGACAATAAAGTGAATCGCTAAGTCCCAAAGAGATACTAACAGCGATATAAAGTAAAATAAACAATACAATAAGTCCCCAAGAGGCACATAGTGACATTTAGTGACAATAAATGCAAATAACATCATAATAAGTTCCAAAGTGGTACAGAAGCGATGAAAAACATTTGAACCATTGAAACCGTTGGAGAAATTAACCAAGGGCCCCCCAGTAACCAAAAGTAAAAAGGACGCAGTATACCTGCTTGCCGCTCCACAAACATCATGTTCATCATCAGTTTAATTTTGTAAGACATTTTAATTTTTTAAGAATATATTTTTTTTTTAATAACATTTTGAAAATTAATATTTAAAAAAAAAATTTTTTTTTATTATTTAAAATAAATCAAAATACACTAATCAAAAAACACAAACATCGATATCCGATATAAATTATTTTAAGAATTTCATTTTTTATAATACAAACTTGCTAATTTATATTGATCGTATAGATTATATTGATTGAATAATTTAAAATCAGGTAAAATACTCTAATCAAAAAACACAAACGTCGATATCCGATAGAAATTATTTTAAGAATTTCATTTTTTATAATACAAACTTGCTAATTTATATTGATCGTATAGATTATATTGATTGAATAATTTAAAATCAGGTAAAATACTCTAATCAAAAAACACAAACATCGATATCCGATAGAAATTATTTTAAGAATTTCATTTTTTTTATAATACACACTTGCTAAAAAATGTCTAACCCAAACAATCTGGCTAGGCCTACAATTAATCCAATTAAACCGTCTGGACCTGCCCCAACCAATAACCAAAATAATGCTGGTCTCACTCGTCCCGAACTGCAAAGCATGGTATTATCTATTGTAAACCACGTGCTTAACACAGAGGGGAGAGATATTATTCAAGCCATCATAAATCCTAACTCCGATCGATTTCGAGGAATCGATCAAACAATCGATCCAGCACAGAGAACTAATCTCGCGGATCTTGACAAGGTCCCGGATGTAGTTAGGTGCCTGAGAGGTCAACCCGGAGAATTCAGCTCTTGGAAGAAGAGCGTAGATCGAATTATCCGCCTCTACGAACCTGTCAAGGGTTCACCTAAATATTTCGGTATACTAAACGTTATCCGAAATAAAATTGTAGGAAATGCGGACATCGCATTAGAGTCCTACAATACACCCCTCGATTGGGAATGCATTTCCCGATGCCTTACATTGCATTACGCGGATAAACGCGACTTGGGTACACTTGAGTACCAAATGACTTCCCTAGTACAAGGGAACGATACTGTGCAAGGCTTCTATCAAGCCGTTTATTCCCATCTATCCCTAATTTTAAACAAAATAAGTTGCATGGACCTTGGTCCTGAAGCACTCTCCTTGCTCACGAAAACTTATAGAGATAAATTCTATCAGCCAACTCCCCCAACACTTCCTCCTAGGCGACAAATCCAAAACACCTTAGCTAATAATCAAATTCCGTTCTACCCACAACTCACCTATTTCCCTCAGCCTACTATGAACTATAACCAACGATTGTATCCATTCAATAATAACAATATCCCTAGACAGCAACCCTTCAATAATAATCGTTACCAATATCAAACCCCGAATCAAATACAAGGAAATAATATCAGATCACCTCCAAGGCCACAACCATTACCAAATCAAATGCAAACCTCCACTATTGGCACTGCTAGAGTAAACTATGTTAACAGGCCACCACAGCAACAGAGAAATTGGCCACCTGCACCGAAGAGACCTAACAATTTTCCACAGCAACCTAACTATCCAAACAAGTTACAAAGGAATTTCCATCTAAACACTTCATCCCAAGAAAACCCTCCAACCCAAGAATCAGAATTAGAACAATATTACGCTGCACCATATTTAGACAATCAGCAGTATGAACAAAGTTTCAATAACTATCTAGAGCCGTTAACACAAGATCAGATAGAAGAGAATGTTACCGAAGTTATATCTGAACTAAGTGACATTCATTTTTTAGATTAACAAGCTCTTCGTTGCCATATATCGAAGTTAAATCAGATGGTGGCGAAGTGCTTAAAATTTTAATAGATACAGGTTCAAATAAAAATTATATCCAGCCTTCCCTAGTAAAAAACCCTATCCTTAACGACAATAAATTCTATGCCAACTCTATCGGAGGAAACAGAAATAACTCACCATACTTTTGTAAACTTATTTGGCTTAAAAGATCTAAAAATTAAATTCTTCCTCATGCCACACCTAAAATCTTTTCAAGGCATTCTTGGAAATGATAGTTTGAAAGAACTATCAGCTGTAATCTACGCAAAACACGACTACATGATTATTAAAGACAGTATAAAAATACGTATTAAACACCTCGCTGCACAAGCAGTAAATAATGTGTCTTTAAGAACAGAACACATGACAACAGAACAAAAAAATTCGATTAAGTCAATGGCTACTAAATACTTCAAGTTATTTGATGACCCAGACGAAAAACTAACGTACACGACCGTTGTAAAAGGTGAGATTCGAACTTCATCAGATTCCCCTGTTTACACCAGATGCTATCCATACCCAATGGCTCTCAAACATGAAGTAGAGAGTCAAATAGAAAAACTCCTCAATGATGGTATTATAAGATCTTCAAGATCACCGTACAATTCACCTGTGTGGATTGTCCCCAAGAAATCTGACGCCTCTGGCGAGAAAAAATATCGTTTGGTGATCGACTATCGCAAATTGAATGCCATCACTATCGCTGACCGGTATCCCATTCCGGAAATTAACGAAGTGCTCGCACAATTAGGTCAAAATAAACTTTTCACGGTTATTGATCTAAAGAGTGGTTTCCATCAAATTCCACTTAAAGAAAAAGATATTGAAAAAACAGCTTTCTCGGTGAATAACGGGAAATATGAATTCACCCGGCTGCCTTTTGGGCTGAAAAATGCCCCATCGATTTTTCAAAGAGCGCTTGATGATATACTGAGAGAGCATATAGGAAAAATATGCTTTGTCTACATCGATGATATCATCATATTCAGCAAAGATGAAGATTCACATTTAAACAATATAGAAGTTGTTTTCAAAACTTTAGAAGCTGCAAACATGAAAGTTCAGCTTGATAAATGTGAATTTTTCAAAGAGGAAGTTGAATTTCTTGGATTCATAATTTCTTCAGACGGCATCAAAACTAACCCTGAAAAGGTAAATGCAGTTCTTCAATTTCCTACCCCTAAGACACTCAAAGACCTGCGATCTTTCCTAGGTCTGTCAGGGTATTACCGCCGTTTCGTTAAGGACTATGCTAAATTAGCGAAACCCGTAACAGCCCTTTTAAGAGGGGAAGACGGACGACTGTCCAAAAACCTCTCTAACAAAAAATTAATTCATTTAAATGAAGAAGCAATAGAAGCCTTCAATAAAATAAAAAATTCCTTAGCATCAAGAGACACTATACTTACTTACCCTGATTACAGCAAAGAATTTGAACTAACCACCGGCGCTTCGAATTACGCCCTCGGAGCAGTACTATCTCAAGAAGACAAGCCTATAATGTTTATTTCCAGAACATTAAGCAAGACCGAAGAAAATTATGCCGCAAACGAAAAAGAGATGCTGGCTATAATTTGGGCTCTTAACACTTTCAGAAATTACTTATATGGCTCAGCAAGAGTCAAAATATTAACTGATCACCAACCTCTGACTTATGCTTTAAGTAGCAAAAATAACAATTCGAAAATGAAACGCTGGAAAGCAGCATTAGAAGAATATAACTACGAACTGAAATATAAGCCCGGTAAGGCTAACGTAGTTGCTGATGCACTTTCAAGACCACCTATTGATTCTCAAATTAATTCCCTTGCAGAATCCCAACCTTTTGACTCCCAAATTAATTCCCTTACAGCATCCCAACATAGTGATGAAAGTTCATCCCACGAACTTATTCCAGCAGTAGAATTGCCAATCAATATTTTCAAAAATCAACTGATTCTGCTTATAGGCGAAGAAGACAATTTCCAACTTCAATACCCCTTCCCAAATTTCCGCAGACTTACCTTTACACAACCTCGATACACTAAAGAAAATCTTATTTCAATATTTAAACGATACCTAATCCCTACCATAATAAATGGACTAATGACTAACGAAGAAACTATGGGAATCATCCAAAATATATATCCACTTCATTTCAAAAATTACAGAATCCGCTACACACAAGCAAAGGTTATTGATATAACCAATCAAACTGAACAAGAAGAACACATCCTTAAAATCCATAATAGAGCACATAGAAATGCTCGCGAAAATAAGGCCCAACTACTCCAAAACTATTATTTTCCTCAAATGAACTCAAAAATTAATAAAATAGTTAAACAATGTCATATATGTCGAGAACACAAATACGATCGACACCCACAGAAACCCGAACTCAAACCAACACCTATTCCCCAATATCCAGGCCATATTTTACATTTAGATATTTATTCAACTGAAGGACATCAGTTCTCACCGCGCTAGATAAATTTTCCAAATACGCTCAAACAAAAATTCTAAAGTCCAGAGCCGTACAAGATATAGTAGAACCTTTAAAACAAATTTTATTCGCTTTCGGCGTACCAAAATTAGTTGTCTTTGACAACGAAAAATCCTTTAATGCAGCCTCTATCTGTTTCTTATTGCAAGATCAGAATAGAATAGAAATCTTTAAAGCACCTCCATATTCCAGTACAGTCAATGGGCAAGTGGAGCGATTTCACTCCACGCTTTCAGAAATAATGCGTTGCCTCAAAACAGAAAAAATTCATAAATCTTTTCTAGAATTACTAGACAGAGTAGTATACGAGTACAACTGTTCAATTCATTCAACAATAGGGAAAAAACCCATAGAAGTATTTTTTGGAAGAAACGTCAGTACCGATCCGAAACTGTTTGAAAAAGCAAGAAAAGAAAATATAATCAAATTAAAAGAAAAACAAAATATTGATTTGAAATATCACAACAAAAAAAGGCACACAGTAAAAAACTATACACCCGGTGACATTATTTACGTTAAAATAAACAAGAGATTAGGTTCCAAGTTATCACCCCGTTTTAAACAAGAAATAGTTAAAGAAAACAAAACAAAAACTGTAATTACACAATCTGGAAAAGTAGTTCACAAAGCAAATATTAAAAGCTGAAATCAATCTTCTTATCTCCACAGGTATCTTACTTCCTTTATTAATGCTGACGTCAAAATCCTCGATTATTCCAATTCAGAGATAATCGTGCTAAAAACCGGAATAGCAAAATTCCAAACAGGAAATCTTAAATTTATTCATGTAATTGAAATACCCCCTTATGAAGAATTTATATCAAAAACCTCATCCCTAATGAACCAGCACATTCCAAGGAATAATCCATTCTTCCCAATCCTAGATCACGAGCTCAAACAAACCATTAACCTTATTAACAATATTAAAATCAATAGATCTAAAAGATCACTAAACTTCATTGGCACAGCATGGAAATGGGTAGCAGGAAGCCCTGACCATGACGATTATACGATAATGGGGTATAAAATTAATAATGTCTTAGATAATAATAATAACCAAGTCTTAATAAATAAAGCTTATATTGATAGAATAAACAAATTAACGAACGTAACTAATGAAATTCTTAATGTAATAGAAAAGGATACAACTTTTGAAAACGAATTAGTTTTAAGTTTGCTCTATAAAACAAAGTTAATAAAAGAAGAAATAATGAACTCAATATACGCAATTGAATTGGGTAAAGAAAATATTGTAAGTTCTAACATATTGTCAAAATCGGAGATCGATATAATTATGAATAATTTAAATAAAAACAAAGTGAATGTACTATTCAAAAATATTGAAGAGGCATTAGAATTTGCCGAAGTCAAAGTTGCCATAAATGTATCAACTCTACTTTATATTATAAGTATCCCAAATACGGAAGACGTAATCTATGAAAAATTAGTTGTAAAACCATTAATAAAGAACTAAAAATACATTAATAAAATCATGCAAGAAAATATTTTAAAAAGAAATAATATTATGTTTGGAATTATAAATAAATGTAAGACGATAAATGATATATCATTATGTAAGCAATCAAATATCATAGACTTAAGCAATGATAAATGTATATTTAATCTAATAGAAGGTAAAAATGCAACATGTAAAAGAACAAACAGCCAACATATCCCACAAATTGAAGAAATAACACCAGGAACAATACTCTTAAATAATTTCGTTGGTAACATAGATTTCAACAACAATAGCCAACCACTCAACGGAACATATCTCATCAAATTCTCCAATGTCACATTAAAGATAATGAATCAACAATTTATTGCAGAAGAAATATCCGAAATTCACGCATTACCTCCATTATTACATCCACTTTCAGATGATACAGAAATAGAAGAAATTTTATCACTCCAGCTCATGAAAGAACTTCACATGAACAATACGAAACATATCAACAAGATACAAGCAGAAAAAGAAGTCCACCAATGGGTCAATTATTCCATCTTTGTATTCATATTCTTCACCATGCTGATCCTGAGGAAAACACATCTAAAAAACAAAAGAACACCCGAAACGCAGATAGCACCAATATTTATCCCTCCAAAAACGGATCCAACAAGCTTGACCTATCCCAGAATCACAGAAAACACTTTGAAAAAACGAGGACGTCTTTATTTAAGAGGGGAAGAGTTAACGACGACAAGTTAACTTAAATGTATCCCACGAAAAATGCTGACATGGTGTCTGGGCGATGACCCCAAATTAGCATTTCAACAAACAATTCCAATTCGTGGAAATGTAGAAAGAAAATATGTTGGGAAACAAATAATAATAGGTATTTAAGGTTTAGATTTTAAGCAAACATGTTCATTAAGTTTAGAGAGGCAGAATCGCTGCCAGTTTTTTGTACTGTAAAAATTGAATGAAAAAAATAAATAAAAAAAGAAAAAAATAAAAGTTATTTTTTTTAATAAAAATTAAAACATAAAACTTTAATTTGTATGTAAGGTAAAATTGCTGAACCATGAATCAAAGTTCGAACGACGCGACGGTGACGTTTGTACAATTGGAAGACAGGGTCGTTATGGGGGATGTATTTATCCGGGGACCGGTATCAAAAAATTTCAACTTCTATGTTCTTTGACCGGTTTCTATATATATATATAGAAATATATATGTTGTAGCTAACTAAGAATTACGAACGAAAAAATTGTTTCTAATTAGGGAAGTTTTACTTCTGGCGCGTGTACATAAGTACACAGTCTTTTTTTTAAACGAATCTGATTTTAATAACAAACTGTGATGTGACGACTTCAGATCGATGTTTCTGTTGAAACGAAATCGACATAAGTTCTTCACTTTAAACCAGCCCAGCTGATATGAATATTTTCAGTTAATTGTAAGCATTTTTCCATTACCTTCCGATAATTTTTAAGCAAGCGTTTTTGAGGTGTGTTACAAAACTGTAGCGCACCTTTCCAAGAAGATTTTTTTCAAGCCGTTTTATTATCGCCAATAACCCATATGGTTCACCCCGTACAAATGCAATCATCTGGGTTATGTACTGATATGTACCCTCTGTTCGCCTTTAATACTAATATTTCCAATCCCACATAGAAATTCCGATAGAAACCTGGATCTCGTGTTGATTTGTAATACGTGTTAAAAAATAACCCAGATAATAAAACGCAGCTATTGTTTACAAATTACAAAGGTTTTTACATGCATACACATTTCTTTCAGTGAATTAATTTATAAAAAAATTCACATATAGCATTTTTTTAACTTTAAACACTTACGGTTCTAAGCTGAGTCATCAGTTCAGTTTCTTCCCGTTGTCTATCAAACTCTCTTCTCATAGTAAAACTTAATTTATCCGAAGGAACGTCGTCGTGGTTCCATGTTACAGACCTTTTCAGCAGAAAACAAAATTGCACTTACTAAAACACAATAATATAATAATTTTATTTTACCTGTTTGATTTATTTCGGGATACAAATTGTTGTTTGGCGATCATACCAGGAAATTTATTTAGTATAACTCCATTTCCCGGAGGTGAATTATTATTCATTGCAATATCACCATTAACCAGTAACTTAATTGGACTACTTGGTTTGACATATCCGAAGCAATCACCATTTGCGTTTGGGTAAGAACTTGTATCTTTTAACTTTGTTTGAAGTATTGTAGACATTAATTCTGTATTCCTTGGTGAAATAACATTTTGGACAGGCTTCTTTGATAAACAACTTTTACGATTTTCTGCTGTGATTATATCAGTACAAATGTTTACATTATTTATCTGTTCGCCCCTAAATCCAAAATCTTGTTCATGATAGGAATTAGACTCATTATCTTCATTCACATCATGGCGTGTTTTGGTTTTGGCTTTATAAACACTTGAAATTTCTTGATTTCGTTGTCGTTTAAGTGCTTCTTTGTACTCACGATATGTTTGAATGCTTCCAAGACGTTTATTATGATTGTCGATATACACATGGCTCTCACTTAGAATGTCATCTTCTGGTGTAGATCCACTAAATGTAGTAAGTCAGGATTATACTGAATTATTATTTTGTATAAATTTACCTGCTTGTAGAGCTTGTCTTAGAATAATTTATAATATCATCATTAAGTTGATTTTCTTGTGAAAAATTACGCTCCAAAATGTGTTGATCTTTGTTAAGTGGGTCTTCTGCTGGTACAATGGGCATAAGATATGTGCTACTTATATCCGCATTAAAAACACAGTTATCGACAATAGAAGAAGGTAATATTTTTCTTGGCGACTGCAAGTCAATTTTGGAGTTTTCTAGATTAAGGACAAATATAAAAACTCAATTTAAATAGATTTTTCTTTAACTTACTGTTCGGAATGTCTCGTGACCAGCGTTTATCCATTCCATCGTAGGTACTATACCCTGAATCGATTTGGTATCTTGGGTTTCTGGTTGAGTCAAATATACTTGCATTTTGCTTTGGTGATCTTCTTAATGATGTATATCCATCGTAATTTCCACCTGTACGGCATCCTTTTTCATATTTTGTCGCTTGAGTCTCCAAAAATTTAAATATATGTACAAGTCCGCGAACACAAAGCTATTAGATGTAATATTAAATATTTAATATATTGTACAATATTTTTTTAAAGTACTATTATTATATACTTATGAAGGAGCGATTTACTTACACTAGCTGGAGGAGCTGTAAGAGGATTGTTTCCCAAATTAAATTCCACAAGAGTAGTCATTTGGCGTATTTCTAACGGAAGACTGGCTATGTGGTTATTACTTACATCTAACGAAACTAATGTAAGACATGCCAGTTCTAATGACAAATAAAACCGAATAGTTTAAATGCGAGTATCAAAAAAAAAATTGTATATTGTTATTCTTGTGAAATAATTATGTACTTTACCTCTAGGAAGATATAGAATTTGGTTGTGACGTAACGAGAATGATTTTAATCTTCGCAATTCACCAACTCTTGTCGGAAGAGCTGTTAACTGGTTATAGGAAGCATCTAGGTCTGTCAGTTTATCCATTCGACCTAACTCATCGGGTAGTGATACCAATCTGTTGTTGGATACCAACAATACTTGCAAGGGCATAAAACATAATTCTTTTGGAAGTGTGGAAAGCTGATTGCTACGCAAATCCAGATAAGTGAGTAAAGTCAAATGTTTAACAGATTCAGGAATATTTCGGATCGTATTATGATATAATAGGAGTGTTTCAAGGAACGCAAATGTTGTCACTTCTTCAGGAAGTTCGCAGAATCTATTGCGAGATAAATCTGAAAATAAAGCATAAAGCATACTCTTTACACAAATGAAAAATTGCAATAACATAACATAATATATTTGAGTGGCGGTAAATTTTAAATTTAAATCGTACCCTAACAAAATATGTTGTTTATACTTGCGATAGCACCTATAGAGTAAGTTTTCTATTTGAAAAAAAAAGAATCGAACTCGATATTGATCAAAATAGCCCCCTAGTTCCATCTGTGTGCAGCCCGATCTACAGCCTAAGCGGCTGAAGCCATTTTTTTCATACTTTATTCTTATGTATATGTATGTATGTATACTTTATCTAGTAAATTTTAACTATTACAATTCAATATATACAACCAAAAATAGTAACAAATTAAATAACTATGTATTTAATTGGAAAACTAAATATTTTCATTTTTATACAATTCTCTGATATGTGATATAAGCAATTTTTCAAATTTTCTTAAAACTGTTTCATTTTTTATTTCTATAGGCAATTCATCAGATAATTTTAGTCCAAGATAGTATATCATATTTTGAGTTCAAGTCTATAAAAATGAAGTCGAAAATCAGATTTAGATCTTAAATAATGCAGTCTACTTTCTCCCACGTAGGACAAGGTTGCCGGAAGGTATTTAGGTGCTAAACATCTTAAGCAATATAGCATACAATTTATTGATCTACGTAAGCTACATACATTTAAGAATGATTTTCATAGCTTTGTTTTGTAGGATTTGCAGTCGATTTGTGTTCACTGTTACCTAAAAATAAAATTGTGGAACAAAACTCGAAGTAAGGTTTAATAATTGTATAATAAATATCAATGGCACATATTGCCACCATTCCATTCGTAATGAACATTTATTATAGACGGGAGACCAAATGACAATACTCAAGGCTAGATCTAATTAGCGATACTGACAAAGACTTTAAAGTGTGGGATCACTGATTTCTTTAGAGTTTCTAAAAACGAATCCAAGCATAGCATTGGATTTCGAAACAAGAAAGTCCATATGCAAGTCAAGACTAAGACAAGAATCAAAAATAACTCATACATTATTTTGCATCGTTACTCGAGATAGATCGCACCGAGAAATGTTGTATTCGAAAATAATTGATTTTTAGATCTAGTAAATGACATTGTTTATGCGCAGTTTGATCATTTGCAAATTGCGCATGAGCTGGCGCAGTGTGAACTCGCAGTGGCAGATGGTCGAAGTGTGCACGAACAAAGGTATTTCCCAATCTGTTTCCCTCAACCTTACCACCGTGGAGGCAAATTGAAATTGCTATTCGACTTCGACCAGGCATTCTAAATTTTTATTTTCAATAAGCGAGTCGATTTCTCAATTCTTGTTCTTGTCATTAAAATTAGATTCTTGTGAACAATTGTTCTCATTCTTTTTTTCAATTTGTTTTTTGGGCATATAATTTAATCAGTAGTGTAATAAAGAAAAATAAGAAAAAGTGCAGTTTTTTTTCTTTTTCGGCCAGAATCTTGTGCCGAACATTTGGTCATTTTCGAGTCGGATCTTTGCTCTGCCGCTGGCCGCACCTCGCTTCACCTCACGCCGCTAAGTAACAGAGCCTCAAGTACGGCATTCTCATTCTTCTCTTCGCTTCGCAACGTCATCAAGCTAAAGGGACATTTTTTTGTTAGCTCATCGTGCTGTTGAAGTAGCGGCATTCTTATCTCGCTTCACCACGACGCACGCCACGCCATCAAGCTAATTGGACATTTTTTGTTAGCTTATCGTGCTGTTGAAGTACCGGCATTCTCGTCTCGCTTCAGCACGGCGCCAAGCTAACGGGACACTTTGTGTGCTGCTGAAATAACAGCATTTTCTTTTTGCCATCATCCACGACCACGCCAACAAGCTAACGGAACTTTGTGTTAGATCATGTGCTGCTGAAGTGAGTTCCTTTCGTAGCCATCACGTTAAGGAAAGCAACGAACATTTTCGTGGCACCACATCGTGCTGCTGAAGTAACAGCGCTGATTCGTTCGCTGCTATCGTCACGTCCACGCCGTTAAGGAAAGCAACGGACGTTTTCGTGGTACCTCAACGTCCTGCCGAAGTAACAGGGCTAATTCGTTCGCTTCTACCATCACGTAAACGCCATTAAGAAAAGCAACAGACATTTTTTATGGCACCTAAACTTGTGCTGCCGTAATAACAGCGCTAATTCTTTCGCTGCTAGCATCACGACTAACACCAAGGTGTCTTTTCCTAAAAAATTGTTTTGGAAGGGCGCTTCACTTCACAAACAAATTAAAGAACCTCCATTGCTTCGATTGTTGGCGGAAAACCACCATTGATTCTATTGGTGTGGGACAAGAAGGAAGGACGTGGAAACAAGAACGAAGTTATCATTAAAAATAACACAATTGTACTGAGTCAGTATACAGTTTTTATTGATTGATTGGCATTTCTTTTTGTAAATTATATCTAGTTTTTCAAGTCACTTTCATCTACCCCCCCCCCCCCCCTTTTTTTACATCCTATTCGTGATTGCAATTAAATCTAAAGTGATTATCTAAAGTGATTACTTTTTGGACGATTGTCCTTTCGAATACGAGGTTTTCAATATCACGTGCTCGTGATGCTCGTGATGCTCGTACTTCCAAACAGTAGCATCTGAAGGCATTTTATGAAACTTTGTGGCAATTAAACATTTAATTAACATTTATTTTCCGTAGAAATATGTATATATATTTTTAAATCTATAATTGGTTTTTACTTAAATTTCTTTTTTTTTGTTTAGAATAGGTAAAAAAGAACTTGCATCATTCAGACAAATAGCGAAAATAGCAACGTAAATGTTGCAATAATAATATATTTTTATCAATATTAATATTACTTACAGTTTTCAGGGTTCCGTGCGTACGAGGGAAGAAGGTAACTTTAAGATTATAACCTCGTTAATATTGTCACTCGTTAATTACTTTGCTCACATAATATTATTAAAAAAAAGCTTTTTTTTTCAGGTTGGATAAATTTTTCCATACTTTTTTTCCAGTGTAGCTAGGTAATAATTCAATACACATATTTTTTCTTAATTTTTTTTTATTATTTTTTTTCTCTGTTTTACTTATTAGGACACAATTTTACGACGCAGTTACCACTTTAAACGAGCTATTAAAATAGAAAGAATAATTGGATTTACACTTTTACAGTAGGGAAACTTATTATAAGGAAGAATCATTTTCTTTGACGGACATATACTAAATTCTATCAGTACACTTTTCTTAACTCTGGTTTTCTTAACTACAGATAGATAATACACGACACTAGCTGTCTATTGTTGACTGAAGCCATTATGACCGACCTTTTCGTCGGGAAGGATTCGTGGTGCAGGACGACGTAATAGGAATGTGTCGACGCGGCGCCGGCCGTGACGACGGAGAGGTGTGTCTTCAGCACCGACTCCGTTCAGGCGGGAGAGGAGCCTGCCGATGTGTTGCACGGAACTAAATGACCCAGGACGAGGGTTATCCGTCCAATGGCTACCAGGTACACTCGGATGGCGTTCCAGATGCACAAAAGGCATCGAGGAAGACGCTGAGAACTTATTGATGTCCAACAAAGTAACAATACTTCTAGGCTTCCCACGGAAGTTTTTTTTATCTTTTTTTTCGCTGAAGGTGGCTTTCTCTCCGCTGGCGACCATGTGTTTTTCGATTATGTCCCCGAGGCACACAAGAAATTGAGAATCGAATCGATTCGTGGTTTTCCTGAGGTATAGTAGAAACACAATCCGCGTAGGCGACCCTCGGATATCCCTGGCCACACGATCTTGATGGCTTCTACGTGGGTGTAGTTGTGTAGGGTGAGCAACCGGCGAGCTGCTCCTTCTTCCAGTCCTCCAACAGGAGAAACAAAATCAATTTTTCCACTCTTAAATTTGGGTGTAGTCTTGTTGGTGTGGTTGCTGAATCGGAAAAGAACTCCATCTTTTCTTGTGCAAAACCAACTTGCCGAGTTTCGTTCGGTGAACGAAAGAAAAAAATGGCGAGTTTCGTTCAGTGAACGAAGAAAATAAAGGGCATTGCCAGATATGGGCTTTGAGTGCGGATCCGTGTACGGATTTCCTTATACCAGATCTACACGACTGCGTAAATTGGCACAGTCCTTTTGATATATACACGGAGGTGACACGCTACAATAATAATAATAATAATTTTAACTATATGCCTGTAAGACATAAGGTCTTTTAAATGCGACATAAATTGCACGGCACTAGTTAGAAGAAATAGAAAGATGGGAAAGAATTTTGTTGGCACAATGGATTTGAGAATTAGGTATTTTTAATCGCCAATAACCAATATGGTTCACCCCGTAAATATAAAACGATCTGAGTTATGTACTGATATATACCCTCATTTCGCCGAATTTTACTAATATTTGCAAACCCAGGTAGAAACCCCGATAGAAACCTGGATCTCGTGTTGTTTTTGTAATACGTGTTAAAAAATAAACTATACCCAAACCCTTATATAATAAAACGCAGCTATTATCTCATTAGCCGTCTTTTATTATCGCCAATAACCCATATGGTTCACCCCGTAAAAATAAAACGATCTGGGTTATGTACAAATATGTACACTCGGTTCGCCTAATTTAATACTAATATTTGCAAACCCAGATAAGAACCCCTGGATCTCGTTTTGTTTGTGTAATACGTGTTACAAAATAACCTAGACCCAGACCCGTAGATAATAAAACGCAGCTATTATAACCCATAAGAGTGGTAAAATTCTCCGGTGATTTGCTACTGATCCTCAGTTGACTTGTATGAACGATTTAGAGTCATCACTCGTGAAGCTTTGTATATTCAAGTTCTCTCTTTGCGATTCTTTTTTTGAATCCATGATTATTCAAAAAGTTATAGAATCGCAATTGCTTCTATCTACTTCGTTTTTCTCAATATTGTAAGTCTTTTTCGGTTTTCAATAACACTAGTAAATTCATTATATTACTAGTTTTCAATAAGTTATACAATCGCAATTGATTCTATCAACTTCGTTTTTTCAATATTGTAATTCCGTTTCGGTTTTCAATAACACTAGTAAATTTATTATATTACTAGTTTTCAATAAGTTACAGAATCGAAATTGATTCTATCAACTTCGTTTCTCCTTAATATTTTCTTAATTTATTATATTACTAGTTTTACAATAAGTCATAGAATCGCAACTGATTCTATCAACTTCGTTTCTCTTAATATTGTAAATCTTTTTCGGTCTTCAATGACACTAGTAAATTCATTATATTACTAGTTTTCAATAAGTTATAGAATCGCAATTGATTCTATCAACGTCGTTTTTCTAAATATGTTTCAATTTTGCTTGTTAGTTTCAATAAGTTCTACAATTACAATAATTGATTCTGTCAACTTCGCTTCTCGCAGTACTTTGTGTACATCTGTTTTCTCAGTTTTATAATAAATAGTAAAATCGCAATTGATTCTATCAACATCTTTGTTTGAAATTCTTCTTGAATCTCCTCTTTTCGGAGGTCCATCAAGTTAGCATAGTAAGTAGAGCAGAACACATTTTTTGTGATGCCATAATTAGATGATAATTAAGTACCGCAAAATAAAATTAAGTGCTCCAGTACTTTTAGAGAAAATTAATGGTCTGCTATCTTGATTTCAAGTAAGCAGAGCAATCGCCTAAAATGCTTAAAACGTTGAATTGGAAAATTTGGTTTGGTATAATCTTTAGGTTTTATTTAAGTGCTCTAAGAATCCAAATAAAAATTTCCAAAAAACTTGTTTTTTTGAAAAAAAAAAAATGATGTATGAAATAATTCCATTTCCCATGCCTATGCGGTGGTACCCTGCTCGCTAACTTAATTTCGATGTCTTCTCAAAAAATATGAGTTTTTTTGGGTAGAAATCTTTTTTATTAATTAAGTGCCCACCTAGTTTGAATTAAGTACTTCATTTTCAGAAGTATTTTCGAAGATCTGAGTCAAAAAAAAATATTCCATTTTTCATGCCTATGTATATGCCGTGGTATCCTAGTCTGATACTATATTTCGATTTTTCTCAAAAAATAATTTTTTTTATACAAATTTTTTTCTATTAATTAATTGCCCACCGAGTTCGAATTAAGTACCCCATTTTCAGAAGTATTTTCGAAGATCTGAGTCAATTATTAATTTCAAATTATTATTTTCTTGACTCAGATCTTCGAAAATATATCTGAAAATGGGGTACCTAATTCGAAATAGGTGGGCACTTAATTAATAAAAAAGATTTGTATGAAAAAACTCATATTTTTTTAGAATAAATCGAAATTAAGTTAGCAGAGAAATGGAATTATTTCAAACATAATTTTTTTTTTTTTTGAAAAAAAAAAACATTTTTTTTTTGATTTTTTTTTTATTCCTAGAGAGGTTAAATAGCACCTAAAGATTATACCAAAAAGAATTCCAATTCAACGTTTTAAGCATTTAGGTGATTGAAAACAAAATAGCAGACAATTAATTTTCCTCAAAAGTACTGGAGCTACGGAATTGCTCGTGAAATTTCTCGCATCAGCCAAGGAAGTCCGGGGCGAAAGCACACGCAAATGACATTAGAAGCAAGAAAAATTGAGTTAAAAGATTTATTGCAAGAAGTTAAAAATAAATATTCTGACTGTGCCCGCTGGAAACCTCCTCAAGAGCATGATGGGAAAGTAGAAGAGCCTCAGTAATGAGACATGTGTGAGTTGCTTAGCTCTGTTTTTAAAGCTACAAGAAAAATTCAAACCTAATACGATTTCGGACTGTTCTTGAACTGAATAATTCCCCTCTGAAAACCCCGTCCTCTCTCATTGCATTAAACTCCCAACTTGCGACGCAGACTTATTTCATGGAGATTACCTTTCTTGGCCGACATTCCGAGATATGTTTGAGGCGGTGTATATACGACATCGCAAGTTAGGCGAAGTCGAAAAACTTTTTCATCTCCGTGCTAAAACCCTAGGTGAGGCGTCGAGGATTGTTAATTAATTTCCATTGACTAACGCTAGTTTTGCATCAAGATAACATCTTGGCATCGTATCTGGGATGTCAAGGGGATTATCTGGTGATGCTTATCAGCCATTTTGGACGCTGTATTTTAGTTATTATGTTGTTGAGTGTTATCTTCTTGGTATTTCCGTTGTTTTGTTTATTTTTAGAATTTGAGCGTCGTCTCTTGTTTGTTCAGTGGTTCCTCGAATATACCAACGTTTTGGTCTTCGTTCGTGTTTGATGATGCACAAGTAACTTCCCCTCCCTTAAGATTGTTGTTACTTCTGGAAAAATTTATTAAGTTCCTGAGTAGATATATAACTATAGTACATAGTATCAAAATGGTTACAATATGTATGAAATATGAGGTTTCCTTATGAGTGTGTAATTCTGAATTTTTTCTTGAATCTTATCAATATAATTTATTCCTTCAAATTTACTTTCTTTTTCAACAAGCAGATTAGTAATATTTTTATATAATGTTGACAACCCTGGAAATACGAAACCTCTGACACTCCTGATGATGAACAATCATGCCAACATCAAGATTGAACTACAAGACGGTTAGAGGGACAACGCATTCTTTTTCCGGTTGGAGAAACTTCTGGGCATTTGACATCGTCGGTGATAAAACGTGTTTTACTCTCATTTTTTTGTATTTTATTAATTAATGGATTTTTGTAATAAACGATATATTATATATTTTTATAAATTCCGTTTCTGATTTTGTCAATAAGATCACAATTTTTGGCGACGAGGATATTGGTTTGCGTGAATATTTTTCTTTTTTTTTCTCTCGTTTCATATTGAGAAAAAACAATGGCGACATCAAACGAACAAAAGATTCTAGAATTACTAGATGTGCAATCCAAGTTGTTTGCAAGCAGTATTGACCAACAGGGAGAGCATTAGTTCGCATTCTGCCAGACCCGAACTGCTCATGGAATCTTTAGGAAATAGTATTTCTGAATTTTCCTATGACCCACAGCATTCAATCACGTTCGAGGCATGGTTTTCTCGCCATGAAGATGTTTTCAGCATTGATGGAAAAGATCTCGACGATCCATCCAAAGTACGATTGCTAATGCGGAAGCTCAATCCGATAGCACATGAGAAGTACGCATCTTACATTTTGCCAAAGAACACCCGAGATGTAAATTTCAAAGACACGGCCGAAAACCTCAAAGCAATGTTTGGAGCTGCTGAGGGTTTATTCAATTCACGATATAGATGTTTACAGACACTTAAAAGTCCAGCAGAGGATTTTACCACCTACGCGCAGCTCGAGTCAACAAGATCTGTGAGGATTTTAAGCTAATGTAACACGCGAATGAAATATTATGTTTAAAAAAATTAACTATCGTTCGAATCTAATTATAATAATAAAAATAACATCAAATACTGACCGCCGGCAAACACGAGCAAGACCACTTTGACAATTCGATAAAATCACGTAGATAAGGTAGGGGTAGGAAATGTAGTAGATTTTTGCAATAAAATGTTGCTAAGTTTAAGCCTATATTATTTGAGATTCAAGTTTGTAAACACTTGAAAAAATAATTGCGGTTGCTATTGCATACAATTAAATACGTAATAACACATAGTGTATGTGCAAAAACAAAGTTCAATTACCAGTAGGTAGGTTCAAATAAAATTTTTAAAAATCACTGCAATTTTATACTCCGGACAGAATAGTGGTTCCTTAGCAAAAGAAATAAAATAGATTAATTTTGAATTTTTTTTAAGACAAAAAAGTTCCTTTTTTCTTATATCAAAAAAAACAACAAAGAAATTGGCACAGTTGGACATTTAAATAAATATAAAACCCCAATAAAAACCTAAAGTTGCATATTTGAACATAGTTCATAAAACAAAAAAAAATTCAATAAAAAAAGGGAAGCTAGTGATTATCAGCGAGATTGAGACCAAGGTGAAGGAAAAGCGGAAAACCTAGCTAAGGATTGCTTAAGGTCATCAGAATAAATCTTCAGAAGCAGAATCCAGTGGGATAGAGATAATACCTACAAAAAACCAACATCATTCAAATTTTTTTTATATCTTTTGATAAAGTTTATATGGACAATTCGTAGCATTGGGTCCATTTTTTTTGAAAATACCTTAACGTACAATTTTCTTTCGTTTTGGTTAAATACATAAACATATATATATCATTTCATATTAAATCAAAATTACAATACTTAAGCAATTAAAATCATTGAATAATTAAAATAATTAATAGTAATAGTATTTTTCGGAATTAACGAGTGGCGTAAAAGAAATTCCAAGGCGAACCGTATATAAAAACTGAAAACAGGAAATACAATTTTTTTTTAATCACGCAGGAAAATTTGACTGGGAAAAACTAAGACTATATAGAATTGGTAGTAAAAGATATAAAATAGTGTATTTGGATTACATTTATCCAAAATTAACCCCTCTAGCAGCAGTGGCCACTTCCGCAGGGATTAATAAGGGTGAGTTAAATTTTTTTCCATTTGATATATATATACATATCTGTATGCCTATTTATATGCAGTCGTGGGTTTTCAATTAATATTCACCGTGGTTTAAAAAAAAAGGAAAACAGAAAATAAAACGGTAAGTGGGATTACAAAAACAAGGGGGATCAAAGCATACTTTAATCGTTATATAGACAAGAGAGGATTAAAGATCCCCACTCGTTAATAAAATCGAAGACGTTGTAAATTTTGTTGGGTTATTCGCTAAATTCAATTTCGATTAATTTGCCTATTTAATAATAGTAAATTGAACCTAGAATATTATATTAAAGTGCATTAATTAATTTTATATCAAAATTTGAATTAAAAATAAAATGTTATATTTTAATCTGAATAGATTTTGAAAGATATTTTATTATTCAAAGATGGAATACATTTTTTTTTAAGAGAAGGATGGGAGGGGGTAAAGGAGGGATGACATTTTAAGGAAGGGAAGCTAATTTACGGGGTTGTTTTGGCGAAAAAGCAACCATGGTAGGGTGGGCCAAGTTCCTTTTTTCTTATATCAAAAAAAACAACAAAGAAATTGGCACAGTTGGACATTTAAATAAATATAAAACCCCAATAAAAACCTAAAGTTGCATATTTGAACATAGTTCATAAAACAAAAAAAAAATTCAATAAAAAAAGGGAAGCTAGTGATTATCAGCGAGATTGAGACCAAGGTGAAGGAAAAGCGGAAAACCTAGCTAAGGATTGCTTAAGGTCATCAGAATAAATCTTCAGAAGCAGAATCCAGTGGGATAGAGATAATACCTACAAAAAACCAACATCATTCAAATTTTTTTTATATCTTTTGATAAAGTTTATATGGACAATTCGTAGCATTGGGTCCATTTTTTTTGAAAATACCTTAACGTACAATTTTCTTTCGTTTTGGTTAAATACATAAACATATATATATCATTTCATATTAAATCAAAATTACAATACTTAAGCAATTAAAATCATTGAATAATTAAAATAATTAATAGTAATAGTATTTTTCGGAATTAACGAGTGGCGTAAAAGAAATTCCAAGGCGAACCGTATATAAAAACTGAAAACAGGAAATACAATTTTTTTTTAATCACGCAGGAAAATTTGACTGGGAAAAACTAAGACTATATAGAATTGGTAGTAAAAGATATAAAATAGTGTATTTGGATTACATTTATCCAAAATTAACCCCTCTAGCAGCAGTGGCCACTTCCGCAGGGATTAATAAGGGTGAGTTAAATTTTTTTCCATTTGATATATATATACATATCTGTATGCCTATTTATATGCAGTCGTGGGTTTTCAATTAATATTCACCGTGGTTTAAAAAAAAAGGAAAACAGAAAATAAAACGGTAAGTGGGATTACAAAAACAAGGGGGATCAAAGCATACTTTAATCGTTATATAGACAAGAGAGGATTAAAGATCCCCACTCGTTAATAAAATCGAAGACGTTGTAAATTTTGTTGGGTTATTCGCTAAATTCAATTTCGATTAATTTGCCTATTTAATAATAGTAAATTGAACCTAGAATATTATATTAAAGTGCATTAATTAATTTTATATCAAAATTTGAATTAAAAATAAAATGTTATATTTTAATCTGAATAGATTTTGAAAGATATTTTATTATTCAAAGATGGAATACATTTTTTTTTAAGAGAAGGATGGGAGGGGGTAAAGGAGGGATGACATTTTAAGGAAGGGAAGCTAATTTACGGGGTTGTTTTGGCGAAAAAGCAACCATGGTAGGGTGGGCCAAGATAATATTTTCGCAGCGTCGACAACACATAGATGCTCAGACTGGAAAAAAGTAATTTTTTGTAATGAGGTAAGGGTCAAAGAATCACCCTTTTGGCTGAGCTGGTCGGTACAATTTTGCCAGCAAGACCCAACGAAGACAACTACCCCGTTACAATGGCGCCCAACGTGTTAACCCACTATCGGAAGATGGTGCGGCCAGAGTTTATAAGTCAAAACTTTTCTTTTGTTGTAAAATTTTTCTTTTTTTAAAATTTTTTTTTTACATACATAATATCTAATTTTTTTTGAATATTCTTCAAAATAATAATTGAATTTTTTTAGTGAGTCCCGGTGATTAGGTGTAAAGTACCTGGTACCGCGTTGCCACTGGAGGATGCGATTACTAAAATTTTAATGCAATAAAGTGTGTACTAAACAGTTTGAGTCCTTGCTTCGGTTAGTGAACACCGATCAAATGGCCAAGCAACATAGTACACTCTTTCCTAGCTTACGCTAATGCTCCGAAGAGACCCGTCGGTCGATGTGAAAGGCGCCTTCGGAAGTCCTTCCAGCACATATTATTTTTACATTCTGCTAGGGTTTCATAGGTCTGAGGAGAATATATTTTTTTATTAAAATCCTTTCTTAAAGTAAATTTTCTTAGCTTATTTTAATTTTTGCTCTCTATGTTTTGACTTATGAAATAGATTTCCTTCCAATGATTTTTCAGACCTTTCTAAAGCGCTTTCATCCTTCTTGAATTTAATGATTGTTTTAAAATCGATTTTTTTTATAAGTTCAATAAATCTTTCAGGTGAGATTGGATTTGATAACAAATAAAACAAATATTTTTTTATTATTTTGAATCTTTTTGATATTTTTTTTTGATTTTGGAAATTTAATTTCTTTTTATCTATAAAGAGAAAACTAGCTTTGCGAACTGTACGTTTTTGGTTTTTGATTTTTTGAATCTTGGTAATATTTCGACCTGATAATTCTAAGGAGATTTAATACCCATTTGAGATTTGTTTTATATATATTTTTTTTTTTCGTTTTTTTTTTTTGAGATTAATTTCACTGAAATAATTCTTCAAGTTTTGCTGATTTGCAAAATTTTCAATATAACTCGCTTTCGTAATATGAACGGAGAGCGTCATTGTTCACTACCCGATAACGATCTGAGTGGGTTTCAATTATATTCCGAGGCTAGATTTGAAGAGTTCTATCATCAATTTAGTAATACGATTTCACGTTTTAACTTCAATCAGTCATTCAGTTTTTCTGATAATTTAAACTCAGTAGTGAGCAACTCAACGAGCAATATGACGGACAACGGTATAAACGAAGGAGTTGTACAAACAACAGTCGAAAACGAACATAGTAATAGGGATTCCAGCCAGCCTCAGAATCAGGTCAGATCCGAGTCGACGGCAGAACTAGCTCGGAGGTTAGAGAAAACGAGGATGGACAATCAAGTTAGAATGTTCCAGCATATGGATGTTTTTATGACAAACGTTCTGCAAAAGTTAGGTAGCTTGAGCTTAGCACCACAACCTCACCGCTGGTTATGGATACTCCGCAAGTCTCTGGAATTCAAACCGGATTTGCTTATGATTCCCCTCCGCCACACAGACCTAGGAGTTCATTTCATTCAGCGGGTTTTAGCCTATCTGAAACCTGCCGACTTGATAGGTGGAACATTAAATATGATGGCTCTGACGACGTGAACGAATTCCTTTTGAAAATCGATCGGATGCAAGCTGTATCTGCTTACACTGATGAACAAATCACCGCTCACTTCCATACGTTGTTGAGTGGCAGGCCTAATAAGTGGTTTTGGGCTTTCCTTAAGAAAAACCCTAAGGCTAGACTGGTAGAAGTTAAGTTGGCAATGAAAAAAAAGTTTGCTCGTTTGGAAAGTGATGTTGAGCTATATATGCGTCTTATGACGAGAAAACAGGGTGTCAAAGAAAGCTTTGACGATTTTTATAACTGAGTATACTCTCTTAAAGACCAATTAAAAGAACCGTTCGATGAACAGAAATTAGTAGATATCATCCGAAACAATGTTAAGGATAAAATAGGAGAAATTTTACTTTCAGCTTGCTTCCCTAGCCTTGTTTCAGAGAAACAAGGCTAGGGAAGCTGAAAGGTTTTTAAGTAAGCGCAGTTCTATCCCTAAAACTGTGTATGAGATCATAGCTTCAGATGATGAGATAGAGGTACTTACGGGTGAAGAAGAAGTGGCTGCCATATCTTCAAAGGGTAGACCGGTTTCAACAGCAAAATATGTGTGCTGGAATTGTGAGCAAAAATATCATGCCTACCACTTTTTCCCTTCGAGTGAGAAATTTATTTTGTTTTTTGTGTGGTGCGAAAGGCGTCAATACAGTAGAGTGTGGTACACATACGGGAAACTTTGTGAGGGACGAAAAGAAGAGTGGAGAAAAAATTCGATCCCTAAAGAACAAGATCGACCACTCAAACAATTAGACAATCAGGCAATAAACAACTCGCACATATTTCCGATCAAGATTCTAGAACGAGAAATATAGCCTTCCAGCTTCCACTCTATTCAATCAGAGCCTACTAACACCAAAGCGTTACCGTCTCTTCATGAGCGTAAACTTAAATATTATAAAGCTCGTTCTCGAATCTTCGCATCTAAAAATAACCCCGCCAGCGCTCAAGTTTTAAGATGCCGAAGTCGTTTTCGTAAGCGAAAATATATTCGGAAACAGATTATTGAGACGATAATATCGTTAGAAACAGATGGGCGAATGTATGTAAACGTCGAGCTAAATAACGAACCTGTTTTCGGTCTCTTGGATAGTGGTGCATCCATTTCGGTGTTAGGTAGAAAGTGTTGGGAGATGGTAAAGGATATTGGTGTTGAAGTGAAGTCGTATTCGAATTTTGTGCGTACTGCTGACGGCAAATCGCATGACATAGTAGGATATTGTGAAATCCCAACCAAATATAACGGCATCATTAAACCCATTACCTTTTACCTGATTCCCAACCTATCTCAAAAACTCTATCTTGGTATGAACTTTTGGCGTGCATTTCACTTGATGCCGGAAATTAATGAAATAAAACCCGATTTTCCCTCAAATGAAGAAGAAGGTAGTTTTAAAGACGAAGCGGAATTAATAAAACCCTGGCCGAACAAAAGTTTCAACTTGAATCTGTAAAAAGACTTTTTCCAAATTTTGTTGTGCTAGGGCTGGGCAAGACAAGTTTTGCTAGCCACGTGATCGACACGGGAGATACCATGCCGATCAAATCACGTCTTTACCCAATGTCTCCAGTGCGTCAGGAAGAGACCTACAAAGAACTAGACCGCATGCCAGCTCTGGGAGTTATTGAAGTGAGTAACCCTCCTTGGTGTTGCCCACTAGTTTTGGTGAGGAAACCCGGTAAAGTTCGACTGTGTCTAGACTTTCGCAAAGTCAAAGCAGTTACCGTTAAGGATGCGTATCCATTGTCCCATGTTGAGGGTCAACTTAGTCATATCAGTGACACACACTTTATCACGGGAATCGAATTGAAGGATGCATATTGGCAAATACCTATTGATCAAAAATCAAGAGAAGGCAGCATTTGCAGTACCAGGTAGACCTCTCTACCAATTTAAAGTTATGCCATTCGGGTTGTGCAATGCGGGTCAGACAATGTCGAGAGTAATAGATCAAGTAGTTCCAAGTCATCTCCGAGATAATGTGTTTGTCTACCTTGATGACTTACTGATTTGTACAGCGGATTTTGAATCCCATGTGCACATCCTTAACGAAGTGGCTGCATGTCTACGCAGAGCGAACCTTACCATAAACTTGGACAAGAGTAAGTTCTGTATGCGTCAGATGAAATATCTTGGGTATATAGTAGGTCAAGGAACCTCAAAAATAGATCCGGACAAAGTGGAGGCAATGATCAACTTTCCTAACTGTTCCTAACACCATGAGGCAAGTTAGAAGATTCTTAGGTTTAACTGGTTGGTACCGACGCTTCATTAAGAACTATGCCGATCTAGCTGCAAACAGATTGCTTAAAGAAGCAAAGAAAATTTGAGCTTACCCCCATAGCATTAGATAGTTTTACTAAGCTAAAGGTCGCACTTTCCTCGGCTCCAGTCCTAGCACAACCTGATTTTAAGAAAGAATTTGTGATCCAATGTGATGCGTCATCAGATGCTGTTGGTGGTGTCATTTTTCAGCTGGATGAGGATCACAACGAGAAAGCTATTGCCTATATGTCGAAGAAGTTAAATAAAGCACAAAAGGATTATACAGTTACTGATCAAGAATGTATAGCCGCTGTCCTGAGCATTCGTAAATTCCAGCCATACGTTGATGGAGCCCATTTTAAAGTGATAACAGATCACTCTAGCTTAAAGTGGTTAATGTCGATGAAGGAGTTATCTGGACGATTGGCCAGATGGAGCCTAGAACTCCAAGGTTATAATTTTATTATAGAGCACAGAAAAGGTTCCCTCAACGTTGTGCCGGATACCTTATCACGAATGGATATGGAAGAGATAACGGCAACGAAAACTGTAGATGATAGGGCTTCTGCGATATTAGTTAGCGAAGAGGTAGATTTAGATTCCGCTGAATTCGATTCGTTAAAATACTCTCAGCTGAGAGATGACATCATTTTCAATCAATCTGCTTTTCCTGACCTCGTTGTATCCGACAAATACATATACAAAAGGGTAAGGTTCAGGACGGGCGGAGTGGACGAGGAAGATTCGCTTTGGCGCCTTTGGTTGCCAGAAGCACTCACTTACAAATGTATTGAGTCGGCACATAAGGCAAAATTAACTTGTCATAGTGGTTTCGCAAAAACCTATAGTCGAATAAGTGAAAGGTACTACTGCTCAAAAATGGTCGAAGAAATAAAAAAAATTGTTAGTGAGTGTGAAATTTGCAAAATGGTAAAGGCTTCGAACGCGATTCTTCGACCACCCATTACTAAGCAAATTGTGTCCGAAAGGCCTATGCAAAGATTATACATCGACTTTTTAGGACCATATCCCAGCACAAAACAAGGAAATGCATTCGTTTTTATTGTCGTAGATCACTTTTCTAAATTCGTTTTTCTTAAAGCAATACCAAAAGCAACCGCTTTTAAGAATAATAGAATTTCTCGAAAACGATATATTTCAAACTTTCGGCACCCCTGAATATGTTCACTGCGATAACGGCCGCCAATTCGTATCGAATCTTTTGGCACATTACGGTGTTAATCAGGTACTTACAGCTTTGTACTCAACGCAAGCTAACAATTCCGAGCGCGTAAACCGTAGTATATTGAGTAAGCTTAGGATATTGATATCAAAAGAGCAAAACGATTGGGATGATCAGCTGTCATACATAGCATGCACCCTTCGTTCAGATGTGCATGAATCTATAGGTTGCCAACCGTACTTCGCTCTTTTTGGCCAGAACATGGTAACTCGTGGCTCTACGTATCGTTTTTTGCGCGGCTTAAAAGCTTTAGGCGATCCGGAAATGTTAGCTTTGCCCAATGCAGTAAAGCTAACGCTTGCCCGGCAGAAGTTATCGCAGAACTTATTCAGGGCACACGTTTAGTGCAAAAACACATATAACATAAGGTCTAAGCCAGTCACTTACCGAGAAGGTTAAGAAGCGTTCCACAGGAATTTTGCTCAAAGCAATTTCGCGCACGGGATTAACACTAAACTCCTCCCAAAATTCGAAAAATCCCGAGTAAAAAGAGTAATCGGTAACTGCATGTATGAGCTCGAAACCCGAGCCGGAAAACCAATAGGCATATTCCACGCCAAAGATATGCGGCAATAGGACCTTAAAAGAAAAGAAAACACAACCACAAAGTATCTAGTTTAAATTTTAGATAATTTATTTTTAACTTATCTGACATTGACGATTGCCGAGCTATATAAATGGGTTCGCGACCCACGTTGGTAGTTGTCGAAGATTTTCTTTCGTTTTAATATGTTAATAAGCCTCTAAAACATTTTTTTCCCAATTTAATATTTTAAATAAACAAAGGTACAATCATGTCTAACTAGTACGTTGCCTCGGCCACCAAAACAAACAAAAACAAATTTCATTTTCCGACGGCAAAACAAAATTGTTTTTTTTTTTTATATTATTTAGCCATGTATGTACATCGATATGTAAACACACTCGTATAAAAAAAAGAGGAACTTTACTTGGTACATGGATGCATTCAATTGTGTCGCACTAGTTCATTAGACGAGAAGAATATATCATACCATCCTATTCACACCGAATGGACGGGATGAACTTATGTTTTGTTTTGAGTTTATTTTTTTTTCATTTAATTTTTTTTTGTTTATTTTAATTTGTATCGTTACATTTATTTTGCAACGAAACTTTAATCTCTTTCAACATTGATGGTTTGCTTTAAAACTGATGACATTGGTTAGGCACACAATTCACAATTACTTGAATGTTGAGCGTCTTATATTTTTTTTATAAGCATTCAAGTTGCACTACCACCTTTCGATCGAATGATATTTCCGTGGGTTCATTTGCATATTTCGGATATTTATATACTATCTGAAAGAAGCAAAGCCCTGTAACACGCGAATGAAATATTATGTTAAAAAAAATTAACTATAGTTCGAATCTAATTATAATAATACAAATAACATCAAATACTGACCGCCGGCAAACACGAGCAAGACCACTTTGACAGCTCGATAAAATCAAGTAGATAAGGTAGGGGTAGGAAATGTAGTAGATTTTTGCAAAAAAATGTTGCTAAGTTTAAGCCTATATTAATTGTTGAGATTCAAGGTTGTAAACACTTGAACAACT
Organism: Philhelius pedissequus; assembly: GCA_910595825.1. Classification (NCBI taxonomy): domain Eukaryota; kingdom Metazoa; phylum Arthropoda; class Insecta; order Diptera; family Syrphidae; genus Philhelius; species Philhelius pedissequus. Next base: position 220,378,098 of record OU343160.1, on the reverse strand, counting down.
AATTGCGGTTGCTATTGCATACAATTAAATATGTAATAACACATGGGGTATGTGCAAAAACAAAGTTCAGTTACTAGTAGGTAGGTTCAAATAACATTTTTAAAAATCACTGCAATTTTATACTACGGACAGAATAGTGGTCATTGGCAAAAGAAATAAAATAGATTAATTTTGAATTTTTTCAAAGACAAAAAAGTTCCTTTTTTCTTATATCAAAAAAAAAACCAACAAAGAAATGGGCACAGTTGGACATTTAAAGAAAGATAAAAGCCAAATAAAAACCAAAAGTTGCATACTTGAACATAGTTCATAAAACAAAAAAAATCCAATAAAAAAAGGGAAGCTAGTGATTATCAGCGAGATTGGGACCATGGTGAAGGAAAAGCGGATTCTTTCCGAAAACAATGAATTCACAACTATATGTCTGGAAACTCATCACACGGGTATTAAAACAAAGCTCTCAAGCATCGAGGTGTCCCTGAAGAAGGTTCTTCAAAAAATCTCTCGGTGCCTTGATAAGTCCAACTATATACCCGACTTAAATTATCAGCTTATCAAAATTAACAAGTCCATTGCTGCCACTAAATCTTCATGTGAACTAACAACTTCATCATCAAATGCCATCGAAGAGACTTTGACAAATGTAGCTGAGTTCACGCAAGAACAATCAACTGCGATCAAGTCAATTGATGACTATATTGCGAGTAATTATAAACAAATTAATAGCAATTCGGCTATACCGGCGGACACCTTGACTAAAGGAGCTAAATCGATTCATTCTGCTATCTCTGGGTTATCAGATGAAATAAAAATTGGATTGCATAAAAATGATATTACCTCACGTGACCCTGGCAACTATAACTCTCTACAAGAGAACTTAACGCAGCCACCGATATATCCAACGTTAACATATCAACTACGAACATTTCTACGACATCATCATCTGTCCTTCCGTCATCGATACTTAACAACAACAACTCTACTTAACCCGATGATATCAAAAACAAATCACTAGAAACGGAATTACACGATCCCGAACCTCCAGTTGTACAGGGTGCCCCAGAGAAACTTACTTATTTGAAAAAATTCCCCCGCGGTGATTTGGGCGGTTAGAGGGGCGAGAGGGGGTGCATCTGGAGGGGGAAGTTCCCAAGTTTGTTTCTTCCTCCAGTCAGTTTCCATCATGATCTGGTCTAGAGAGCAGCGGGCCTTCGAAGTCGAGAGCTTCTTTTCTAACAGTCGCTCACTTGTTGCTACGCAACGTGCCTTCCGCGCTCGCTTTGAAATTCCTCCCAACAGACTCGTTCGTAATTCGATTCTGTCGTGGGTTAACTCATTTCGGGATTGTGGAAGTGTCGCTAAACCCAGAAATGGACTTCAACGGACCATCAGAACTCCGGAAAATATCGAAAGAGTGAGGCAGTCAGTTGTGCGTTCTCCCCGGCGTTCGGCTCGCAAACAATCAGCTGCTATGGGAATTTCTGACACCACTGTTCGACGAATTCTCCATGAAGACCTTCAATTTCATCCCTATAAATTGGCTGTTGTGCAAGAACCATAGGACCATAGCACACCTCAAGAACAACATTCGCGACGCCATTGCCAACATACCGATTGATATGCTGCAGAGTGGAGATGAATTTCAAAAATCGACTTCATCAGTGTATGCGCAATGGGGGTCGCCATTTATCCGATGTTATTATCAAGACTGCATGAAAAAAAAATTGGGATATTGTATTCTCAAATAAAATAAAAATTAAAACAATAATTGAAGTACTTTTGTTTTTATTGACCTTTCAAATAAGTAAGTTTCTCTGGCGCACCTTGTATTTACCCAAACTTGCCACTCAAACGAATCAAATCAAACATTACCATCACCTGCCCCTACACAATCTTCTCGATGCATACATAAATTCGGTACAACCTGGACTCAAGCTGAATGGAGCAATCGTTTTGAAAAAACTCAAATCTAACCAAACAATAACTTTCATTGTCAAAGGTGCACCTCCTTATGCTACAGATTGCCGGTTTCAACACTTCTTCTTAAAAAACTACTGTTTCCAGCTTATCTACTGTAGACGTGTAACTCTCGGAACATTTAAGTACTGCATACCTCAAATTTATGATTGGCTGCTCTCCATGGGTGGAATCGGCTAAGGTGATTTGTGACCCAGTCACAAAAAATAAATTTGGGCTGCGTAAGCTGACTGTCACATGTGATAATCACATTTTTGTGACTTTTTCTTGTGACAGCTATTTTGGTGCCATTTTTTATATAAAATTCATTTGTTTTCTAATTTTGTAAATTTGTAAAATTGCTTTTATGATTTCACAAATTCCGAAAATAGAAACCATATATGTACATGTGCACACCCATATACATTACATTCAACAAAGTATATCCGATAAAACAGAAGTAATACATGTAATTGGGGAAAGGCATTGCTTTTCTCTTACATATTTATCTCAACTTTTAATTTATTTTGTTATTAATTGGCATTTAGAATAAATTAATAGTAGGTACAAATTAAAAAAACTTTTGGCAAACGAGCGAAACATTTTTATTTTCTCAGTTTGTAGAACAAATTGGAAATATCCTAATTTAATCTCGCGAACTCAATGACTAGATTCTACTTTTTATTTCAACTTTTTTTGGATTGCGAGATAATTATAACATTTTTTTTAATATCAAAAGGTTAATAACGTTTGGGCACTCAACATTGCATGAAAGAAAAAACAAATAAAACAATTCTCAGACAAACAAAATCCAACATAAACATATGGATTTATGTCAAATTTTAGTACTTCTCTTAAAGTGGTGCCAAGTTTTGTGTAATTTTTTGTGATCACCTTACACAGACGAACATTTTTATATGATCACATGTGATTGGCGGAAATGTGACAATGACAAATCACCTTAGCCGATTCCACCCCAGCTTTCCTCTACGTAATAGCAACATGAAAATTTATCGTTCGATTGAAAAAAGTAATTCAACAAAAAATACATTTGTCATTAAATCTAAGTCTAGTTTTAAGGCTGGATCTAAGTCAAAGCCCAAAGTTAATAATATACAAATTTCTAATAAACCAACCAGTAATTCCAATCGCAAATACCCAATTTTCTCTTTTTCCCATGTTCTTAACCCCGATGTTCCCGGATCTATTAAATCAGTTACTCACATTTCACAAAATACATGTCATGATCAAAAGAATCTAAGAAATAGTCTCTCTTGCTCTTACGCAACAACTAATGCACCATGCTTCCTCGACCCCCTTCTTCCTCCTACTGTCAAACTAGCAGTGCGAAACGCGGATTCACCTGAAGCCAGATACACAATGTCAAGACTTAGAGACCGTCGCATATAGGATAACGTTCGGTAATAGTTTTTCATACAATTTTAATTGTAAACTACCTAAATATGCTGTAAAATATTAAAATAATTTCATTTTTTACTTTTGTAAGTTAATTGACATTCCACATCATGTGGTGTACTAATATATGTATTTTCTGTTTTTATGCTTGATCCGTAGAAATAAAGCCTGATGAAGAACATACACATGTTCGAAACGTCGTAATATAAAAAAAATAACATCTTTTATTGACCTAAAGCCCGCAGGAAATAGTTTCTATCCAGTTAAACAAAAAGGTCACATACAAAATAAACTACACTATTTTCGTCCCTAACCTTATTACTTCCAAACAAAATAATAATCATCCAACTGTTCTTAAAATCTATTATCAAAATGTAGGAGGGATCCGTACTAAAACATCTTCCGCTTTCCTTAATTCACAAAAATTCCCCCCACGATATGTTTGCATTAACCGAGACTAATCTTACTTCCGATATTCTTAGTAGCGAATTATTCACTGCAGATTATGCCATTTTTTGTGTGAACGGTATTAATGAAGACGACAACGTATCCGGTTGTGGTGTTTTATTAGCCATCAAAATCAATTCGATACAACCTTATTTAAGTCCTCACCATCAACTGGCTTTGAATTTGTCACAGTAAAAGTCAAATTAGCAGTTCGGAATGTATACATTATGTGTTGTTACATTCGTCCTTCTCAACCTTTTAGTTCGTATCAACTCGTTATCGATACAATCGATTTTCTCTTTAATTTCGCTAGCTCCAATGACGATATTATTTGCTTGGGTGATTTTAATCTCCCACACATCGAATGGTTTCCTGCCGACGAGGGTACCTAATTTTATCCAACCAATGCCAAATCTGAACAAAGAAACTTTAGTGACAGATTGCATTGCCGATTCCACCCTGTTGATAGACAACTTGACCTCATCTTATCATCCGATCCTGATAGCTCCATGGCAATTGAAAGTAATCATCTTCTTTCTACTCTTGATCGTTTTCATCCTCCCCTGCTGTCTTTCTCTTATGAAACATTTACTACTTTCACTGTCCCTTAATACAGTTTCAACTTTCATAAAGCCAATTTTGATGAATTGATTAAGCTTCTTAATAAAATCGAATTAAAATTTGCGGGAAACACAATTGATGATGCACTAGCAACTTTTTATACAGAAGTGTTTAGCTGTTTTGCTTATTCTGTTCCATTTTTGCCAAGTAAAAATATGTCTTCTTCACCACCATGGTATAATAAAGAACTTATATCAAACGACTTTACAAAGATTATATCATTCGTATGCAATCTTCGATAAAATCTAATTCCAAATGTTTCTATGAGTTCATTAATATGCAAAGAAAATCAGATGGCTACCCATCTTCTTTACAATATAATGATGATTGTTCTTCTGACCCTGCCATAATAATTACTAATTTCTCTGCAAACTGTTTCAAACAGTCGTTTAGTAACGATATTGATATTGAACCTGATACCCAATATTTCCACTACTTAAAGAGCTACGCTCAAACCTCATCTACTGCCATCAACATTCTACCAGCCATGATAAAAGAAAAAATCGAAAAACGTAAAGATGACTACTCCACCGGACCAGACGGAGTACCTGCTATCGTCCTAAAAAAATGTATGAATGTCTTCATTCAGCCGCTGACCAACCTTTTCACAATTTCTATTTTACAAAGCACCTTTCCTCAATCCTTGAAAATATCATATATAATTCGTGTCCACAAAAAATGGCCAAAAAATGAGGTCTAATTATCACCCCATACCGAAACTATCATGCATACCGAAATTGTTCGAAAGTGTTATATATGAAGCACTTTGCTTCCATTGGAAATCAATTCTGTCTCCAGTTCAACATGGTTTTGTGGCGGGCAGATCAACGACTACCAACCTGGTAGAATTTATTTCCCATGTTCTGTGCACAATGGATGATGGAGGTGGTGCTGATGTTATTCCTACCGATTTAAGCAAAACTTTTCACAAAATGTCTTATAACATTATTGGCGCAAAATTTTAAACAGCCTGATGTTAAGGGCTTAGCATGATACTAATTACTTACTTTACTTACTTATCCGGCGCCCGATCCATGCAGGGTCGCTGCTTGACATATTGTGGTCTTCCATCGATTGCTTTCCCTTGCACCCTCCCTCCAGTCGTTGAGAACAAGCGCTCTTGCGTCTGTAACCGCCAGGTCCCTGTAGCGGAGCTTCGGTCTTCCTGGTCGTCTCGAACCTGCGGGCTGGGATTCGAATATTTTCTTGGCTGGAGCGTTGTTTTCCATTCGCTCGATGTGGCCGAGCCAGTGTAATCGACGCACTTTGGCTCTTTGGACTGCATCCACATCTTGGTACAGCTCATACAATTCTCGATTAAATCTTCTCCTCCATTCGCCCTCTTCGCATATATGATCAAATATCCTCCGAAGAATTTTTCTCTCGAAAGTGCCCAGTATCAATTCCGTTTTTTTACTTATCATCCAGCACTCGGCGCCGTAGAGTAGAACTGGTAAAATTAGCGTTTCGTATAGCGTGCACTTTGTCTTTCGAGACAGGAGTTTTGAACCCATTGTTTGTCCAAACCGAAGTAGCAGCGGTTCGCTAGGGTAATTCTTCGTCGGATTACCACTAAGGTGTTGTTTGTGAAATTGATGTTTGTTCCGAGGTAGGTGAACTCATTGACTCCCTCGAAATTACTGCTATGAACAGTAACGTTTTATCCTAGGCGATGGACAGATGAGGCTTTGTTTGTTGATAGCATATACTTGGTTTTGTCCTCATTCACTTCAAGGCCAACGCATTTCGACTGTTCATCAATAGCTGTGAATGCTTCAAGTACAGCTCGCCTGGAGCGGCCGATGATATCGATGTCGTCCGCATAACCAAGCAGATGGGAAGACCTGTTGAAGACAATGCCTTCCAGGTTACAACCACTCTTGCGTACTATCTGCTCCAGGAATATGTTAAAGAAGTCACATGATAACACATCTCCTTGTCTGAACCCTGTACGCGTCTGGAAAAGCTAAGATGAGCTGCTTCCCATTTGCACGTTGCACCACGTATTTAACGTCATGCGGCATAGCTGGATGAGTTTTTTCGGGATCCCGAGTTCCGACATTGCAAATAGAAGCTCTTGGCGACTTATGCTATCATATGCGGCTTTGAAGTCGATGAAAAAATGGTGCCTCTCGACTTGAAATTCGTTGGTCTCTTCCAGGATTTGCCTTAATGTGAAGATTTGGTCTATCGTTGATCTGCCTGGCCTGAAGCCGCACTGGTACGTGCCGATGATAGTGTTGCAGAAAGGTTTTAGACGCTTATATAGTACGTTGGATAGGATCTTGTAGGCAACATTAAGCAGGGATATGCCTCTGTAGTTTTTGCAGGACATATGATCGCCTTTTTTGTAGATTGGGAGCTATTTGACCAGTCATCGGGCATGCTTTCCTCCTCCCACACTTGGTTGATGAGCTGGTGCATGTGCCCTACCAGGGCATCTCCTCCATACTTGAAGAGTTCCGCAGGTAGGCCATCCGAGCCGGGGGATTTATTGTCCTTAAGCTTGTGGATGGCTTTCTTAACCTCTTCAGTACTGGGCGCTGGGACTGATCTTCATTGACTGGTCTCATGCTTCTTTGTTCTCCCGTTGCTTCCTCTACATAATGCCCATTAAGCAGTTGCTGGAAGTGCTGCTTAAACACGTCTACAAATCCCTGTGCTTCGGGGCTAGGCTCGCTTCGCTGTTTCGAACAGCTTGCGTGCCAAACCTATAACCAGATGCCAGTTGCTTGGCTGTAGAACTGGCAGGTGTTGGTGGCGGTGCAAGATTCCTCGAGATACATGAGCTGAGAGGCTGCGGATTCTCTTTTCTTTCTTCGCAGGGTTTTTTCTCGTCCCTTCTCTTTTCACGGTACTCCCCCCTTGCTGCTCTTATTTTCCGTTGCAGGATTTGCATTCGTGCATTTCCCGTTTCCTGCTTCAATACCGCGCATTCATCATCATACCACGGGTTCTTTTTCGTGGTTGGTTGGTAGACTATGGTGGTATTGGCTGTCTCCTTAATGATGTCGCGATACTGGTCCCTTGGTCGTTGACGCTTGTGGCTGGGGGTACGGCAGAGTTTCCCGGTCAATTGCTCACTGTAGTCTCTGGTTTCTCAGATGTGCTAAGGCAGGCGTTGCTGAATTTCTTCCTTTGGGCGGTCTTCGTTTTCATTTCATTTGACAGTCGGGCTCTGAACTTTGTCACAACAAGAAAGTGGTCAGAGTCCACGTTTGTACCTCGGAAGGTTCGCACGTCCAAAATGTTTAATGCGTGCCTTGCGTCAATTAGCACGTGGTCGATTTGGTTAGCGGTTCGACCATCTGGAGATCGCCAGGTTGCTATGTATATCCTTCGCCAGGGGGAACATAGTGCTACTTATCACCGTATTACGAGCTGCAGCAAAGTCGATTAGTCGGAAGCCGTTATCTGTTGTCGTTTCGTGGAGGCTGTGCTTTCCAACTAATCCCCCAAAGAGATTTTCTTTCCCGACTTTAGCATTAAACTCCTCCTTGTTAGACTCCTCAGCTTCATCGGTAGGTGCATGTGCATATATTACGCTGATGTTTTGGAAGGTAGCTTTGATGCGGATCACAGCCAGGCGATCGCAAATCGGCTTAAAATCGATGACTTTCGACCTGAGTCGATTTCCCACGACGAATCCGCATCCCAACATGTGCATTCTTTGATGACAGCTGTAATAAATGTCGCAATCTTTTCATTTCGTTATTCCTGATCTTATCCATCGTATCTCCTGGATCGCGGTAATGCCTGCCTTGTACCGCGAGAGGACTGATTCAAGTTTTTGAGTAGCACCTGGCGTATAGAGTGTCCTTACATTCCAGGTGCATACTCGTAGGTCGTAGTCCATTTTCATTCCGGGTCTGGTTGCCATTTGAGGGGGGTCGTTATCTGAGGCTTCTCGCGTGTCTTTCATAACAATATAGTTTTTTACTGTGGTCGGGTCGTTAGCCCAACGCACTAACCTCCAATCTGTAGGGCAAAGGGTTTAATGTAGCAATTTTTCCGTGATCAACATTCGCACCTACAAGTTTAGCAAGTCATGACATAAAGTCAAGACCACTATCCGGCGGCTACCAACTTGGAGGTAATGTAAACACTTGATGTGTAGGAAAAGATATAGCTCGAGGCCCCCAGTTCCTACACCATCCAACCACCATGATACCACTTAACAGTTTGCTAATTCTAAAACACTTTACTAGCGCAATACTAAATCCATTTTCTTAATAAACTACAACTAAACACGCCTAAAATAGTGCAAATAAGTAAGCGAACATAACTTTTTGACGTTTGTAACGATACTAAAAAAATAAAGTAGCCATTTTGTTATTTTAACTTTAGTAAAATGTTAAGAAAATATTACGATACTAAAGTGGTTTAAAATTAGCAAAATCCTTCTTTTTAGCCTAGTATCGTACTAAAAATGATTTAACATACTACTAAATCGACTAAAATTTTGCGCCATTATTTTTAAATTTTTAAATTAAAAACATTGGGTTTCCCCACTTTCTTCATCTTATGGCTGCATTCATACTTGACCAATAGAGAATATATAGTCCACTTTAGATCAAATCTCTCCAGTCATTTTAATGCACTTTCTGGGGTCCCACAAGGTAGCCATCTCGGTCCACTGTTATTTATTTTAGCTATAAACAATGTTTCTCAGGTTCTTAACAGTAGTATATTTATGTGGATGATATGAAAATCATTCAGCGCATCTCGTCACCTGTTGATGTAATTAGCCTACAGCGCAATCTTGATATCTTTTCTCTCTGGTGTCGAAAAAACCTTCTTGAGCTCAACGTCAGCAAATGTCACATTTTAACGTTTTCACGGAAACGGCTGCCTCCCCCTCCCCGACACTACTGTATAAATGGAGACCTAATACCTTCAGTCAATTTTTTCAGTGACTTAGGAGTTATTTGTGACAGGGAACTTAACTTTCGTTGCGACATTGACACCGTTGACAATAAAGCCAACTCCACACTTGGCTTTATTAAATGATGGTCAAAAGAGTTCTCTGACCCATACGTCACAAAATCTCTTTTGGTTTCTTTTCTCCGACCCATTCTTGAATACGCCTCACAAGTATGGTCCCCATATCAAATTACCCAAATTAAACAGATCGAAGCCGTCGACCGTAGGTTTATTCGATTTGCTCTTCGTAGTCCTCCATAGGATGATCATTATCGACTACCTCCTTATTCTGATCGCATGCGGCCGGTCGACCTTCAGTCCCTTCAAAATCGACGACTAACCGGAGATGTACTATTTTTTTTTATTTATTAACCAGTAACATTGACTGCCCTGCTGTTAAATCTTGTATCTTTAAATACTAATCTGCGTAACCTTAGTTCAGTACCCCTTTTCGGTGTATCTTTTCACCGTACCAACTATAGCTTCTACAATCCCATGCCCCGTATGCTACGAAACGTCAATAGCTCCTCAGATGTTTTTGATTTCCACTCCACTAAATCGGTCCTTCGAAATTCCATTCTCTCTTACTTATCCCAATAACTTTCTTCATCCGCCACTTTTTTTATTATTTATTTATTTTTTATTTTTAGCTATTTATTATAATATTTTAATTTTTTTCCGCAATCCTTTCATTGTAATCTTAAATTAATGTATTAGTTTGTAAGCCAATACGCTTGTAATAAGCGCAAAATAAAAAAAAAATCTGGTATACTTCTTATAAATTTTTTCTTCATCGTGTAATGCTGTAGTAACTTTTATATTCTGTAATTTATCAAATGATAAATTATATAATATTATTTCATTAATGTTTAGTATTGAATTTACCATTATATTTGACTTACTTGATAACACATTGTTTTCGATTTTTTCAATAATATCCTTAATTTTGTTAATTTTTTCTCGAACTTCTACTGTTATTATTCTCTGAATTATTGACGAACTTCCTAATTTAAAATTGATAATGTCTTTACTTTTGTACATATAATTAAATTCTGATTGTATAATACTCGTATCTATTTGTTTCTTTTATTTATTATTTATATCTATTTGTTTATTTGTAGTTACAATAATTTCATGGTTGATGTATTTGTTTATATATAATTGTTCTTCTATATTTTTCGATTATTTTCATCTAATGTGCCAAACAAAAACTTGAGTATGCTACCACCAAGTTTCATTACACTTCTCCTTTCTCTGTGTGACTACATACAACTTTAATTTCTTTATAGATCTCCTTGGGTATTTTAATATTTTTTAATTCGTAAATGTAACTGTCAATGTTATTTAACATTTCCTCGATTTGAGTGATGGTAATTCCGTGTATTACATCTTTATAATCTTTCACATTTTCCACTTTATTTTATTTAATTTTAGTATAACTTTCCTGATTATATATGTTTTCAATTGTTATCTCAGTATACACTAATTGTATCAGAAAGGTAAACGTTAAGAATTTCACTTGGATTTTTTATAAGTGCTCACAACGATCGAAAGTTTCCCGAGGAAATTTTGTGTTTAATTAACCCTTGATGAGATTCTCTATCATTGTTTGACCTAACCCGCTTAGGTCTGCCAGGTCGATTTTTAGAAATAATATCATTTTTGTTCTTGATTTTTGATTTTCTATGCCTTTGTATATTGGCTGGGTGTGCATGAACAGTTTGCTTATAAAAGAATCTTGGAGTAGTTTTATCATACTTCCTGTGATGATTTACTAAGAAACGCTGTACTACGAGTTCAATGTAATATTCTCTATTCTTATTCACTTTCTCTATTCTTTTCCCTTTACTTGTTTGATACGTTTTGTATATTTTTTCTTTGTTTACGTGGCCTGATTGAATATTAGAAGGTTTCTCTTTGCTTAATACTTGTATGGAATTATTATAGTAGAAAACTGCTTTATAAATTGTATCAATTCTATCAATTATTCCAAAATCTTTACCAGTAGATAGACATTTATATTTTTCCAAAATCGTGATATGTACACGTGCGATTGGGCTGTTACCTGTATGTGAGTTTGGAGTGGTGAAATGTATTTCAATATTCATGTGCTGTAACATCTTGTTTATACTTAATTGATTAAACTCATTATCCATAATTATTTTTAAAGGCTTGTTATGTTGAGAAATAAACTGCATGATTGCTTCTTTAATGATTTCACCATCACTGAATTTGTCAATAGTGGAAAGTAATTTCAAATTTTTAATTGTAAAATATATCGATGTGAATTTTTTGATTGATATCTGTTGGAGTCTCGGTTAATTTAAATTTCGGTTTGATTGGGTGCATATCGTATTTGTTTTGTTTACAGATACTACAACTATTTACAAAATCGACTACTAATCCTCTTAAATTAGGATAAAACTTAATCTGAGATTTATCAAATAATTTGATTAATTTTTGTTGTAATGTATTGATTATTATTATTATTACTAGAACTTTATTAAAGTGTAAGTAAATTACAAATTTAATAATATCTTAGGACCGGAATTAGCTGTGCCAGGGCTTACTACTAGACAGATTAAAAACTTAAAGTAATGCTTATATAGTACATATACATTAAGAACTAGATACAGTTTTATAGGCTGAGAGCTGATATAATATTAAATACAGTATTAATGTTATCGAGATTGACGTTAGATAGTAGGTGTGGGAGGTTATGTTCGGAGATGCTATTGGTAGTTGAGGTAGTTTTATTGCAGGAAAGGAGCTGATGTAAGGAAAGTGGGGTATTTTCATCGAAAAGGTGACATGCTGCAGGCGATTCCTATTTGAACAAATGTTTGTGTGTGAGATATGTGTGGCCGAGTCTAAGTCTTATGTTAATCCTCAGTTTCTTGTGAGACGTTATACGGGTATATTGGTTTAGTACAGTTAGGATTAATGGTTTTGTAGGCGTGGGAGGATATTTCTCTTCTAAATTTCGAATTGCCGAGGACGAGATTTTTTCCAACTTGTCGCTTTGCAATCTTGTTTTCTTTCTCAAGGAACCATGATAGTCGATTTGCGACAATTTTTTCCATAACTTTGCTTGCACAAGGGAGGAGTGAGATCGGACGGTAACTGGAGGTGGAAGTAGGGTCCTTGATGCTCGCTACTTTCCAGTTATGCGCAATTATTCCTGTATGAAAGATGTTGTTGATTAACGCCAAGAGTCTTGTTTTTAGGGAAGAAGAGGAATTTTTAAGCATGTCATAGGATATGCGGTCAAAACCTGGTGTTTTACCTTTTACTGAATTCAAACAAGAGATAAACTCTATCATATTTATAGCGGATTCAATGCAAAGAGCGGAAGGGCTGGGATCGAAAGGTATGTTGGTGTCGTTAGGGATTTTGAATTTTTCATGCTGCTCCCAATTTTGACCGACATTTTTTTTTATAACTTTGCACGCGCTCAAGGGCTTATGAATACCCTTTATATGTTTTCCTTAACACAGCTCGGGCGTCTGGTGGAAGAAGAGAAAGAATGGTGGGAAAGATGGATGGCGCGATGTTCTGAGACTAGAGCTGGTTGATGCCTCAGATTTATCTCCAGGGATGGCGGCTGAGCTAATGCGGAGAGAATTACCGTGTCTTTTTTATTTATGTCCCTTATAATTCGCATTATTTTATTTATTTCGTTGTCATATTTTATGGGTATGCTAGTTTACTCAATCACATGTTGTTAGTGTTATGCCTAAATAGCATGTAATGAGCCAAGCAGCAACTTATTTTATGACAATTTTTAGAATTGGTTTTAAATGGAATATTAGAAGACATAGACAACGGCAGGAATTGAACCTGCAACCACGAGGTTGACAGGCGAGCACACAACTATCCCGCCACGACCACCCCCAAAATGCTTAGTAATGTCTATTGGGCGGTTAATTGTTTTAGAACCAGTAACTATTGTGCTGATAGTGTTCGGTGTATAAGTACCTGTTAATAATTCGATGTTAGCCCATAACTTTTTGGATGAGCAATATGGGTTAATAGTTGCGGTGAATTTTTCAAAACACTTAATTTTTTCAGCTTTAACAGTTTTACGGAATTTAGCTTTCAGCTTCCGGTATTAGATAAGATTAGTGTCAGTGGGCGATTTGTTAAAAGTATGCCAAGCCTTTTGCTTAAGATTGCAGAGTATACTAATTTCTTTGTTCCACCAGGGAACTGTTTTCGAATGATAATTGTCGATAGTTTGCGGAATGGCTATATTTGCTGCAGCGCGTATGGATTTGTGAATAACTGATGCTTCCTTCTTGATGTTGGAAGTATCTTTTCTTGCGACTAATTCGCTTGAGATGGACGATTGGAAAAGGTCCCAGTTTGATCTCTCCAACAGAAATTTTTTAGGGCTTTTTTGTTTTTGATTGAAAGAGTTGTATGTGTGGGTTATAAGTATGGGGAAATGATCACTGCCAAACAGATTGTCGGAAATGTTCCACGAACATTAGGGGAGAAGAGAGGGTGAAATAAGAGAGGTCGATGTGGGTAAATGTTTCATGCGTAGAAAAGTGGGTGGGTCGACCGTCATTAATAATCGCTAGCCCTGAGATAGCGATGAAATGATCCACAATTTTGCCGCGGTTATTAAGTTTGTCTGAGCCCCAGGACGGACTCCATGAATTGAAGTCGCCTGTTAATATAACTGGGGTGTTTATTCCACATATAACATCTTCTAGATCTTTACGTGTAAATGTTTGTTCGGGATGTATGTAGAGGGAAATGACAGTGATTTTTTATATTTAAATTGATAAAGACACCTACTGCTGATATATTTGAATTTATTATAATTTGTGTATGAGGGACAGATTTCTTGATTAAAAGGCATACCCCTTGCTTATGTGTGTAAGGTGTTGTAGAAGATAGTAGTGGCAGAGCCAGATGTGCTATGAAATTTAGAATAAGTAACGATGTTGCTAGGTGAGGTGGGAGGGGGAGATGGTGAATTTGATACATTGCTTTGAGTAACCGCATCGCAAGTAGCTGGCGTCGTGGGCAAGTTTTGTGAGTGTTTTGGTTTTTTTGTTGGAGGGGAATTGTTTAAAGTTGGTTGTATTTGTGAGGACTGTGTAATTGTTTTGGTTTGAGTGGTTAATGTTTGAGAGTATGCACGAGAAGGGGAAGTTTGAATAGTTGATTCGTTTGCCAAAGAAGTGCCTTTTGCAACTGAAGAATATGTTGTCAAAATTGAAGACAACGGATTTTGTTCTTTGAATTTTTTTTTGCGTCGCCCATGGTACATTTGTGTATTGGTTTTATTTTAAGTACTTCTTTGGCATTCAAGTAACGTTTGCACGTTTTTGAAGACGATGGATGTTCTTCATGACAGTTAGCGCATGCAGTACGTGTGCATTTTTCGGGATGGTGAGGGGCAAGGTTTTACAACTATGTGAACTCGAGCATCTTTTGGTGGTATGGCCAAGCAGTTGGCAGTTCCGACAACACATGGGGAAGGGAAATATTCTTCCACTTTAACATTGTGCCAATATTAACTGTGGTGGGTGGACGAAAGCGATCGAATGAGCATGAGGCCGGTGTAACGGCGATCGAATGAGCATGAGGCCGGTGTAACGGTGTTTGTTTTCAGGAGTTGGTTTTTGGAATTTGTAGATCTGAGTGACTCCTTGAGCACTCATTTCTTTTAATATTTCATCTTCGGGAACTTTTTTAGGCATGGGGCGTAAACAGTACCTTTGCATGAGTTAAGATTACAGTGAAGATAGACAGAGATAGGGCATAGATTTGCTAATGATTTTTGATCAAGGAATAGTTTAGCTATTCTTGGGGATTTCACAAGTAGGAGGCTATAATCACGTAGTTCCGTTACAATTTCATACCCAGAGCTAATGCCATCGATAGCTTTTTTATTTAAAAATATACTTACAGAGGAAAGGGTTTTTTTTCGTCACTAACAGAGATTACTATGAACTTTCGAATCAGAACTTATTTGGAGTGATTTATTAGTTTCATTGTTCGAGTTTTTTTTTTTTTTTTAAGTGGGGCTCAGATCGCAGCTCCTTATCGAGCATGCTAAATCTGTTGCCCGAGCGCACAGGTGGCCTTGTGGCCATACTTAAATTATTAAACGCACTTCAGCAGAACAGTAAGAAAAGTATACCGGGAAAAAGAGATGAAAAAAAATACCGGTGAATTATGTAACTGTTGATAGCGAAGAAACTAGATTCAGCAAACAGAGAGACAATTGATGTTGTCGGTTTGAATGTCAGACGGTGACTGTGTGTAATTGATTGAAAAGGTGATAATCATCACGTTTATCAAACTTAAATAATAAAAAGAATAAAGAGTATAAATTGTATCGAAATTCCGTTAATGATATTGCACTGAGGAGTAACTATTTACGTCTCCAGAAAGAATTCGATTTCCTACATAAATTCTTGTACAAGGATTATTTGTGTCGTACTGAATCTTGCTTAAAACAAAATAGTAAACATTTTTGGTCTTACATAAATACCAAAAAATGCTCAAATGGGATACATAATTGCATGCAGTATTTAGGTCTGCTAACATAGATACCATATGCAACCTCTTTGCAAATTTCTTTCAATCTGTATACTCCCCTAAATATGTTCCCCACAAATATTTATCAGTTATAATTGATAATTCCATTAATATAGGCAGTTTAAACTTATGTTGTAAGATGTTGAATCAGCCTTAAGGGATCTCAATGAGAATAGTCATACAGGGCCTGATGGCATTCCACCAATTGTATTGAAAAACTGTGCTGTTGCTCTTTCAAGGCCATTAACTTTATTGTTCAATGCTTCTCTCGAAAAGGGTCTTTTCCTTGACGATTGGAAAATCTACTATATTATTCCTATCCATAAATCTGGCTCCAAATAAGATGTTTCTAATTAACATCCTATAAGTAAATTGTCTACGATTCCCAAGATTTTTGAGTATATGAAAACTAACCTTTATTCTTAAAGAAACTATTTCTCCATTTCAGCATGGATTTATAGCAGGGAGATCCACTACGACAAACCTAGTAATTTTTTGTACCCAAATTACCAAATAGTTAATAGACCAAACTATTGCTAATAATTCTTTTTATGTAGTAAAGTACTTTCTCTCATGTTCGTTGAGTGTTCTACTTATGAATGTAATATGATGTTTGTCTTGAGCCAATACCGCTCCTATGACAATAAAGCTGGACTGGAGGTGAAATGATTAATTTTTTTTTAATATTTCAAACGATTTAATGTACTCAATATTTTAGGTTTCAATTTCGGTTCCCTTTTGTAAATATCTAGTCACTGGTTCGGGTACTTTAGCATAATATATAAATCTCATAAATTTTCTACAATAGCCAGTGAGACCTAGGAACGATTTTATTTCTTTAACGGTTTTAAGAACGGTAAGATCACCCAGTATCTCATTCATCATACATTGAAAGCTAGAAACAGCCTTTAAATCCGGAAGGCATTCTTAGAAATTCGAAATGTCCTTGTGGAACACTAAATGCGTTTTTTCAATATCCTTCTCTTTTACTCTAATCTGGTGAAATCCTTTTGCTAGATCTAATGTCGTAAAATATTGAGACCTTTCTAACTTGTCTAACACATCGTCAATGTTTAGTAATGGGTACTTATATTCGATTGTTTCCTCGTTCAACTTGCGGTAGTCAATTACCATCTACCATTTGGGAGTTCCCGAGTTGTCTATTTTTTTTTTTAACTATCCAAACATTTTAATTGTACGTACTTCTACTTTTTCGTCTAATTCCGTTACTGAGGATGTCCTTAATTTGCTGAGCTATAGAAAAAAAATAGGAGTTTCTGTTTTTGTTCTAAGGAAGGAACAGTTTGGGTTGTGGAGCTTAAGAATTCTCCATCGTAAAATAAATCCCTATTTTTATTCAAGAATTCTTTCAAATTTTTTTTTCTTCTTTGCTTAAGTCCTTGTGTAAACGTTTGCTCATTTATAAAAAACATATTTTTTTTTTAAGTTATTGACCAATTGGTTGAATTATTATAGGTGTTCGAGATTTAAATATACCTCTTTTGGCTGTTTTGGTCGTAATATATTTTTAATGAAACAATTTCATTTCCTTTCCCGACGTTTCGACGGTGGTTGCCGTCTTCTTCAGGGGATCTTTTATTAACAAAAATAAAAAGAACATATGAGTTTCCTTTGTGATGTGTTACTAGACAGACGTGCGAAAAAGAGTGGCAGTTTAAGTTGAGTTCTAAGTGGTTTTTCTTTTTGAATATTCCAAGGTTTTAATGTTAAATACAAAAACGATAACAAAGCTGCTTACTACAAGTTTTTCACTATCTTATTAAATTGGTTTAATTGTTAAAATAATTATAATTAAATTTGCACCCACATTTTATTCTTCCCCCTCATCAAAACTTACCACACATAACCGTCAGCTTCCCCTTTGGCACAACAACATAAAAGTTTTTCTATGGCTTCACAGCGTGATAAATTAAGATCCACAGATTCTCCTTCTGCAAGTGCAAACCAAAAAATACATTCGTCGCTAGCACAACTACCACAAAAATCACCACTCACAAAAACAAAGAAAACAAAAAAGTCTCCAGAAGACAATACTCCCACTAACACCATGGAAATGTTTTTAAAATTTGAAAAAGCTATTCATGTACAAACTGAAGTGATTACGTCACAAATTGCAGATTTTGAAAAAAGGATTACTTTAAAAATGGACACTGATATGGCTGAATTAAAATCTTCTGTTGAAGGTCTCAACGCGCGATTGTCACTATTGGAAGCAAAACAAGTCGAAACTGAATCACTGAAGGATGAAAATCGCGAGCTTAAACAACAAATATTTAAGCTTGACGAAGAAATTAAAACTGTCTCTATTCACATGGAGGAATACCAGGAGAAACAACAACAAAAAGAAACGATGTGTGATGCACTACTACACGGAGTTCCATTTCTGCCGACGGAAAATTTACGTTTTATCTTTAATCAACTTTGCACCAATTTAAAAATTACACCACCACTAATTAAAAATATTTTTCGATTAAGATCTAAACGCGATTCTGCTGCACCACCGATCATTATTAAATTTTTCTCGTCACACGACAAACTGCTAATTTTGCGATCAATTGCGAATTACCGAAAAACAACAAATGAACCGCTTCACCTCGAAGATCTTGGATTAGGCAGTGAGAATTCAACGGGAAAATCTAATGTTTACTTGCACGAATGCTTAACACTTAAAAATCGCTCTCTTCTACAGTTATCACTTAAAGCAAAGAGAGATAAAAAACTGTTTTCAGTGTTTACTATTCGTGGCCTTGTTTACATTAAGAAGAGTAAAAATGAGGATGCTAAATTGATTGAATCTACGGACGACTTAGCTGATTCTGTCATGATGACGCGAACAACAATAAACACTGCAACAGAGGATGACTAGTTTACTTCATATTATCATTGTTCCGGATAAATGTAATAATAGTTATTCTAACGTGCAAGTTTTTACATTTTCTTTTTCTTATATTATATTTATTTACTTATTTTTAAATTATATTTTCGCTATAACGTTAAATTTATAATAATTACACTTGAATGCAAATACTTTCTGTTGAAAGTCATCTATATTAACTTTCCTTTTATTTCTCCTATAAAACTTGGTCATATGTATTTAATTTTCATCATCTTTTTGGTTTTCTGGTATGTTAGTTTTCTTTGGCAGTCTATGCAATGCAAGGTGCGACTTATTGGGCACCTAATGTTGTTCATTGTTTACAATGGATGGTCTGAATGAGCTAAACCTTAGGGAATCTGTAGTCGCGTATAATAAAGATAACACGCGGATAATGATTAATGTAATATGTAGCCAACATGCTGGATTGCAAGTGTGTCACCTTAATGCGCAGAGTTTGAAATCTAGGGAGAAAATGGATGAATTCAGATACCTGTTTGAAAGTTCTAAAGTTGATGTCATATGCATTTCTGAGTCTTGGTTCGTTAGTGATGTTATGGATGCGATGTATAATCTTAATGGGTATACCCTCTTTAGATCTGATAGAGTTGGCCGTGTTGGTGGAGGTGTGGCTATTTTTGTACGAGAAAGCCTAGATTGCAAACTTATTCGGAAGGCTTTACCTGGTTGTGAGATGCAATATGTGTTTATAAGAATTATCTGCAAACTTAATAAAATATTGTTAGGATCCGTATACCGACCAAACTCAAATATTGACACTTCACCTCTTATAACTATTTTAGATGAGCTATCACATGTATCACCGTATTTAATTGTTTGTGGAGACTTTAACTCAAATATACATACAGAATCTTCATTGGTTAATAGTATGAGTGCACTTAATTTAACATTAGTAAATTCTTCAGTTCCAACTCATTTTACCAGGGATAATAGTACACTCCTGGATTTATTTTTTGTTAGCCACCCATATAAAGTCCTTCACTTCAATCAACTCTCGGTTCCTTGTTTTTCCCGTCATGATATGATTCAATTAACATACCAATGTGAACCTATTAGTACCGAGAACTTTTATACATTCCGTGATTTTAAAAATATCAACATAGAGCAATTAAAAAAAGACCTTCTTGAAGTAGGTTGGTATAGGATCTATGGTATGCCGCATGTTGATGATCAAGTATCATTCCTTCAAAATAACATAAACAATCTCTTCGAAACACATGTTCCTCTCATAACAAAATCTATTAGAACCAATTGTTCATGCCCATGGTTCACTAATGACATTAAAAATTTAATGCAACAGCGTGATCAAGCCTACAAGTGCTGGAAAAGGTTTCGGTTAGATGTACTTTATAACGACTACCGTATATTAAGAAATAGAGTTACCTGTAAAATATATGAGGCGAAAAGACGTTTTTATGCACCAAGGCTTGATCCTTCGCAGGCGAAACATAACTTATGGAAAAATTTAAAAGATATTGGAGTGGGCAAACAAATAAACTGACAAAGCACCAATTTTGATTGTAATGAGTTAAATAAACTTTTTGCGTCTGTTTCTTCCTCGAATGCTGGCGAAGGACCTTACAACTCCCAGCAAAATAACACTATTGCTATTTTGCGAGATCAATCAGTCGATAATAATTGTGATACCTCATTCTCTACGCCTAAATTTAATTTCACAGCTGTCGATGATGCAGATGTTTTAGCAAGTATTTTATCGATTAAATCAAATTCTACAGGGTTTGATGAAACTAGCCCAATTTTTGTTAAAGTTGTTCTACCTTACATCTTAAAATACATAACGCACATTTTCAATACCATTTTTATGACAGGAGTTTTTCCTTCTGCTTGGAAATATGCCAAAATAATACCAATTCCCAAAAATCAAAGTGAGTTTAGACCAATTGCCATTTTATCATTTCTTTCCAAAGTTATTGAAAAAGTAATGAGTCTTCAAATTCGCAGGTTTCTCCAAGATAAAAAATTACTTTCTGATTATCAATCCGGTTTCCGGCCAAAACATAGCTGTACTACCGCATTAATAAACGTAACAGAAGACATCAGGCAAGCGGTAGACAATGACAAAATAACTTTTCTCATCTTGCTTGATTTTTCTAAAGCATTTGATAAGGTAAATCACAATGTTCTCTGTAGTAAGCTTCAAAGTCAATTTAATTTTTCCATGTCATCTACAAAACTAGTAGCCTCGTATTTAGGACAAAGATTTCAGGCAGTTGCTTTTAATAACTCCGTATCAGATTTCCTTCCACTGAGTCTAGGTGTTCCACAAGGCTCGATACTTGGTCCGATATTCTTCTCAATGTACATAAATGACCTACCTAAATGTCTAACAGGTTCCTCGGTTGATATGTATGCTGACGATGTACAGGTTCGGAAAAGTTTTCCCTTGGGCCTTGTGGAAAATGCCGCTCACGAAGTAAATGAAGATCTGTTTAGGATATCATGCTGGTCTCAAGCAAATGGTCTCTGTTTAAATCCCTCCAAGTCAAAATGTTTGGTGATTTCCAGGAAAGCGGTCGATACTTCATACTTTCCAAAATTGTATCTTAATAATAATAGTATTGAATTTGTGGACTCTGCGAAAAATCTTGGTATAACATTCAACAAAACCCTTACCTGGAATAATCATATCAGATTGACACTAGGAAGGATTTATGGAGGCCTTCGCATGATATGGGCAACACAAAAAATCACACCCTTGAAAACACGAATAATTCTTGCTAAAACGCTACTTATTCCAATTATGCTGTTTGGGTGTGAAATCTTTAGCAACTGCGACTATGAGCACAAGCGAAAATTAAACGTGGCCTATAACAGTATCGCGCGGTATATCTTTGGACTGAAAAAATATGAACACGTTTCCTCTTTTTCCAAATCAATCTATGGTATCAGCCTTGAAGATCTTTTCAAACTAAAAACGCTCACCCTACTTCATAATGTGCTTCAAATGCGTCAACCTACCAACCTTTACAACAGGATCTGTTTTACGCGTTCAGCTAGAACTCCGGATATTGTACCAATTCGCTACACCTTTTTGGTCTCTGAACGACAATTTTTTATTTATTCTATTCGGCTTTGGAATTCCCTTCCCCTAGCAATAAAATTAATAAGTTGCAGAAAACTGTTCAAGGCTAAACTGAAAATATTCCTAGAAAACCCTCGACGATGATGATGATTTGTTTTCTTTTTTTCACCTTTAGTATCCGCCCATACTTATATTTATCCCTTTCCTATTTTTTATATGTATATGTTCCTAGTATTTTGCTATTATTTTTCAGATATTTCAACATATTATTATATAATTTTGATTTGCAAAATAGTTTAAATTATTTGAATAAGTGATTAAATTTATTTTTATCTGAATTTCTTTTGAATTTGTAAAAATCTGTAACATTAATATTATATTATTGAAATTTCTTTGAAGCTTGCACTATTAAACAAGATATTGTATCTTACTGTGTAAGTTATTATAATAAAGATTTGAATTTGAATTTGAATTTGAAAAAAAAATTTGAAAAACATATTATACACATAAGAACATTTAGTGTAAAATTTGGCAAACTTACATTTAGTATGTATCACAGATAAACATAAATAATACAATAAAAGACAAATATAAAGCAATGATAAAAAAAAGAAACACTTCGAGTGAAGTTTAGTCGGCTTTAAATTTTCACGAATTCTGCTTAGTCACCAAAGAGCAGTAAACTGATGAAATGTTCTGGCTGTCTTGTTTACGATTCATATTGTTTTTGTTGTTAATAATATGAAGCGTTTCAAGAGTATACCGCTTGGAGACATGTTTCTCCCTTTCCAGGATTTCCACTCTTTCAAAATCTGGTTTGTGTCCATGCTCAATGGAGTGAATGAACTGGCTCATTCTTTAATGGCAGATTGCCATTATCGATCCAGTCATTGTTTTGCCCCGTGTAAATGCTTATCATTATTGATTTGATTTTACCATTATTTTGCCAGTTAATGGCATGAATTAATGCAGTTTATCACTCCTGTAAATTCGGCATAAGGCGTCGGCGGCACAGGCGGATTTTATGGGCATTCTGCTGGCCATTCAGGGCCAGTTTACAGGCCTCCAAAACCAGATCAGGGAGCAGGCGTCTAGGGTGGATTATCTCTACTCTCTTTTGCCGAGCTTAACACAACTTAGACGTTATGGGCGCGCTGCCGGAGAGGCCCTTTAAGATCCTAGCGGTGCAAGTAAATTGACTGATTAGGACCGAAATAGAGCGAATTTACTCCAATTGCTTAAAGACCTAAGTCTAGATGTGTTTATGGCTATCGAAACTAAGCTTAACCAGAAACATAAATTGACTAATTACAATTACAAGATCGTAAGAAGAGACCGATCCAACTCCACTCAAGGATGAGGCGTCGCAATCTTTATACGTAAATGCATCAGTCACAAGGTAATATATAATAGCGATGTGCGAAAATTTTGGACGCTTATATCATATACATTCATCTCCAACAGGAGTGTGAATGTACGTGATCGCTGCCTATGCACCGGAAACACCTTAGCCCACTTCGTTTATAACAGAGCTTGCATAACTTTTCGAATGCTTAAGATTGAGCTCGGAAGAGAACTACTACTTGGCTGGTCATTTGAACGCCAAACATATAGATGGGAAAATCAAATACAAAATTCTCGAGGTAACCATCTGTATGAGTGGATGGATCAATACAACCTTGAGTATCGCATTGAACTTCTCGCTACGGACAGGCCATCGTTTCCAAGAAGCGGATCTATTGCTGAAAGACGCAAGACTAACAATTACGGACACTGTGGGTCAACGGCAAAGAAATTGTTTAAGAACGATCGAGTACGACAGTGACCACTGCGGGCTCGCCGCCGTAACACAGCTTCCGAACGAGCTTATGGAGTTGGAGGAGTTTGTACCTGTACATAGTTAAAATTACAGTAAAATATTAGGAGTTCCTTGAGGAACTAAATGTGTGAATATATGATTAGTATGATTTGTTCATCCATAAATTATCTCCAACGTCTTATTCAGCGAATTACGTTCGAATGGTATATACCCACCAAAGGACGGGAACCTGACATATACTGAAATACACATTTACTTAGAACAAATGGAAACGAAACAATTCAACGAATAATGAACAGTACAATACCGAAATAAAAAGAACGTAACGCAACCAACATGTACCGTAACGCAACAATTGACGCACCACACAGAAATAAAAGTGGACTACTGACAAGACTAAAACGCTTATACAGACGGTTTACTGACACACGAGATCTGGAGATTAGGACACTGAAGTCGTCCATCAAAAACATCAACAAATTGATCAAAGAAAATTATAGGCTGTCCATTAATTTGTTTTGGGATAACAAAATTCGGGGCTTGAACGCTACCGACCCGAGTATGTTCCCACAAATTATTAAGATATTCAGAAGGAAAATCAAAACGACCTTCCGTGTCTTAAGCTCCAGAGGACGACACAAAACAGAGACGTACTACTGACAGCATGCATGGACCCAGATGGCGCCGTCTTGGACAATGACCTCTTCATAATCGAAGATCCGCAGGAGAAAGTGGAGGCTGTGGGGGCTGCTTTAGAGCAAGTGTACGAGGTGAATGCTAGCAGTGTACGGGTGCATGTCTGGTTGATTTGGAAAGGCCTTCGCCAACGTATGGTTAGAAGGTCTCTATCTAAAGCTTACCAGACTTGGTATAAGTAAGCCGCTATTGTATAAGCTTTGACAGGTAAATGGTAGAAAATTTGTCGTCAAGAGTGGCAATGTAACTTCTACCACAGTTTTTAATATTAAAAATGGTCTTCAGCAGGGAGCGGTTAACTCGCCGATTCTCTTCAGCATTTACACCAGCGGTCTGACAGGTAGTCTAAGTCAGGTAATTGCGTAAGCCGACGATCTAAATGCGTACAGAACAGCTCCAACAGTTGAGGTCATCAAAATTCTTTTGCAGCGTGACTTCGACAAGATTCAGCGATATTGCGATGACTGGAAGTTGAAAATCAACTTCCAGAAATCAGAAACTATTCTTTTTAGGACTCATCAGCATCATCAAAAAAAAAGGAAAAAAATTAAGATTCAAATTATAAGCAGAGTCCACAAAAAAAGAACAAAACCAATACCTAGGTATGCACATGCGTTTGTGTTGTTTTTACATTTCTTCTTAAAATTAAACAAGCCAGACCACAGGCATTATTTTCTTGGTGTTTGAATTCGACCGAATTCCCCTAGAGAAATATAATTCACAGTGTTTGAAAGCTGTACATTTTATTTGTGTCGGTAGCCATCGACTAATATTTTGCGTCTTAGAAGTGTACTACAGCATCTTAGTGATGAGCCCAACTGTAGTACCTGGGCGAAACGCATAATTTGGACTAAAGGTCACAAAAGAAAAAAATTTAAATTAAAACTACTGCAATTAATTAATTGTCGCCTGTTCTATATCTAAACTGTAGCTACGGCTATAGCTATGTATCGTACATTATCTTTGGTCTTGCGATATGTCTTGTTTAATGTGTATCTGGTGCCGCTATGGCGATCCATAGATATTTATGTATATTGGCTATGCTACATACTGGGTCAGTGATAAAGGTAAATTACCGTGCGATCCATTGAACTCTGATTTATTGGCCGACAAGTGCAATATCAATATTATGGTTATAGATGCGCAGCGACAACGGATATTGGAAATTATGATGACGCATATTTCTTATGAAGTGCATGATAAATGTGTTTTCATATGAAATATGCTGAATACTATTTTTTAGTGGATGAGTGTTAGGGATAGAATTTGGCTCTGTGAGTAGAAGTATAAGCCTAACCAACCGGAGGGTCATGAGTTCGATTCCCAACCGGGCATCAAAAAACTAGAAGCTTTTTTTCATAACCATGAGGTTGAAAATTTTATTGTCTGGGAAAACCAGATCAGGAGGAGGAGTTTAAGTACTGGGTCATCGAAAGGTGTCCTAGGGCCAACGAGACCTGCGACATCCGCTGAGGGAACATCAAAAGATGTTCCTGTTAAGGCATCTACATCAGCAGAAGCAATGGCAACAACGGCAACATCAGCCGATATGGCAACAACGAAAAAAAGAAAGCGGATAAAGTGTGTGCCAAATCTGGTGAAGCGGCGCAATAAGCCCACTTTAGCTGAGCTGCCATCTGGGGTGAAAGAGACATCGTCGTCGGCATAAGATGTGACGTCCGCAGCAGAAAATATACAACCCCAACTGAACACGTCACCCTCGGATAATGAAGAGGGATTTGATTATATGTCAGAGGGTGGAGAAGGTCACTTCACCACAGGCGAAAGCAAAGCCTTGTGAAGCTCTCCACATCAGAGGCGTCATCTGAGGAAGATAACGAAGAGCAAAGAATACTCGACCAAATTGGAAAAATCGAGGCAGAAACCCTAAGCGTTAAAAGCCAAAATGGAATAAGCAAAAGGCGCGCCGAGCAAGGGAGAAGATAGAGCTCGACTACAAAAATTCGCTACAGGGGCAGCAGAGCGTAGCGGAACAGCAAAAACAACAACAGCAAAAAGAACAGCAGCAAAAACAACAGCTGCAAAAACAACTGCCGCAACAGCTGCCGAAACAACAATGTCAACAGCAACAGCAAAAAACAAAACAGAAGCAACAGACACAATCGCAGCAGAATCAAATGCAGCAGCAGAATCAGCAGCAACAGCCACAGCCGCCGATTACTAAAAAAGAAAAGGTGCCCTAAATACGTTTAAATAAATACCATAAATCTGTATATTTCAGCCATAGGTCAAAATTTCACTATTAAGAGACTAAATAAAGATAGGCATGCTATCCACTGCTTCACAGTGGAGCAGCACAAGAAAATAAAAGTATTGCTCAAAGAATCCACTACGGCATTCTTCAGTTTCACCCCTAAGGCGACATGCTTCAATGCATGCGTTGCCAAAGGTTCGGCCCCGCCGGCCGCAGCGAACTGCGAAATGCAGTCACGCTGTGTTTAGTGTGGAGAGAACCACAAGGCTGATGAATGAAAGCTAGGGAAGGAACGGGTCGAAGATAGGACCCAGCTAAAATGTGCTCTCTACCGAGGCGACGGACACTCGCTTATTATCGGGGATGCCCGACGTTTCAGTTAATGAAGAACAATAAAGCAGCAAAGCAGACAGTGGAAGAGAAACGCCCAACAGTGCGCCCTCTAACAACAACGCCCGTCAACCCCCAAAATTTCTTACGACCAAATGGCGTCAGGAAGGGGGAGCACGGTACAGCCTACACCAAAGGTAGCCCAACAGGCCCCCGTGCCTTCCATTTTATTGACATTACTGACAAAATCGTGTAAATGGTTTGAAAATTTACCATTGTTTTCGTCATTAAAGAAATTGCAGGGAAGATTGACATTAAATATTGCCATTATAATGGAGTCATGTAAATCCACAATGATGCCATTTTGAAAATTATGGCACACCGCGAGGAAGAATGAACTTGCTCATTCTCTAATGGCAGATTGCCATTATCAATCAAATAGTCATTATTTTCCCCCGTGTAAATGCTTATCATTATTGATTTGATTTTACCATTATTTTGCCAGTTTAATGGCATGAATTAATGGTAGTTTGTCACTCGTGTAAATTCGGCATAAGGCGTCGGCGGCACAGGCGGATATTATGTGCATTCTGCTTGCCATTCAGGCCAGTTGACAGGCTTCCAAAACCAGATCAGGCAGCAGGCGTCTAGGGTCGATTATCTCTACTCTCTTTTGCCGAGCTTAACGCAACTTAGAGGTTAATGGCGCGCTGCCGGAGAGGCCCTTTAAGATCCTAGCGGTGAAAGTAAATTCACTGATTAGGACCGAACGTAGAGCGAATTTACTCCAATTGCTTAAAGACCTAAGTCTAGATGTGTTATGGCTATCGAAACTAAGCTTAACCAGAAACATAAATTGATTAACTACAATTACAAGATCGTAAGGAGAGACCGATCCAACTCCACTCAAGGATGAGGCGTCGCAATCTTTATACGTAAATGCATCAGTCACAAGGTAATATATAATAGCGATGTGCGAAAATTTTGGACGCTAGAGGCATGCATCACATACATTCATCTCCAACAGGAGTATGAGTGTACGTGAGCGCTGCCTGTGCACCGGAAACAACTCAGCCCCCTTAATTTATAACAGAGCTTGAAAAGCTTTTCGAATGCTTACGATTGAGCTCGGAAGAGAACTACTACTTGGCTGGTCATTTGAACGCCAAACATATAGATTGGGAAAATCAAATACAAAATTCTCGAGGTAACCATCTGTATGAGTGGATGGGTCGATACAACCTTGAGTATCGCATTGAACTTCTCGCTACAGACAGGCCATCGTTTCCAAAAAGCGGTTAATATCTGAATCTATTGCTGAAAAACGCAAGACTAACAATTACGGATACTATGGGTCAACGGCAAAGAAATTGTTTACGAACGATCGAGTACGACAGTGACCACTGCGGGCTCGCCGCCGCAACACAACTTCCGAACGACTTATGGAGTTGGAGGAGTTTGTACCAGTACATACTTACAATTACAGTAAGATGCGCTGGCCACGCTTCTCCAACGTCTTATTAAGCGAATTACGTTCGAATGGTATATCCCTACCAAAGGACAGAAACCTGACAAATACTGAAATCCACAGATACTTAGAACAAATGGACGAAACAATTCAACGAACAATGAACAGTACAATACCAAAATACAAAGAACGTAACGCAACCAACATGTACCGTAACGCGACAATTGACGCACTACACAGACAGAAAAATGGACTAGTGACAAGACTAAAACGCTTGTACAGACGGTTTACTAACACACGACACCTGGAGATTAGGACACTGAAGTCGTCCATCAACAACATCAACAAATTGATCAAAGAAAATTATAGGCTGTCCATTAATTTGTTTTGGGATAACAAAATTCGGGCCGCGAACGGTACCGACCCGAGTATGTTCCCACAAATTAATAAGATATTCAGAAGGAAAATCAAAACGACCTTCCGTGTCTTAAGCTCCAGAGGACGACACAAAACAGAGACGTACTTCTGACAGCAGGCATGGACCCAGATGACGCCGTCTTGGACGATGATCTCTTCATAATCGAAGATCCGCAGGAGAAGGTGGAAGCTGTGGGGACTGCTTTCCAGCAAGTGTACAAGGTGAATGCTAGCATTCGTCCGAATCATAACCTGGAGGCAGAGCTCTGGTTCACCACTTTTACCTCCGCAACGATATAACGCAGTGGCGATCTGAGAACCCTGGTTTTACCGGGTTCAATGATGAACATTTGGCAAACGCCATAATCGCTGAGCGAAATGGGCCCAGTTCCCTGTTAATATCGAAGATTGAGCTCCAGCACATCTTCGATTCATTAAAGAAAAAGAAATCAGCAGGAGTCGATGGTATATCCAACGTTGTACTACGACATTTGCCTCAGGAAGCAGTTGACATTTATACCATACTGTTTAACAACGCGCTGAATAATGTATATTATCCAATGCGGTGGAAGACAGCAGTGGTGCATCCTCTCCCTAAAAAGGGAAAGGACAACTCTAATCCGGCGAATCTTCGGTCCATAAGTCTTTTTCCGAGTAACAGCTAGGTATTTGAAATGGTTATTAATAGGGCTCTGTTCAAGTTTGCGACCATTAGTCCAAATTAATATGCGTTTCACCCAGGTACTACAGATGGGCTCATCAGTTAGATTCTGTAGTACCTTTCTAATACGCAATATATTAGCCGATGGCTAACGACACAAATAAAATTTAGTGCTTTAAAGCACTGTGAATTATAAAGAAAACTCAATTAAAATCATAATTACAGTCCACAAAATAAGGAACAAAAACAATACTTACGTATGTAAATGCGTTTGTATTGTTTTTATTTTTGCATTTATTCTTAAATTTAAACAAGCCAGACCACGGGTATTATTTTCTAGGTGTCTGAATTCGACCGAATTCCCCTAGAAGAATATAATTCACAGTGCTTTAAAGCAGTAAATTTTATTTGTGTCGTTAGCCATCGACTAATATATTGCGTATTAGGAAAATGGAAATGAAAATGGCAGGAAAGACTGCCATGAAATATTGCCATTATAATGGAGTCATGTAAATCCACAATGATGTCATTTTGAAAATTATGGCACACCGCGAGGAAGAATGAACTGGCTCATTCTTTAATGGCAGATTGCCATTATCGATCCAGTCATTGTTTTGCCCCGTGTAAATGCTTATCATTATTGATTTGATTTTACCATTATTTTGCCAGTTAATGGCATGAATTAATGCAGTTTATCACTCCTGTAAATTCGGCATAAGGCGTCGGCGGCACAGGCGGATTTTATGGGCATTCTGCTGGCCATTCAGGGCCAGTTTACAGGCCTCCAAAACCAGATCAGGGAGCAGGCGTCTAGGGTGGATTATCTCTACTCTCTTTTGCCGAGCTTAACACAACTTAGACGTTATGGGCGCGCTGCCGGAGAGGCCCTTTAAGATCCTAGCGGTGCAAGTAAATTGACTGATTAGGACCGAAATAGAGCGAATTTACTCCAATTGCTTAAAGACCTAAGTCTAGATGTGTTTATGGCTATCGAAACTAAGCTTAACCAGAAACATAAATTGACTAATTACAATTACAAGATCGTAAGAAGAGACCGATCCAACTCCACTCAAGGATGAGGCGTCGCAATCTTTATACGTAAATGCATCAGTCACAAGGTAATATATAATAGCGATGTGCGAAAATTTTGGACGCTAGAGGCATGCATCATATACATTCATCTCCAACAGGAGTGTGAATGTACGTGATCGCTGCCTATGCACCGGAAACACCTTAGCCCACTTCGTTTATAACAGAGCTTGCATAACTTTTCGAATGCTTAAGATTGAGCTCGGAAGAGAACTACTACTTGGCTGTTCATTTGAACGCCAAACATATAGATGGGAAAATCAAATACAAAATTCTCGAGGTAACCATCTGTATGAGTGGATGGATCAATACAACCTTGAGTATCGCATTGAACTTCTCGCTACGGACAGGCCATCGTTTCCAAGAAGCGGATCTATTGCTGAAAGACGCAAGACTAACAATTACGGACACTGTGGGTCAACGGCAAAGAAATTGTTTAAGAACGATCGAGTACGACAGTGACCACTGCGGGCTCGCCGCCGTAACACAGCTTCCGAACGAGCTTATGGAGTTGGAGGAGTTTGTACCTGTACATAGTTAAAATTACAGTAAAATATTAGGAGTTCCTTGAGGAACTAAATGTGTGAATATATGATTAGTATGATTTGTTCATCCATAAATTATCTCCAACGTCTTATTCAGCGAATTACGTTCGAATGGTATATACCCACCAAAGGACGGGAACCTGACATATACTGAAATACACATTTACTTAGAACAAATGGAAACGAAACAATTCAACGAATAATGAACAGTACAATACCGAAATAAAAAGAACGTAACGCAACCAACATCTACCGTAACGCAACAATTGACGCACCACACAGAAATAAAAGTGGACTACTGACAAGACTAAAACGCTTATACAGACGGTTTACTGACACACGAGATCTGGAGATTAGGACACTGAAGTCGTCCATCAAAAACATCAACAAATTGATCAAAGAAAATTATAGGCTGTCCATTAATTTGTTTTGGGATAACAAAATTCGGGGCTTGAACGCTACCGACCCGAGTATGTTCCCACAAATTATTAAGATATTCAGAAGGAAAATCAAAACGACCTTCCGTGTCTTAAGCTCCAGAGGACGACACAAAACAGAGACGTACTACTGACAGCATGCATGGACCCAGATGGCGCCGTCTTGGACAATGACCTCTTCATAATCGAAGATCCGCAGGAGAAAGTGGAGGCTGTGGGGGCTGCTTTAGAGCAAGTGTACGAGGTGAATGCTAGCAGTGTACGGGTGCATGTCTGGTTGATTTGGAAAGGCCTTCGCCAACGTATGGTTAGAAGGTCTCTATCTAAAGCTTACCAGACTTGGTATAAGTAAGCCGCTATTGTATATGCTTTATGACAGGTAAATGGTAGAAAATTTGTCGTCAAGAGTGGCAATGTAACTTCTACCACAGTTTTTAATATTAAAAATGGTCTTCAGCAGGGAGCGGTTAACTCGCCGATTCTCTTCAGCATTTACACCAGCGGTCTGACAGGTAGTCTAAGTCAGGTAATTGCGTAAGCCGACGATCTACATGCGTACAGAACAGCTCCAACAGTTGAGGTCATCAAAATTCTTTTGCAGCGTGACTTCGACAAGATTCAGCGATATTGCGATGACTGGAAGTTGAAAATCAACTTCCAGAAATCAGAAACTATTCTTTTTAGGACTCATCAGCATCATCAAAAAAAAGGAAAAAAATTAAGATTCAAATTATAAGCAGAGTCCACAAAAAAAGAACAAAACCAATACCTAGGTATGCACATGCGTTTGTGTTGTTTTTACATTTCTTCTTAAAATTAAACAAGCCAGACCAAGGGCATTATTTTCTTGGTGTCTGAATTCGACTGAATTCCCCTAGAGAAATATAATTCACAGTGTTTGAAAGCTGTAGATTTTATTTGTGTCGGTAGCCATCGACTAATATTTTGCGTCTTAGAAGGGTACTACAGCATCTTAGTGATGAGCCCAACTGTAGTACCTGGGCGAAACGCATAATTTGGACTAAAGGTCACAAAAGAAAAAAATTTAAATTAAAACTACTGCAATTAATTAATTGTCGCCTGTTCTATATCTAAACTGTAGCTACGGCTATAGCTATGTATCGTACATTATCTTTGGTCTTGCGATATGTCTTGTTTAATGTGTATCTGGTGCCGCTATGGCGATCCATAGATATTTATGTATATTGGGTATGCTACATACTGGGTCAGTGATAAAGGTAAATTACCGTGCGATCCATTGAACTCTGATTTATTGGCCGACAAGTGCAATATCAATATTATGGTTATAGATGCGCAGCGACAACGGATATTGGAAATTATGATGATGACGCATATTTCTTATGAAGTACATGATAAATGTGTTTTCATATGAAATATGCTGAATACTATTTTTTAGTGGATGAGTGTTAGGGATAGAATTTGGCTCTGTGAGTAGAAGTATAAGCCTAACCAACCGGAGGGTCATGAGTTCGATTCCCAACCGGGCATCAAAAAACTAGAAGCTTTTTTTCATAACCGTGAGGTTGAAAATTTTATTGTCTGGGAAAACCAGATCAGGAGGAGGAGTTTAAGTACTGGGTCATCGAAAGGTGTCCTAGGGCCAACGAGACCTGCGACATCCGCTGAGGGAACATCAAAAGATGTTCCTGTTAAGGCATCTACATCAGCAGAAGCAATGGCAACAACGGCAACATCAGCCGATATGGCAACAACGAAAAAAAGAAAGCGGATAAAGTGTGTGCCAAATCTGGTGAAGCGGCGCAATAAGCCCACTTTAGCTGAGCTGCCATCTGGGGTGAAAGAGACATCGTCGTCGCTATAAGATGTGACGTCCGCAGCAGAAAATATACAACCCCAACTGAACACGTCACCCTCGGATAATGAAGAGGGATTTGATTATATGTCAGAGGGTGGAGAAGTTCACTTCACCACAGGCGAAAGCAAAGCCTTGTGAAGCTCTCCACATCAGAGGCGTCATCTGAGGAAGATAACGAAGAGCAAAGAATACTCGACCAAATTGGAAAAATCGAGGCAGAAGTCCTAAGCGTTAAGAGCCAAAATGGAATAAGCAAGAGGCGCGCCGAGCAAGGGAGAAGATAGAGCTCGACTACAAAAATTCGCTACAGGGGCAGCAGAGCGTAGCGGAACAGCAAAAACAACAACAGCAAAAAGAACAGCAGCAAAAACAACAGCTGCAAAAACAACTGCCGCAACAGCTGCCGAAACAACAATGTCAACAGCAACAGCAAAAAACAAAACAGAAGCAGCAGACACAATCGCAGCAGAATCAAATGCAGCAGCAGAATCAGCAGCAACAGCCACAGCCGCCGATTACTAAAAAAGAAAAGGTGCCATAAATACGTTTAAATAAATACCATAAATCTGTATATTTCAGCCATAGGTCAAAATTTCACTATTAAGAGACTAAATAAAGATAGGCATGCTATCCACTGCTTCACAGTGGAGCAGCACAAGAAAATAAAAGTATTGCTCAAAGAATCCACTACGGCATTCTTCAGTTTCACCCCTAAGGCGACATGCTTCAATGCATGCGTTGCCAAAGGTTCGGCCCCGCCGGCCGCAGCGAACTGCGAAATGCAGTCACGCTGTGTTTAGTGTGGAGAGAACCACAAGGCTGATGAATGAAAGCTAGGGAAGGAACGGGTCGAAGATAGGACCCAGCTAAAATGTGCTCTCTACCGAGGCGACGGACACTCGCTTATTATCGGGGATGCCCGACGTTTCAGTTAATGAAGAACAATAAAGCAGCAAAGCAGACAGTGGAAGAGAAACGCCCAACAGTGCGCCCTCTAACAACAACGCCCGTCAACCCCCAAAATTTCTTACGACCAAATGGCGTCAGGAAGGGGGAGCACGGTACAGCCTACACCAAAGGTAGCCCAACAGGCCCCCGTGCCTTCCATTTTATTGACATTACTGACAAAATCGTGTAAATGGTTTGAAAATTTACCATTGTTTTCGTCATTAAAGAAATTGCAGGGAAGATTGACATTAAATATTGCCATTATAATGGAGTCATGTAAATCCACAATGATGCCATTTTGAAAATTATGGCACACCGCGAGGAAGAATGAACTTGCTCATTCTTTAATGGCAGATTGCCATTATCAATCAAATAGTCATTATTTTCCCCCGTGTAAATGCTTATCATTATTGATTTGATTTTACCATTATTTTGCCAGTTTAATGGCATGAATTAATGGTAGTTTGTCACTCGTGTAAATTCAGGCGGATATTATGTGCATTCTGCTTGCCATTCAGGCCAGTTGACAGGCTTCCAAAACCAGATCAGGCAGCAGGCGTCTAGGGTGGATTATCTCTACTCTCTTTTGCCGAGCTTAACGCAACTTAGAGGTTAATGGCGCGCTGCCGGAGAGGCCCTTTAAGATCCTAGCGGTGAAAGTAAATTCACTGATTAGGACCGAACGTAGAGCGAATTTACTCCAATTGCTTAAAGACCTAAGTCTAGATGTGTTATGGCTATCGAAACTAAGCTTAACCAGAAACATAAATTGATTAACTACAATTACAAGATCGTAAGAAGAGACCGATCCAACTCCACTCAAGGATGAGGCGTCGCAATCTTTATACGTAAATGCATCAGTCACAAGGTAATATATAATAGCGATGTGCGAAAATTTTGGACGCTAGAGGCATGCATCATATACATTCATCTCCAACAGGAGTATGAGTGTACGTGAGCGCTGCCTGTGCACCGGAAACAACTCAGCCCCCTTAGTTTATAACAGAGCTTGAAAAGCTTTTCGAATGCTTACGATTGAGCTCGGAAGAGAACTACTACTTGGCTGGTCATTTGAACGCCAAACATATAGATTGGGAAAATCAAATACAAAATTCTCGAGGTAACCATCTGTATGAGTGGATGGGTCGATACAACCTTGAGTATCGCATTGAACTTCTCGCTACAGACAGGCCATCGTTTCCAAAAAGCGGTGAATATCTGAATCTATTGCTGAAAAACGCAAGACTAACAATTACGGATACTATGGGTCAACGGCAAAGAAATTGTTTACGAACGATCGAGTACGACAGTGACCACTGCGGGCTCGCCGCCGCAACACAACTTCCGAACGACTTATGGAGTTGGAGGAGTTTGTACCAGTACATACTTACAATTACAGTAAGATGCGCTGGCCACGCTTCTCCAACGTCTTATTAAGCGAATTACGTTCGAATGGTATATCCCTACCAAAGGACAGAAACCTGACAAATACTGAAATCCACAGATACTTAGAACAAATGGACGAAACAATTCAACGAACAATGAACAGTACAATACCAAAATACAAAGAACGTAACGCAACCAACATGTACCGTAACGCGACAATTGACGCACTACACAGACAGAAAAATGGACTAGTGACAAGACTAAAACGCTTGTACAGACGGTTTACTAACACACGACACCTGGAGATTAGGACACTGAAGTCGTCCATCAACAACATCAACAAATTGATCAAAGAAAATTATAGGATGTCCATTAATTTGTTTTGGGATAACAAAATTCGGGCCGCGAACGGTACCGACCCGAGTATGTTCCCACAAATTAATAAGATATTCAGAAGGAAAATCAAAACGACCTTCCGTGTCTTAAGCTCCAGAGGACGACACAAAACAGAGACGTACTTCTGACAGCAGGCATGGACCCAGATGACGCCGTCTTGGACGATGATCTCTTCATAATCGAAGATCCGCAGGAGAAGGTGGAAGCTGTGGGGACTGCTTTCCAGCAAGTGTACAAGGTGAATGCTAGCATTCGTCCGAATCATAACCTGGAGGCAGAGCTCTGGTTCACCACTTTTACCTCCGCAACGATATAACGCAGTGGCGATCTGAGAACCCTGGTTTTACCGGGTTCAATGATGAACATTTGGCAAACGCCATAATCGCTGAGCGAAATGGGCCCAGTTCCCTGTTAATATCGAAGATTGAGCTCCAGCACATCTTCGATTCATTAAAGAAAAAGAAATCAGCAGGAGTCGATGGTATATCCAACGTTGTACTACGACATTTGCCTCAGGAAGCAGTTGACATTTATACCATACTGTTTAACAACGCGCTGAATAATGTATATTATCCAATGCGGTGGAAGACAGCAGTGGTGCATCCTCTCCCTAAAAAGGGAAAGGACAACTCTAATCCGGCGAATCTTCGGTCCATAAGTCTTTTTCCGAGTAACAGCTAGGTATTTGAAATGGTTATTAATAGGGCTATGTTCAAGTTTGCGACCATTAGTCCAAATTAATATGCGTTTCGCCCAGGTACTACAGATGGGCTCATCAGTTAGATTCTGTAGTACCTTTCTAATACGCAATATATTAGCCGATGGCTAACGACACAAATAAAATTTAGTGCTTTAAAGCACTGTGAATTATAAAGAAAACTCAATTAAAATCATAATTACAGTCCACAAAATAAGGAACAAAAACAATACCTACGTATGTAAATGCGTTTGTATTGTTTTTATTTTTGCATTTATTCTTAAATTTAAACAAGCCAGACCACGGGTATTATTTTCTAGGTGTCTGAATTCGACCGAATTCCCCTAGAAGAATATAATTCACAGTGCTTTAAAGCAGTAAATTTTATTTGTGTCGTTAGCCATCGACTAATATATTGCGTATTAGGAAAATGGAAATGAAAATGGCAGGAAAGACTGCCATTAAATATTGCCATTATAATGGAGTCATGTAAATCCACAATGATGCCATTTTGAAAATTATGGCACACCGCGAGGAAGAATGAACTGGCTCATTCTTTAATGGCAGATTGCCATTATCGATCCAGTCATTGTTTTGCCCCGTGTAAATGCTTATCATTATTGATTTGATTTTACCATTATTTTGCCAGTTAATGGCATGAATTAATGCAGTTTATCACTCCTGTAAATTCGGCATAAGGCGTCGGCGGCACAGGCGGATTTTATGGGCATTCTGCTGGCCATTCAGGGCCAGTTTACAGGCCTCCAAAACCAGATCAGGGAGCAGGCGTCTAGGGTGGATTATCTCTACTCTCTTTTGCCGAGCTTAACACAACTTAGACGTTATGGGCGCGCTGCCGGAGAGGCCCTTTAAGATCCTAGCGGTGCAAGTAAATTGACTGATTAGGACCGAAATAGAGCGAATTTACTCCAATTGCTTAAAGACCTAAGTCTAGATGTGTTTATGGCTATCGAAACTAAGCTTAACCAGAAACATAAATTGACTAATTACAATTACAAGATCGTAAGAAGAGACCGATCCAACTCCACTCAAGGATGAGGCGTCGCAATCTTTATACGTAAATGCATCAGTCACAAGGTAATATATAATAGCGATGTGCGAAAATTTTGGACGCTAGAGGCATGCATCATATACATTCATCTCCAACAGGAGTGTGAATGTACGTGACCGCTGCCTATGCACCGGAAACACCTTAGCCCACTTCGTTTATAACAGAGCTTGCATAACTTTTCGAATGCTTAAGATTGAGCTCGGAAGAGAACTACTACTTGGCTGGTCATTTGAACGCCAAACATATAGATGGGAAAATCAAATACAAAATTCTCGAGGTAACCATCTGTATGAGTGGATGGATCAATACAACCTTGAGTATCGCATTGAACTTCTCGCTACGGACAGGCCATCGTTTCCAAGAAGCGGATCTATTGCTGAAAGACGCAAGACTAACAATTACGGACACTGTGGGTCAACGGCAAAGAAATTGTTTAAGAACGATCGAGTACGACAGTGACCACTGCGGGCTCGCCGCCGTAACACAGCTTCCGAACGAGCTTATGGAGTTGGAGGAGTTTGTACCTGTACATAGTTAAAATTACAGTAAAATATTAGGAGTTCCTTGAGGAACTAAATGTGTGAATATATGATTAGTATGATTTGTTCATCCATAAATTATCTCCAACGTCTTATTCAGCGAATTACGTTCGAATGGTATATACCCACCAAAGGACGGGAACCTGACATATACTGAAATACACATTTACTTAGAACAAATGGAAACGAAACAATTCAACGAATAATGAACAGTACAATACCGAAATAAAAAGAACGTAACGCAACCAACATGTACCGTAACGCAACAATTGACGCACCACACAGAAATAAAAGTGGACTACTGACAAGACTAAAACGCTTATACAGACGGTTTACCGACACACGAGATCTGGAGATTAGGACACTGAAGTCGTCCATCAAAAACATCAACAAATTGATCAAAGAAAATTATAGGCTGTCCATTAATTTGTTTTGGGATAACAAAATTCGGGGCTTGAACGCTACCGACCCGAGTATGTTCCCACAAATTATTAAGATATTCAGAAGGAAAATCAAAACGACCTTCCGTGTCTTAAGCTCCAGAGGACGACACAAAACAGAGACGTACTACTGACAGCATGCATGGACCCAGATGGCGCCGTCTTGGACAATGACCTCTTCATAATCGAAGATCCGCAGGAGAAAGTGGAGGCTGTGGGGGCTGCTTTAGAGCAAGTGTACGAGGTGAATGCTAGCAGTGTACGGGTGCATGTCTGGTTGATTTGGAAAGGCCTTCGCCAACGTATGGTTAGAAGGTCTCTATCTAAAGCTTACCAGACTTGGTATAAGTAAGCCGCTATTGTATATGCTTTATGACAGGTAAATGGTAGAAAATTTGTCGTCAAGAGTGGCAATGTAACTTCTACCACAGTTTTTAATATTAAAAATGGTCTTCAGCAGGGAGCGGTTAACTCGCCGATTCTCTTCAGCATTTACACCAGCGGTCTGACAGGTAGTCTAAGTCAGGTAATTGCGTAAGCCGACGATCTAAATGCGTACAGAACAGCTCCAACAGTTGAGGTCATCAAAATTCTTTTGCAGCGTGACTTCGACAAGATTCAGCGATATTGCGATGACTGGAAGTTGAAAATCAACTTCCAGAAATCAGAAACTATTCTTTTTAGGACTCATCAGCATCATCAAAAAAAAAGGAAAAAAATTAAGATTCAAATTATAAGCAGAGTCCACAAAAAAAGAACAAAACCAATACCTAGGTATGCACATGCGTTTGTGTTGTTTTTACATTTCTTCTTTAAATTAAACAAGCCAGACCACAGGCATTATTTTCTTGGTGTTTGAATTCGACCGAATTCCCCTAGAGAAATATAATTCACAGTGTTTGAAAGCTGTACATTTTATTTGTGTCGGTAGCCATCGACTAATATTTTGCGTCTTAGAAGGGTACTACAGCATCTTAGTGATGAGCCCAACTGTAGTACCTGGGCGAAACGCATAATTTGGACTAAAGGTCACAAAAGAAAAAAATTTAAATTAAAACTACTGCAATTAATTAATTGTCGCCTGTTCTATATCTAAACTGTAGCTACGGCTATAGCTATGTATCGTACATTATCTTTGGTCTTGCGATAAGTCTTGTTTAATGTG
Source organism: Philhelius pedissequus (assembly GCA_910595825.1). NCBI lineage: Eukaryota > Metazoa > Arthropoda > Insecta > Diptera > Syrphidae > Philhelius > Philhelius pedissequus. Next base: position 220,338,057 of record OU343160.1, on the reverse strand, counting down.
TATCTGGTGCCGCTATGGCGATCCATAGATATTTATGTATATTGGGTATGCTACATACTGGGTCAGTGATAAAGGTAAATTACCGTGCGATCCATTGAACTCTGATTTATTGGCCGACAAGTGCAATATCAATATTATGGTTATAGATGCGCAGCGACAACGGATATTGGAAATTATGATGATGACGCATATTTCTTATGAAGTGCATGATAAATGTGTTTTCATATGAAATATGCTGAATACTATTTTTTAGTGGATGAGTGTTAGGGATAGAATTTGGCTCTGTGAGTAGAAGTATAAGCCTAACCAACCGGAGGGTCATGAGTTCGATTCCCAACCGGGCATCAAAAAACTAGAAGCTTTTTTTCATAACCGTGAGGTTGAAAATTTTATTGTCTGGGAAAACCAGATCAGGAGGAGGAGTTTAAGTACTGGGTCATCGAAAGGTGTCCTAGGGCCAACGAGACCTGCGACATCCGCTGAGGGAACATCAAAAGATGTTCCTGTTAAGGCATCTACATCAGCAGAAGCAATGGCAACAACGGCAACATCAGCCGATATGGCAACAACGAAAAAAAGAAAGCGGATAAAGTGTGTGCCAAATCTGGTGAAGCGGCGCAATAAGCCCACTTTAGCTGAGCTGCCATCTGGGGTGAAAGAGACATCGTCGTCGGCATAAGATGTGACGTCCGCAGCAGAAAATATACAACCCCAACTGAACACGTCACCCTCGGATAATGAAGAGGGATTTGATTATATGTCAGAGGGTGGAGAAGGTCACTTCACCACAGGCGAAAGCAAAGCCTTGTGAAGCTCTCCACATCAGACGCGTCATCTGAGGAAGATAACGAAGAGCAAAGAATACTCGACCAAATTGGAAAAATCGAGGCAGAAATCCTAAGCGTTAAAAGCCAAAATGGAGCCTCTAATAAGCAAGAGGCGCGCCGAGCAAGGGAGAAGATAGAGCTCTAATACAAAAATTCGCTACAGGGGCAGCAGAGCGTAGCGGAACAGCAAAAACAACAACAGCAAAAAGAACAGCAGCAAGAACAACAGCTGCAAAAACAACTGCCGCAACAGCTGCCGAAACAACAACGTCAACAGCAACAGCAAAAAAAACAAAACAGAAGCAGCAGACACAATCGCAGCAGAATCAAATGCAGCAGCAGAATCAGCAGCAATAGCCACAGCCGCCGATTACTAAAAAAGAAAAGGTGCCATAAATACGTTTAAAATGGAGCTTCAGGATACCATAAATCTGTATATTTCAGCCATAGGTCAAAATTTCACTATTAAGAGACTAAATAAAGATAGGCATGCTATCCACTGCTTCACAGTGGAGCAGCACAAGAAAATAAAAGTATTGCTCAAAGAATCCACTACGGCATTCTTCAGTTTCACCCCTAAGGCGACATGCTTCAATGCATGCGTTGCCAAAGGTTCGGCCCCGCCGGCCGCAGCGAACTGCGAAATGCAGTCACGCTGTGTTTAGTGTGGAGAGAACCACAAGGCTGATGAATGAAAGCTAGGGAAGGAACGGGTCGAAGATAGGACCCAGCTAAAATGTGCTCTCTACCGAGGCGACGGACACTCGCTTATTATCGGGGATGCCCGACGTTTCAGTTAATGAAGAACAATAAAGCAGCAAAGCAGACAGTGGAAGAGAAACGCCCAACAGTGCGCCCTCTAACAACAACGCCCGTCAACCCCCAAATTTCTTACGACCAAATGGCGTAAGGAAGGGGGAGCACGGTAAAGCCTACACCAAAGGTAGCCCAACAGGCCACCGTGCCTAATGCCGGATTTAAATGAGTGACAAACTGCCATTATTTCTTCCATTTTATTGACATTACTGACAAAATCGTGTAAATGGTTTGAAAATTTACATTGTTTTCGTCATTAAAAAAATGGCATTGACATTAAATATTGCCATTATAATGGAGTCATGTAAATCCACAATGATGCCATTTTGAAAATTATGGCGCACCGCGAGGAAGAATGAACTTGCTCATTCTTTAATGGCAGATTACCATTATCAATCAAATAGTCATTATTTTGCCCCGTGTAATTGCTTATCATTATTGATTTGATTTTACCATTATTTTGCCAGTTTAATGGCATGCATTAATGGTAGTTTGTCATTCGTGTAAATTCGGCAAACGGCGTCAGCGGCACAGGCGGATATTATGGCCATTCTGCTGGCCATTCAGGCCAGTTGACAGGCCTCCAAAACCAGATCAGGGAGCAGGCGTCTAGGGTGGATTATATCTACTCTCTTTTGCGAAGCTTAATGCAACTTAGAGGTTAATGGCGCGCTGCCGGAGAGGACCTTTAAGATCCTAGCGGTGAAAGTAAACTCACTGATTAGGACCGAACGTAGAGCGAATTTACTCCAATTGCTTAAAGACCTAAGTCTAGATGTGTTTATGGCTATCGAAACTAAGCTTAACCAGAAACATAAATTGACTAACTACAATAACAAGATCGTAAGAGACCGATCCAACTCCACTCAAGGAAGAGGCGTCGCAATCTTTATACGTAAATGCAACAGTCATAAGGTAATATATAATAGCGATGTCCGAAAATTTCGGACGCTAGAGGTATGCATCATATACATTCATCTCCAACACGAGTGTGAATGTACGTGATGGCTGCCTATGCACCGGAAACAACTCAGCCCACTTAGTTTATAACAGAGCTTGAAAAGCTTTTCAAATGCTTAAGATTGAGCTCGGAAGAGAACTACTACTTGGCTGGTCATTTGAACACCAAACATATAGATTGGGAAAATCAAATACAAAATTCTCGGGGTAACCATCTGTATGAGGGGATGGGTCGATACAACCTTGAGTATCGCATTGAACTTCTCGCTTCAGACAGTCCATCGTTTCCAAGAAGCGGTGCCTATCTGAATCTATTGCTGAAAAACGCAAGACTAACAATTACGGACACTATGGGTCAACGGCAAAGAAATTGTTTACGAACGATTGAGTACGACAGTGACCACTGCGGGCTCGCCGCCGCAACACAACTTCCGAACGACTTATGGAGTTGGAGGAGTTTGTACCAGTACATACTTACAATTACAGTAAGATGCGCTGGCCACGCTTCTCCAACGTCTTATTAAGCGAATTACGTTCGAATGGTATATCCCTACCAAAGGACAGAAACCTGACAAATACTGAAATCCACAGATACTTAGAACAAATGGACGATACAATTCAACGAACAATGAACAATACAATACCGAAATACAAAGAACGTAACGCAGCCAACATGTACCGTAACGCCACAATTGACGCACTACACAGACAGAAAAGTGGACTACTGACAAGACTAAAACGCTTGTACAGACGGTTTACTGACACACGAGATCTGGAGATTAGGACACTGAAGTCGTCCATCAAAAACATCAACAAATTGATCAAAGAAAATTATAGGCTGTCCATTAATTTGTTTTGGGATAACAAAATTCGGGGCTTGAACGCTACCGACCCGAGTATGTTCCCACAAATTAATAAGATATTCAGAAGGAAAATGAAAACGACGTTCCGTGTCTTAAGCTCCAGAGGACGACACAAAACAGAGACGTACTACTGACAGCATACATGGCCCCAGATGGCACCGTCTTGGACAATGACCTCTTCATAATCGAAGATCCGCAAGAGAAAGTGGAGGGTTGCTTTAGAGCAAGTGTACGAGGTGAATGCTAGCGGTGTACGGGTGCCTGCCTGGTTGATTTGGAAAGGCCTGCGACACCGTATGGTTAGAAGGTCTCTATCTAAAGCTTACCAGACTTGGTATAAGTAAGCCGCTATTGTATAAGCTTTGACAGGTAAATGGTTGAAAATTTGTCGTCAAGAGTGGCAATGTAACTTCTACCACAGTTTTTAATAATAAAAATGGTCTTCAGCAGGGAGCGGTTAACTCGCCGATTCTCTTCAGCATTTACACCAGCGGTCTGACAGGTAGTCTAAGTCAGGCAATTGCGTAAGCCGACGATCTAAATGCGTACAGAACAGCTCCAACAGTTGAGGTCATCAAAATTCTTTTGCAGCGTGACTTCGACAAGATTCAGCGATATTGCGATGACTGGAAGTTGAAAATCAACTTCCAAATATCAGAAACTATTCTTTATAGGACTCATCAGCATCATCAAAAAAAGGAAAAAAATTAAGATTGAAATTATAAGCAGAGTCCACAAAAAAAAAAAAAAAAAAACAATACCTAGGTATGCACATGCGTTTGTATTGTTTTTACATTTCTTCTTAAAATTAAACAAGCCAGACCACAGTCATTATTTTCTAGGTATCTGAATTCGACCGAATTCCCCTAGAAAAATATAATCCACAGTGTTTGAAAGCTGTAAATTTTATTTGTGTCGGTAGCCATCTACTTATATTTTGCGTCTTAGAAGGGTACTAAAGCATCTAACTGATGACCCAAATTGTAGTACCTGGGCGAAACGCATAATTTGGACTAAAGGTCACAAAAGAAGAAAATTAAAATTAAAAGCAGAGTCCACAAAAAAAGAACAAAAGCAATGCCTACGTATGCATAGGCGTTTGTGTTGTTTTTACATTTCTTCTTAAAATTAAACAAGCCAGACCAAGGGCATTATTTTCTTGGTGTCTGAATTCGACTGAATTCCCCTAGAAAAATATAATTCAAAGTGTTTTAAAGCTGTAAATTTTATTTCTGTCGGTAGCCATTGACTAATATTTTGCGTCTTAGAAGGGTACTACAGCATCTAAGTGATGAGCTCAACTGTAATACCTGGGCGAAACGCATAATTTGGGTCACAAAAGAAAAAAAATTAAAAAAAAATTCAAATTAAAACTACTGCAATTATTTAATTGAGCCGGTAGTTAGGTTCAAACAAAGCCAAATGGAAATGATCGTACATTATCTTTGGTTTTGCGATGTCACCCCTTACTGCACTCATTGTTTTTTTTTCTTTTTTTATTTAATCTTAACTTATAACTATCTTAAAGTAGACAAAAATGTTTAAAACTAGCCTAATTATCAATAACTTACAACTAATTTACTGGCCCTTTACGGGCGCTCTAAGCTAAACTATAACTCTTAATACTAATGTCTTTCGACCTAAAATCTATTTTAATTTATTCTAATTATTTTATTTAATTTTTGTTTTACCAAGAAAACTTTTTTTAAAAAACTCGGTCTGATATCATTTTTCATTTTTTACTTATAAACTACCTAAATCTAGACTAAAAATAATTAAAACTAGATACAATTAACTTATATACAAACTAAAACAAGCTTAAACTACTTAAGATACCTAAAAATACCCAAAACCACTGAAAACTACTTACAAACTAGAACAGCCACAGCAGCATTTTTTTCGTTTTTTTTGTACATTTTGTATACGCATGCAGACACACAGAGACATGCAACCCACAGAGCCAAGTACATACGTACATACATATTCGGATGTACATACATACACAGGCACTCAGCTGCATTCACAAATGCCCCCGCAAACACACCTATTTTTTAAATGTTTTTTTGTGCCACCCCGACTGTTCGTTATACCTAATTTACCTAAATCTACGTAAGTCGGCCAAGACATACCATCCTAATCGACTTTATGTATCATAATGCTGTTCAGAGAGCCACCAGAACTGGTTCTCTTGTTTCGCCCTATCCCTTCGGTCCCGATCGGACACAGTCCTACTGAACCGAAGGCGCTCTTCTCCACCTTGAGCGATGACGTCTCGACCATACAGGAGTCGCCTATCTACAGTTTTCCGGCTGACGTGGTAGATGAGCGGAACCGCCATTCCATCCTGTATCAGCCCTCGACTGTCTAAAAAGAGCAATGCCTCGGGAGGGATGTAGCCACTTAACCGCGCACTCTCAAAATATTCATTATTGGGGTAGTAAGCCCCAAAAACTAAGCTGTTGGTTGAGGACATCGCTCTTGCAGTGTGACCCCGAATCAGCTTAAACAAAAAATTATCTATTCTGTTTATGTTGGCTCCGTTGTATAGAACCTGGTTGGAATAATATCTTATGTACTCCGACTCTGGTGTTCTGTGTATTCCAAGGCAACGTCGAAGACATTGCCTCTCAAACACCCGAATCTTTTCCATTTGAGATGGGGCAACGTTGAACCGCACCGGGCATCCGTAGGCAATCATCGGCCTGATGAGGGCCATGTAGCAAATCACCTTCACCCTGCTGTCAAGACGGCTGCTATAAAACAGTCGTTTTGTCAAGGCAAAGGCTCCCCTAGCCCTGGCCAAGGCAGCACATATATGTCTGTCGAAATACAGGTACTGATCCAACCAGATGCCAAGGTACTTTACTACACTTTCACTCGCCAGTGGATGTCCATGTGGCCCTACCATCACCAGCTTGCGCAAGTTCTTTATCGTATCCCTCGAGTCGCTAGACAGCGGAGTCCTAAACAAAATAGTTTCTGATTTCTGGAAGTTGATTTTCAACTTCCAGTCATCACAATATCGCTGAATCTTGTCGAAGTCACTCTGCAAGAGATTTTTGATGACCTCAACTGTATGAGCTGTTCTGTACGCAATTAGATCGTCGGCGTACGCAATTGCCTGAGTTAGACTACCTATCAGATCGCTGGTGTAAATGCTGAATAGAATCGGCGAGTTAATCGCTCCCTGCTGAAGACCATTTTTAATATTAAAAATTGCGGTAGAAGTTACATTGCCACTCTTGACAACAAACTTTCTACCATTTAGCATGTCATAAAGCATATACAATAGAGGTTTACTTATACCTAGTCTGGTTAGCTTTTGATAGAGACCTTCTAACCATTCGGTGTCGAAGGCCTTCTCCAAATCAACCAGACAGGCACCAGTACACTGCTTTTTAGTTTTGTTCCATTGAATATCAGAAACTAGTTTAGACGCGGCATGAATTGTGTCATGTCCCGCCTTAAAACCGAACTGATTATCCGGGATGATATTTTTGTCCTCCGCTCTATTAATAACCTTTGCAAATAGAAGAAGACTTATCCACCGGAGATTCGCCGGATTGGAGTTGTCCTTTCGCTTTTTTGGGAGAGGGTGCACCTCTGTTGTCTTCCACCGCACTGGATAATATACATTATTCAGCGCGTTGTTAAACAGTGTGGTATAAATATCAACTGCTTCTTGAGGCAAATGTTGTAGTACAACGTTGGATATACCATCAACCCTGCTGACTTCTTTTTCTTTAATGAATCGAAGATGAGCTGGAGCTCATTCTGCGAAATTAACAGCGGACTGGGCACATTTCGGTCGGCGATTATGGCGTTTGCCAAATCTTCATCATTAAACCCGGTAAAACCAAGGTTCTCAGATCGCCATTCGCTTATATCGTTTCGGAGCCATAAGTGATGAAGCAGAGCTCTGTTCTCCAGGTCATGATTCGGGCGAATGCTAGCATTCACCTTGTACACTTGCTGGAAAGCAGCCCCCACAGCCTCCACTCTCTCCTGCGGATCTTCGATTATATAGAGGTCATCGTCAAATACGGCATCCTCTGGGTCTATGCCTGCTATCAGAAGTACGTCTCTGTTCTCTGTCGTCCTCTGGAGCTTAAGACACGGACGATCGTTTTGAACCTTTCTTCTACAAATCTTATTAATTTTTGGGAACATACTTGGGTCGCTAGAGATAACGGCACGAATTTTATTTCCCCAGAACAAATTAATAGCCAATCTATAATTTTCTTTTATCAATTGGTTGATGTTTTTGATGGACGACTTCAGTGTCCTAATCTCCAGATCTCGCGTATCAGTAAACCGCCTGTACAAGCGTTTTAGTCTTGTCACTAGTCCACTTTTTGCGTCAATTGTCGCGCTACGGTACATGTCAGTTGCGTTACGTTCTTTGTATTTCGGTATTGTTATGTTCATTGTTCGTAGAATCGTTTCGTCAATTTGTTCTTAGTATCTGTCGATTTCAGTATTTGTTAGGTTCCTGTCATTTGGTGGGGATATACCATTTGAACGTATTTCACTCAATAAGGCATTGGAGAAACGTGGCCAGGGCACCTTACTGTAATTGTAAGTATGCACAGGCACATACTCCTCCAACTCCATAAGCTGGTTTTGAAGTTGTATTACGGCGGCGAGTCCGCAGTGGTCACTGTCGTACGCGATCGTTCGTAAACAATTTCTTGGCCGTTGACCCACAGCGTCAGTAATTGTTAGTCTTGCGTCTTTAAGCAATAGATCCAGATAGGCACCGCTTCTTCGGAACGATGGCCTGTCTGTGGCTAGAAGATCGATGCGGTACTCAAGGTTGTGTCGACCCATCCAATTAAATAGATGGTTACCTCGAGGATTTTGTATTTGATTTCCCCAATCTGTGTGCTTGGCGTTTAAATCACCCGCCAATATATAGTAATTCTCTTCCGAGCTCAATCTTAAGCATTTAAAAAGCTTTTCAAGCTCTGTTATAAACTGGGTTGGCTGAGGTCTTTCCGGTGCATAGGCAGCGATCACATACATTCGCTTCCCCTGTTGGAGATGAATGCATATGATGCATGCCTCTAACGTCCGAAATTTTCGCACATCACTATTATATATTACCTAATGACTAATGCCTTTACGTATAAAGATTGCGACGCCTCCTCCTTGAGTGGAGTTGGGTCGGTCTTTTCTTACGATATTGTAATTGTTATTAGTCAATTTATGTTTCTGGTTAAGCTTAGTTTCGCTAGCCATAAACACATCTGGACTTATGTCTTTAAGCAATTGGAATAAATTCGATCTACGTTCGGTCTTAATCAGTGAATTTACATTCACAGCTAGGATCTTAAAGGGCCTCTTACCCTAGTCGCCTGCTCCCTGATCTGGTTTTGGAGGCCAGTCAACTGGCTCTGGATGGCCAGCAGAATGCCCAGAATATCCGACTGTGCTGCCGGCGCCTTAGGCACGGGGGCCTGTTGGGCGACCTTTGGTGTAGGCTTTACCGTGCTTCCCCTGCCTGACGCCATTTGGGCGTAAGAAATTTGGGGGTTGACGTGCGATGTTGTAGGAGGGCGCACTGTTGGACGCTTTTCTACCACTGTTTGCTTTGCTGCTTTATTGTTCTCTATAAGCTGAAACGTCGGGCATCCCCGATAATTACCGGGATGTCCGCCGCCTCGGCAGAGTACACATTTAAGCTGGGTCCTATCTTCGACCCGTTCCTTTCCTAACTTGCATTCATCTGCATTGTGGTTCTCTCCACACTTAACGCAGCGTGACTGCATTTCACAGTTTGCTGCGCCGTGGCCGAACCTTTGGCAGCGCATGCATTGAAGCATGTCGCCGCGCCTTTTCAATTTTTCCCAAGTTACAACCTGGTAGTTGAGGACGGAGATACTCCTCAAACTATCCAGTTTGCTGCTGGATGAGAGTTGAACAAGGAAGAAGGGAAGACTACGCTTCTCCTGCCTAGCTCTAACTGTAGCGAACGGCTTAACCCCGATAAAGTCGAGATCGTCATTCGCTTTTTGGCGGAGTTCACTTAAGAGCACCTGTGGTTCTGTGCACTCATTATTAATGTGTATCTGGTACCGCTATGGCTATGGCCATAGATATTTATGTATATTGGGTATGCTACATACTGGGTCAGTGATAAAGGTAAATTACCGTGCGATCTATTGAACTCTTATTTATTGGGCGACAAGTGCAATATCAATATTATGGTTATAGATGCGCAGCAACAGCGGATATTGGAAATTATGATGATGACGCATATTTCTTATGAAGTGCATGATAAATGTGTTTTCATATGAAATATGCTGAATACTATTTTTTAGTGGATGAGTGGTAGGGATAGAATTTGGCTCTAAAATTAGTATAAATAGGCATAGGATGATGAGGATAAAATCAGAAATTGTTCAGATCTTATAGACAAAGGTTGCAGCCTATGCATATCGACAGCGGGCCTTTAGAGTAAATAAACAAAAAAAATATTTATAAATCAATCTTTTTATTAAACTTGGACATTTCTCCCCACAAAAACTGTTCTCCTCAGTTTTAAGAGGAAAGTACGGTTTGTTGGGTTATTTCATACCGTAGAATTGCGCATTAATAATTCCTTAGCAATATAGTATAATGCAATATCAACAATTTCATATGACCCTACTGGAATTTCAATTTCATGTTCTGCGATATGAAGCAAATTGTTTTGTTTATCAATATTGGGTATTTAATTATATATTGGAAAATCAACTAATTTACAAACATATAATCTTGCTCCAGATTCAAGGGTTTATAGGTACCTCAGTTCAAATTTATTATTATATTTCTCATTAACTCAATAGTTAACAAATTATTACTACACATCATTTAACTTGCAAATAGCCTAGTGGCTAGAGCATACAAGTCCAGTCGATCTCGAACTGTGGAAGTGTTTACTCGTTTTCGGCTTTCACAGTAATTCCAAATAAACTTAGTGTGTGAGTAGAAGTATAAGCTTAACCAACCGGAGGGTCACGAGTTCGATTCCCAACCGGGCATCAAAAAACTAGAAGCTTTTTTTCATAACCGTGAGGTGGAGCTTCAGGATACCATAAATCTCTGTAAGTCGGCCATAGGTCAAAATTTCACTATTAAGCGACTTTATAAAGATAGGCATGCTATCCACTGCTTCACAGTGGAGCAGCACAACAAAATAAAAGTATTGCTCAAAGAATCCACTACGGAATTCTTCAGTTTCAGCCCTAAGGCGACATGCTTCAATGCATGCGTTGCCAAAGGTTCGGCCACACCGCAGCGAACTACGAAATGCAGTCACGCTGTGTTAAGTGTGGAGAGAACCACAATGCAGATGAATGCCAGCTAGGGAAGGAACGGGTCGAAGATAGGACCCAGCTAAAATGTGCTTTTTTTTTTCTCTACGAGGTGACGGACACTCGCTTATTATCGGGGATGCCCGACCTTTCAGTTAATCAAGAACAATAAAGCAGCAAACAGTGCGCCCTCCAACAACAACGCCCGTCAACCCCCAAATTTCTTAGGCTCAAATGGCGTCAGGAAGGGGGAGCACGGTACAGCCTACACCAAAGGTAGCCCAACAGGCCCCCGTGCCTAATGCCGGATTTACACGAGTGACAAATTACCATTATTTCTTCCATTTTATTGACATTACTGAAAAAATCGTGTAAATGGTTTGAAAATTTATCATTGTTTTCGTCATTAAAAAAATGGCAGGGAAGACTGACATTAAATATTGCCATTATAATGGAGTCATGTAAATCCACAATGATGCCATTTTGAAAATTATGGCACACCGCGAGGAAGAATGAACTTGCTCATTCTTTAATGTCAGATTGCTATTATCAATCAAATAGTCATTATTTTGCCCGTTTAAATGCTTATCATTATTGATTTGATTTTACCATTATTTTGCCAGTTTAATGGCATGAATTAATGGTAGTTTGTCACTCGTGTAAATCCGGCATAAGGCGTCGGCGGCACAGGCGGATATTATGGGCATTCTGCTGGCCATTCAGGGCCAGTTGACAGGCCTCCAAAACCAGATCAGGGAGCGGACGTCTAGGGTGGATTATCTCTACTCTGTTTTGCCGAGCTTAACGCAACTTAGAGGTTAAGGGCGCACTGCCGGAGAGGCCTCTTAAGATCCTAGCGGTGAAAGTAAATTCACTGATTAGGACCGAACGTAGGGCGAATTTACTCCAATTGCTTAAAGACCTAAGTCTAGATGTGTTTATGGCTTGCGAAACTAAGCTTAACCAGAAACATAAATTGACTAACTATAATTACAAGATCGTAAGAAGAGACCGATCCAACTCCACTCAAGGAGGAGGCGTCGCAATCTATATACGTAAATTCATTAGTCATTAGGTAATATATAATAGCGATGTGCGAAAATTTCGGACGCTAGAGGCATGCATCATATACATTCATCTCCAACAGGAGTGTGAATGTACGTGATCGCTGCCTATGCACCGGAAACACCTTAGCCCTCTTAGTTTATAACAGAGCTTGCATAGCTTTTCGAATGCTTAATATTGAGCTCGGAAGAGAACTACTACTTGGCTGGTCATTTGAACGCCAAACATATAGATTGGGAAAATCAAATACAAAATTCTCGAGGTAACCATCTGTATGAGTGGATGGATCAATACAACCTTGAGTATCGCATTGAACTTCTCGCTACAGACAGGCCATCGTTTCCAAGAAGCGGATCTATTGCTGAAAGACGCAAGACTAACAATTACGGACACTGTGGGTCAACGGTTTCTTTAACAGGATAAGAAATAAACAATCAGTAATGTGTGCAATTAATATTTATAATGTCCTGATAAAACCTTACTTTGAGTTTTGTTCGTCAATTTTATACCTTTGTTCTAACACTGAATTGTTAAATCTACAACGTCTACAAAATAAATCTATGCGTATTAGACTGAAATGTAACCGTCTAATTCCGATAAGAACAATGCTAGATATGCTCCAATAGATGAATGTTAAACAAAGAATCTTTGATAATTTATTATGTTTTGTTTTCAAAATTAAATATAACTTATTACCTAAATATTTAAGTAAATATTTGAGATATGTGGGTGAATCACAGCCTTATAATCTTCGAAATAGAGATGATTTCAGACTTCCTAACTACATTGCAAATCTTACACAAAATAGTTTATTATATAAAGGATGTAGACTTTTCAACTCACTTCCTTCCAAAGCAAACAATTTAAAAATTGTAAACAAAATTGAATTTTAATAGCAGAGTTCTGCTAAATAAATAAATAAACTAAACTAAACTGTAGTACCTGGGCGAAACTCATAATTTGGACTAAAGGTCACAAAAGCATAAATTTTAATTAAAATTAAAAGCAGAGTCCACAAAAAGAACAAAAGCAATACCTATGTATGCACATGCGTTTGTTGTTTTTACATTTCGTCTTAAAATTAAACTAGCCAGACTACGGGAATTATTTTAAGGTGTCTGAATTCGACCGAATTCCCCTAGAAAAATATAATTCACAGTGTTTGAAAGCTGTATATTTTATTTGTGTCGGTAGCCATCGACTAATACTTTGCGTCTTAGAAGGGTACTACAGCATCTACCTGATGAGCCCAACTGTAGTACCTAGGCGAAACGCATACTTTGGACTGAAGGTCACAAAAGAAAAAAATTTCAAAAAAAAAATTAAAATTAAAACTACTGCAATTAATTAATTGTTGCCTGTTCTATATCTGGACTGTAGCTACGACTATAGCTATGTATACACAACACATGAGCCGGTAGGTAGGTTCAAACAAAACCAAATGGAAATGATCATACATTATCTTTGGTTTTGCGATATGTCACCCCTCACTGCACTCATTGTTTAATGTGTATCTGGTACCGCTATGGCTATGGTCATAGATATTTTTGTATATTGGGTAGGCTACATACTGGGTCAGTGATAAAGGTAAATGACCGTGCGATCCATTGAACTCTGATTTATTGGGCGACAGGTGCAATATCAATATTTTATTTATAGATGCGCAGCGACAGCGGATATTGGAAATTATGATGATGACGCATATTTCTTATGAAGTGCATGATAAATGTGTTTTCATATGAAATATGCTGAATACTATTTTTTAGTCAATGAGTGGTAGGGATAGAATTTGGCTCTAAAATTAGTATAAATAGGCATAGGATGATGAGGATAAAATCAGAAATTGTTCAGATCTTATAGTCAAAGGTTGCAGCCTATGCATATCGACAGCGGGACTTTAGAGTAAATAAACAAAAACAATATTTATAAATCAATCTTTTTATTAAACTTGGACATTTCTCCCCACAAAAACTGTTCTCCTCAATTACAAGAGGAAAGTACGGTTTGTTGGGTTATTTCATATGGTAGAATTGCGCATTAATAATTCCCTAGCAATATAGTATAATGCAATATCAACAATTTCATATGACCCTACTGGAATTTCAATTTCATGTTCTGCGATATGAAGCAAATTGTTTTGTTTATCAATATTGGGTATTTAATTATATGTTTGAAAATCAACTAATTTACAAACATATAATCTTGCTCCAGATTCAAGGGTTTATAGGTACCTCAGTTCAAAATTATTATTATAGTTCTCATTAACTCAATAGTTAACAAATTATTACTACACATCATTTAACTTGCAAATAGCTTAGTGGCTAGATAATACAAGTCCTGTCGATCTCGAACTGTGGAAGTGTTCACTCGTTTTCGGCTTTCACAGTAATTCCAAATAAACTTAGTGTGTGAGTAGAAGTATAAGCTTAACCATTTTATATACAATCCATAGTACTATCATGAAGCGGAACATCCGAGGCGCCCTCTGGTGACTTCGCCGAAAGGTGAAACACTGCTGATTGGGCAGACTCTCAGAGAGCGAGAATTTGAAGGATTGACAAATAAAAAATTAGGTAAGACAAATAGATAATAAGGGAGAAGAATGCAAAAAGCTAAGGCAGGATAAAAGAAAATATATTTTTTGCATTTTTCTTTCACATTTTTCATAAACTGGAGAAAATACCTACGTAGGAAGAATATACCAATTTCAATTTGTAAGTATCCCGTTCGACCTACTTTTGTTTAGGATATACCTAGGTATAATAGTTTTTAATTTTAATATTTTAATATTAAATATTTTATTTATAGATGCGCAGCGACAGCGGATATTGGAAATTATGATGATGACGCATATTTCTTATGAAGTGCATGATAAATGTGTTTTCATATGAAATATGCTGAATACTATTTTTTAGTCAATGAGTGGTAGGGATAGAATTTGGCTCTAAAATTAGTATAAATAGGCATAGGATGATGAGGATAAAATCAGAAATTGTTCAGATCTTATAGTCAAAGGTTGCAGCCTATGCATATCGACAGCGGGACTTTAGAGTAAATAAACAAAAACAATATTTATAAATCAATCTTTTTATTAAACTTGGACATTTCTCCCCACAAAAACTGTTCTCCTCAATTACAAGAGGAAAGTACGGTTTGTTGGGTTATTTCATATGGTAGAATTGCGCATTAATAATTCCCTAGCAATATAGTATAATGCAATATCAACAATTTCATATGACCCTACTGGAATTTCAATTTCATGTTCTGCGATATGAAGCAAATTGTTTTGTTTATCAATATTGGGTATTTAATTATATGTTTGAAAATCAACTAATTTACAAACATATAATCTTGCTCCAGATTCAAGGGTTTATAGGTACCTCAGTTCAAAATTATTATTATAGTTCTCATTAACTCAATAGTTAACAAATTATTACTACACATCATTTAACTTGCAAATAGCTTAGTGGCTAGATAATACAAGTCCTGTCGATCTCGAACTGTGGAAGTGTTCACTCGTTTTCGGCTTTCACAGTAATTCCAAATAAACTTAGTGTGTGAGTAGAAGTATAAGCTTAACCATTTTATATACAATCCATAGTATTATCATGAAGCGGAACATCCGAGGCGCCCTCTGGTGACTTCGCCGAAAGGTGAAACACTGCTGATTGGGCAGACTCTCAGAGAGCGAGAATTTGAAGGATTGACAAATAAAAAATTAGGTAAGACAAATAGATAATAAGGGAGAAGAATGCAAAAAGCTAAGGCAGGATAAAAGAAAATATATTTTTTGCATTTTTCTTTCACATTTTTCATAAACTGGAGAAAATACCTATGTAGGAAGAATATACCAATTTCAATTTGTAAGTATCCCGTTCGACCTACTTTTGTTTAGGATATACCTAGGTATATTTCGATTTGTTTTGGTTTTTTTAACCAAGATTTTGTGTGGCGTTTGTAGGTACGTGTGTGAAATATATTTTTCCGTCGGTTGTCCAACAACAAATTCGAACTCAATGAATACATGCTTCATCAGATTGCGACTTGGTCATACTATTACCACCCACCAACACCTACTCCGCAAAGAAAGCCCACCTATATGCCCAATTTGCAACTCTAAACTCGATATCAACCACATTTTGAACTTTAACACCTGTCCAACCACAGCACCTCATCAACCACAATCATCATCCATTAGTGAAGCCTTAAAAAACCCAAGTCACAACAATTTAATTAAAGTTTACAACTTTGTAAAAAAACATAAAATAGATATCTAGTTTTCCTTTTTATTGAACACTCATATTGTATAATAACATAGTAACTCATTAGCATATATTAATTTATCATCTTTTTTTTTCTTTTTTCTTTTTTATATTAATAATCCTTCGTACGAATTATATGTTAATTATTTATCATTTAGCTTAGAGCCGAACGCCATAGTAGCTTGTGCTCCTTTTCTCATATTAGCATTGTAATTTTAATCACATGTTAATAAATTATAATAATAATAAAAATAATTTGCAGGTTGATTATTTAGTAAAAAAAAATTATTAAAAAAAATGGTTTCTTTAACAGGATAAGAAATAAACAATCAGTAATGTGTGCAATTAATATTTATAATGTCATGATAAAACCTTACTTCGAGTTTTGTTCGTCAATTTCATACCTTTGTTCTAACACTGAATTGTTAAATCTACAATGTCTACAAAATAAATCTATGCGTATTAGACTGAAATGTAACCGTCTAACTCCGATAAGAACAATGCTAGATATGCTCCAATAGATGAATGTTAAACAAAGAATCTTTGATAGTTTATTATGTTTTGTTTTCAAAATTAAATATAACTTATTACCTAAATATTTAAGTAAATATTTGAGATATGTGGGTGAATCACAGCCTTATAATCTTCGAAATAGAGATGATTTCAGACTTCCTAACTACATTGCAAATCACAAAATAGTTTATTATATAAAGGATGTAGACTTTTCAACTCACTTCCTTCCAAAGCAAAAAATGAAACAAACTTAAAAACATTTAAAAGATATGTAAATGAGTTCATCAAATGTAATTATCCTAAAGGATGTAAATATTGTATATACCTATATAATTTAAGTTTAAAAATTGTAAACAAAATTGAATTTTAATAGCAGAGTTCTGCTAAATAAATAAATAAACTAAACTAAACTGTAGTACCTGGGCGAAACGCATAATTTGGACTAAAGGTCACAAAAGCAAAAATTTTAATTAAAATTAAAAGCAGAGTCCACAAAAAGAACAAAAGCAATACCTATGTATGCACATGCGTTTGTGTTGTTTTTACATTTCTTCTTAAAATTAAACTAGCTAGACTACGGGGATTATTTTAAGGTGTCTGAATTCGACCGAATTCCCCTAGAAAAATATAATTCACAGTGTTTGAAAGCTGTATATTTTATTTGTGTCGGTAGCCATCGACTAATACTTTGCGTCTTAGAAGGGTACTACAGCATCTACCTGATGAGCCCAACTGTAGTACCTGGGCGAAACGCATACTTTGGACTGAAGGTCACAAAAGAAAAAAATTTAAAATAAAAAATTAAAATTAAAACTACTGCAATTAATTAATTGTAGCCTGTTCTATATCTGGACTATAGCTACGACTATTTTTTAGTCAATGAGTGGTAGGGATAGAATTTGGCTCTAAAATTAGTATAAATAGGCATAGGATGATGAGGATAAAATCAGAAATTGTTCAGATCTTATAGTCAAAGGTTGCAGCCTATGCATATCGACAGCGGGCCTTTAGAGTAAATAAACAAAAACAATATTTAGAAATCAATCTTTTTATTAAACTTGGACATTTCTCCCCACAAAAACTGTTCTCCTCAATTATAAGAGGAAAGTACGGTTTGTTGGGTTATTTCATATGGTAGAATTGCGCATTAATAATTCCTTAGCAATATAGTATAATGCAATATCAACAATTTCATATGACCCTACTGGAATTTCAATTTCATGTTCTGCGATATGAAGCAAATTGTTTTGTTTATCAATATTGGGTATTTAATTATATGTTTGAAAATCAACTAATTTACAAACATATAATCTTGCTCCAGATTCAAGGGTTTATAGGTACCTCAGTTCAAAATTATTATTATTATAATTCTCATTAACTCAATAGTTAACAAATTATTACTACACATCATTTAACTTGCAAATAGCCTAGTGGCTAGAGCATACAAGTCCAGTCGATCTCGAACTGTGGAAGTGTTCACTCGTTTTCGGCTTTCACAGTAATTCCAAATAAACTTAGTGTGTGAGTAGAAGTATAAGCTTAACCATTTTATATACAATCCATAGTACTATCATGAAGCGGAACGTCCGAGGCGCCCTCTGGTGACTTCGCCGAAAGGTACAACACTGCTGATTGGAAGACTCTCAGAGAGCGAGAATTTGAAGGATTGACAAATAAAAAATTAGGTAAGACAAATAGATAATAAGGGAGAAGAATGCAAAAAGCTAAGGCAGGATAAAAGAAAATATATTTTTTGCATTTTTCTTTCACATTTATCATAAACTGGAGAAAATACCTACTCGTATGTAGGAAGAATATACCAATTTCAATTTGTAAGTATCCCGTTCGACCTACTTTTGTTTAGGATATACCTAGGTATATTTCGATTTGTTTTGGTTTTTTTAACGAAGATTTTGTGTGGCGTTTGTAGGTACGTGTGTGAAATATATTTTTCCGTCGGTTGTGTGTAAAAATAAAAATGAAATTCGGTATTTTTTTTATTTTTGTGTGATAAAGTGTTTTTGTAAAGTTGAAGTTAATTAGTGATGTTGGGTGAAAAAATTGTGAAGTGTCTTTATAACTATATAGTAGTTACCTACCTATAGGTAGGTAGGTACATAAAAATATTTTTTTCAGATCAAAATACCTAGGTATGTAGGTACCTACCTGCAGCGAGTAAAAATACATTCTTATAATAATAAAATGCTTGATATTGTTGCTAACAACCTTAATGTAGGTAAGAATTGAAGCTGTTAGAAAGTAGGTATTCTAGGTAACAATTGGATATGCAATTTGAGTATGCAAAATTATTAAACATTTTTGGAAGCATTTTCATTTAAAAAAAATTATTTTGATCGGTTCATTCAAAAATGATAAAGTATAAAATATGAAAAATGGTTCTATACCTACATACCTAGATATTTGAAATTTAAAGTGCACATATTACATTATATATCAAGCCTTGAAATTGAATTGAAATGTAATGTAAATAAATCCGAATGGAATACCTAAATATAAAAATATTTTATGCATTAACAAACATTTGAAATTAAAATTAAAAAATGTTTGCATTATATATTAATAACAAACATTTAATAGCAAACCATTTATCTCTTTTTCCAGTAGGACAATTATATTTCACGTGCACCTACTGCAACCAGGATTGGATTTGACTTTAAAAACTATTCCGAAGATTGCCTATGAATATTTTTAACTTTTTTTAAAAATGCAAAAATAAACAAAGTAGAAAATAAAATAATCGATTATTTCGAAAATCGTAAAAAAATGATGCTATGGTTCTTTTTTGTATGCACTAAGACTTAGAGTTTGCCTTCGTAGGTTAATATTGTCGTCATTATGAATAACCAACGGAGAATTCCACTGAAAGCTAACGTATTTCTATTACTAATTTTCACACATTTATTTTAAAAATTCGAGTTGGATTTTCGACCAATAACTAAGAGAATAGTTCAGTAGAATATTCACTCCATGTATCAAAATCAATCAATTAAAAAACGTTCGCTTTTCTTCTAACAATGAACAAAACAAAACTATGTAAGTATGTGTCTACCAAGTTTGAAGAAAATCGCTTCAGCTTCTATCATTGGAATGCTGAGTTTGATGAAAATCTTAATATATACATTTTTTTTATTACGTTACCCAATTATGTCTAAATATATACACCAAATGTATCGCAATTAAAAATAAAGATTTTTGTTTTATTTTGTTTGTTTTATTTGCGAATAAATTCTAATTTAATATTTATTTACTTGTTTTGTTTGTATTTTAGATTACGTTCTAATATTTATGGAGTCTGCTCATAACAGCGTAAGTAAATTTTTTTCGAAAATAATCCACAGTTTTTTTAATAAATTCATTAATAAAGGGAAAATGTAGTTTTTGGTAATCTTTTTTCTTTGAAAAAAATGGTTATTTTTGGTACCTCTAATAAAAACATTGTTTTGGCTTTTGCGATTGCGCGGAAACACAACGAAAACGAGGATTGCTCGAAATTGATTCCAAAACACGTTGTAAACGTTGTTTTGTAGAAAGAAAGACAATATTATATCCCAAACAAATACAAGATATAAAACTTTCACGAATTTATTTTTCTAGATTTATTTAATAAATCAAAATATGATAATTTCGAAGTTTATAATCAAAATTAAAAAATATCTTTTTTAATAAATGTTTGCCCTGGGCCTTTTGACTTTACAGCTTTAAAAAATGAACTTAAAGTTTTGTATACAACTTCTTCTCTTCGACAACTTGACGTTTTACCACTTCATAACCATTTAGAAATCGAAATATTGCGTGATATATTCCCGCAAATTTATAACTTAACAATAAATTTATTTAAGATATTGTATTTGCATCCGAAAAAAGTTTTCTTACGAAATCGCTTTTATTATGCATTAAGCTCATTGCTACATTTAACTTAAATGACTTAAGGTATAACAAATTTGGTTTAAATTGCTGAACCTTATGGTTTCATACTAACTTATGCATTGAACGAAATAATTTCAAGTAAACTTCGGAAATTTAATTTTTTGGTGACTAATTTTTCTTCGACCTACCTTTTGAAATTATTCACGCCTAACCACTGATACATACCCACCTATATCTTTAACGTTCACTATTATATGTACATATTTACATTTACATACCTAGGTTCCATCTATGTATGTATATATGTACATAAAATATAGATATTACCTTCCTAATAATTAAAAATAAATCCATTTAAATATACATTTGTAGGTAGGTACCATTCAACTATTTATTATTCTATTTGAAACAGCATAGGCTATACCTACCTACTAACAGCGTCAATGGTTAGCTACATTAAAGTTGTTAACTACAAGAGCAAGTTCGTACGATCGAGTCCTGCATTTGATTTGAATGTGTCCATGTAAATTTTTATCTTAATGTCAATTTTTATTCCTTCACTAAACCACCATCTTCGATGGTTTAGCGAAGGACTAAGTTTGTAAATGTGAAATATCAGAAATTCTGTTGTATTATTAGCATTTTGCTCACACCATATGGAATAAGTCCTAAACCTTTATTAATTTAGGTGTATAACTTCCTTATTCATTCCTGTTTTTTTAATATAATGCATTTTAATAATGTTTTTTTGTTTGAGTTTTTCTTTTTTTTTTTTTGAGTTTTAATACCTACCTATACTTAACAACCTTAAATATGTTAAAAAAAAACATAAAATAATTTAACATAACAGCAAAGCACTTATAGTAGATAAAAGCTATAACATGATACATGACCTAGTTTCTAGGACATACATCACCCACATGCAACCTATTTAAATAAAAAATAAAATTCATTCAAAAATTAATTTTAATTAGAAAAAAAACTTATTCAAAATTTTGATATGCAAAATTAGTCTGGCTACCTAGATCTTCTCAGATATAAAATTTTAGATAAATCCAATGTATACCGTTACCGGAAAACCCAAAAAATTAAAAAACCGTTATATGAAAGGTGCCGTTAATAGACTTTTGCCGTAAACTTGGTTATTACTAAATGATAGCTAACAAAAAAATTCTCAAATATTTTTATCGGAATCGTTGGAGCCGCTTTCGAGAAAATAAAAGTATTTCCTTAACGGTTTTATGGCAGGTACCTTCATTTTCATGTTTCATTGTTAGAATTTTTTTCTTGTTTTTTACGAATGCATAACTTGCCTAGTACCTACCTATAAGTAGGTAAGTAAGAATAGTTAGGTGTGTATGTAAGTACATTTGTCTTATACATTATAAATGTTAATTTACCTACCTACGATTGTTTTAAGCGCAACTGAGCCGCTTTTGGTGAAGTACCTACCATATATCAGAAGACATCAACTCTAAAAAGCTAAATACAATAAAACCTAGGTTACTAAAAATTTGTTAGAATAATTTCATTTTTTCACCAAATCCAAATCATAAAATAACTAAAATCCAAACAATTGTATGTAGGTACACATCCAAACTACCCCAACAATTCAGTACCAAACTTATAATACGTATGTATCATTATAGGTACGTATTCACGTATGAACAATCAATAAGCGATGGAAGTAACAAAATTACTTACTTTGCTACATTAAGGCAAATCGAAAAATAAAATATCCTCATATAAAAAGTAAACTACAAATTTGATGTCAAAAAAATATACCACATTTTGTTTTCTCCCTTTTATTCAATATTGCTATAAGAACAGAAATAAAACTACCTCATCTCTTCTTTTAACTCTTTTATTTCTCTGCCCCGCTCTCAAACAACAAATAACTGCAAAGGCAAATTTCTCGACACAAGCGCCATCTGCACAGGCGCGCTGATGAACAGATTTTCATGTTCCATGGTAGTACTATATAGATATAAATACAGCTTAACCAACCGGAGGTCAAATTTTATTGTCTGGGAAAACCAGATCAGCAGGAGGAGTTTAAGTAATGGGGCATCGAAAGGTGTCCTAGGGCCAATGAGACCTACGATGGCAACATCAGCTAAGGGAACATCGAAAGATGTTCCTGTTTAGGCATCTACATCAACAGAAGCAATGGCAACAACAGCAACATCAACCATATGGCAACAACGAAAAGAAGAAAGCGGATAAAGTGTGTGCCAAATCTGGTGAAGCGGTGCATTAAGCCCACTTCAGCTGAGCTGCCAGCTGGGGTGAAGGAGACATCGTCGTCGGCACAAGATGTGACATCCGAAGCAGAAAATATACAACCCACACTGAACACGTCACGCTCGGATAATGAAGAGGGATTTGATTATATGTCAGAGGGTGGAGAAAGTCACTTCACCACAGGCGAAAGCAATGCCTTGTGAACCTATA
This sequence comes from Philhelius pedissequus, assembly GCA_910595825.1. Classification (NCBI taxonomy): domain Eukaryota; kingdom Metazoa; phylum Arthropoda; class Insecta; order Diptera; family Syrphidae; genus Philhelius; species Philhelius pedissequus. Next base: position 220,315,111 of record OU343160.1, on the reverse strand, counting down.
CACATCAGAGGCGTCATCTGAGGAAGATAACGAAGAGCAAAGAATACTCGACCAAATTGGAACAATCGACGCAGAAATCCTAAGCGTTAAAAGCCAAAATGGAGCCTCTAATATACAAAAGGCGCGCCGAGCAAGGGAGAAGATAGAGCTCAAATACAAAAATTCGCTACAGGGGCAGCAGAGCGTAGCGGAACAGCAACAACAACAGCAAAAAGAACAGCAGCAAAAACAACAGCTGCCGAAACAACAACGGCAACAGCAACAGAAAAAAAAAACAAAACAGAAGCAGCAGACACAATCGCAGCAGAATCAACAGCAGCAGCAGAACCAGTAGCAACAGCCACAGCCGCCGATTACTAAAAAAGAAACCACCCATAAATACGTTTAAAAGGGAGCTTCAGGATACCATAAATCTGTGTAAGTCGGCCATAGGTCAAAATTTCACTATTAAGCGACTAAATAAAGATAGGCATGCTATCCACTGCTTGACAGTGGAGCAGCACAAGAAAATAAATTGCTCAAAGAATCCACTACGGAATTCTTCAGTTTCACCCCTAAGGCGACATGCTTCAATGCATGCGTTTCCAAAGGTTCGGCCACGCCGCAGCGAACTGCGAAATGCAGTCACGCTGTGTTAAGTGTGGAGAGAACTAAAATGCAGATGAATGCAAGCTAGGGAAGGAACGGGTCGTAGATAGGACCCAGCTAAAATGTGCTCTCTACCGAGCGACGGACACTCGCTTTTTATCGGGGATGCCGGACGTTTCAGTTAATGAAGTACAATAAAGCAGCAAAGCAGACTGTGGTAGAGAAACAGTGCGCCCTCCAACAACAACGCCCGTCAGCCCCCAAAAATTCTTACGCCCAAATGGCGTAAAAAAGGGAGAGCACGGTGCAGCCTACACCAAAGGTAGCCCAACAGGCCCCCGTGGCTATGGCGTCGGCGGCACAGGCGGATATTATGGGCATTCTGCTGACCATTCAGGGACAGTTGACAAGTCTTCAAAACCAGATCAAGGGGCAGGCGTCTAGGGTGGATTAGCTCTACTCTGTTTTGCCGAGCTTAACGCAACTTAGAGGTAATGAGCGCCCTGCCGGAGAGGCCATATAAGATCCTAGCGGTGAAAGTAAATTCACTGATTAGGAGAGAACGTAGAGCGAATTTACTCCAATTGCTTAAAGACCTAAGTCTAGATGTGTTAATGGCTAGCGAAACTAAGCTTAACCAGAAACATAAATTGACTAACTACAATTAAAAGATCGTAAAAAGAGACCGATCCAACTCCACTCAAGGAGGTGGCGTCGCAATCTATATATGTAAATGCATTAGTCATAAGGTAATATATAATAGCGATGTGCGAAAATTTCGGACGCTAGAGGCATGCATCATATACATTCATCTCCAACAGGAGTTCGAATGTACGTGATCGCTGCCTATGCACCGGAAACACCTCAGCCCACTTAGTTTATAACAGAGCTCGAAAAGCTTTTCGAATGCTTAAGATTGAGTTCGGAAGAGAACTAATCATACGGGATACTCAGTTCGGTGTTAAGGTGAGGCATGACACAATTCATGCCGCGTCTAAACTCGTTTCAGATGTCCAATGGAACAAATCTAAAAAGGAGTGTACGGGTGCCTGTCTGGTTGATTTGGAGAAGGCCTTCGACACCGACGATCTAATTGCGTACAGAACACCTCCAACAGTTGAGGTCATCAAAATTCTTTTGCAACGTTACTTCGACAAGATTCAGCGATAGTAATGACTGGAAGTTGAAAATCAACTTCCAGAAATCAGAAACTATTCTTTTTAGGACTCCGTTTTCTAGCGCTTCAAGGGATACGAGAAAGAACTGGCGCAAGGTGGTGATCGTAGGGCCAAATGGAATCAACTGGCGAGTAAAATTGTAGTAAAGTACCTTGGCATCTGGTTGGATCAGTACTTGTATTTCAGGAAAAGGTCGCCTTTGTCCTGACAAAACGATTGTTTTATAGCAGCCGTCTTAACAGCAGGCTAAAGGTGATTTGATACATTGCCCTCATCAGCTCGATGATTGCCTATACGGTGTGGTACAACGTTGCCCCATCTCAAATAGAAAATATTCGGTTGTTTGAGAGTCAGTGTCTTAGACGTTGCCTTGGATTACACAGAACACCAGAGTCAGAGTACAAACGATATTATTCCAACCAGGTTCTATACAACGGAGACCCCGAAGGTCACATTTTAAGAGCGATGTCCTCAACAAACAGCATAATTTTTGGTGCTTATTACCCCAATTACGAACATTTTGAGAGTGCGCGGTTAAGTGGCTACATCCCTCCCGAGGCATTCTTCTATTTAGCCAGTAGAGGGCTGATACAAGAAGAATGGCGGTTCCGCTCACCTACCACGTCAGCCGGAAAACTGTAGATAGGCGACTCCTGTATGGACGAGACGTCATCGCTCAAGGTGAAGAAGAGCGCCTTCGGTTCAGTAGGACTGTGTCCGATCGGGACCGAAGGGATAGGGCGAAACAGGAGAACCAGTTCTGGTGGCTCTCTGAACAGCAGTTTGGTATCTAAAGTCGATTAAGAATGCATGTCTTGGCCGGCTTACATAGATTTAGGGTAATTAGGTATAGGGAACAGTCGGAGGCATATGTGCATGTATCTGCGTGTTTTATATGTTGTATGTATGTGTGGGTTGCATGTAACTGTATCTGCATGCGTATACGAAATATACAGAAAAAAAAATTTTAAAAACGAAAAATGCTGCTGTGGCTGTTCTAGTTTTTAAGTAGTTTTAGGTGGTTTTGGGTATTTTTAGGTATCTTAAGTAGTTTAATTTATTTTTAGTTAGTATAGTTAGTTAGTTGTATTTAGTTTTAATTATTTTTAGTCTAGCTTTAGGTATAGTTTATAAGTTATAATTAAAAATATGATAAGATACCGAGTTTTTTTTTTTAATTAAAGGTTGAAATTACTAGAAATGATTATCAAAATTTGTAAAAATTGGGCAATGCTTATTGAAAATATATATGTCAATTGGACATAGGTATACCACAAGAATTCACTTACCCCAAAATTGCTCGTCGGAGTGGCCACTCCTCCGATAAACCTTGGTTGGCGATTTTGTCTTTATTACGCCTTCTTTTATTTCTGGTTATTATTAGGTTTAAATTTCTATAAATATTACTACAATTTCAAAAAATAAAAATGATAATCTACCTCATGCACATTATATATGTATATACATATATTCATCTATAAATGCATATATATGTGCATGCATATATAGGTATGCAACCACTTAATAAATTGTAACAATTCAAATAGGATACCACTTTTAAAGTATAAATATTACGTAAATCCAATTTAGATTTTAGTGAATTTGAATTGAATTCGAAAATTAAACTCTGATTTAAAACTCTTTTCCGGCTTCTTCTTCTATTTAATTTAGTTCTGACGACCCACTTTCGGAACGGTGATTCTTATTATCGATTTGGGATTATTTAAGGTAGATAGTCTGGATTTGGAATACTTTTGGAATCGCGTATGAACCCGTTAGAACGACGTTTAGCAATAAATTTAGGCCGTCAAAAAAAATGTTGGCCGTAAAAAAAATTTGAACGGCCTAGCCTGTGTTCTAGTTTGTAACTATATACGTAAGTATATCCTTGAGTATGTATAAGTATAAATGTGGACTTGGGTGATATGATATATATATATATATATTTATATCTAATATTGGTAATGTCCACTCTGGAGTCGCTGCGACTTATATTTCCCAATCACTCGACCAGCACTTCAAATTACAAATTTATTTGATGTTCCTACGATATTGCTCCTTTGTAGCTTCGTCCGGTGGTACCTTTTTTAATGCTGGCTTTTGCTACCTCTTATGGACTTTGTTTGGAAAGAAAGTACCTACCGACAGATTTTACTAAAGAACCCTAGCTTTAACATTCCGCACTCAAACATACGAACCAAGATTTTCCAGCCTTTGTTTAAAATACGGCTACTTACACCCATATAATTACGCTTATAGACGTTATCCGTTTAATTACACGTAATCATAATCTTTGCATTTTCACGCACTACTTGCCGTCAATTTCGAGTGCAATCGTATTCATGAGTGTCATGAAAACCGAGTCTAAAAAAGTCTCATGCAACATAGATGCACTTCCCAAACAATTCTAACATTTTATGCTAAAAATTACTCGCATTATACTTGACCGCTTGAGTGCTGACTTGTGTAATTCAAGCGTTCCCCTCTCAGAAATAGAAAGCCCAATAATGGTGCCCTTCACTCCTGCAGGCAGTAACGAAAGAGCATTATTTCGTTGCCATTGAATTCAGTTGTTTACCATTTGTCAACAAAACAACATACAATTTAATGTTTTCGGTTCATACCTAATCGTTTAATTAGTGCGGTTGTGATAAAAAAAGTGTAAACAAAAATTGCATTATTTATTAGGTAAATAGTAAGCGCAAAAGTGAAATGCAAACGGCATACAAAAATCAAAAATTCGTTTCGTTTTGAATATGTGCGACGAAGACAATATACTTCGGTATATAAGCGCGAGTGAGATACACGAGAAAAATCCGCTACAGTGAACCAAATAATGTAAACAGTTGGCATTTAACTAAAAGGTAAAGCTGTAAAAAAAAACAGAGGTCGTTCGGGATAGTTTAGACTTTGAAATTTTTGATCTCTTTCTTGTGTGCCAGCTGTTATGCTAGACGTGGGACGCGAACCCACTTATCAGAACGGAGGAATATATCATCAGATAAGTGATACAATTTTGTTTATTTGTTGGAATCGATACTTTCTGTTTGGTTTTTATTTCATTTTAGTTATCGTTTTATTGTCGCATGTCTTTGGCATGGAAAATGCCAAGAGGTTTACCAGCCCTGGATTCCAACTCATACATGCAGTTGCCCACTACTTTTTTTACACGGGATTTTAGACATTTTGGAAGCAACTTAGCGTTAATTTCTTGGGCAAAATTGCTTTGGGAGAAATTTCTATGGAATACATCCTGACCTTCGCGGTAAGTGACATTTTTCGATCGTTTATTATAAGTATTTCTCGACTTAATATATGCCCTGTCCAAATTCTCCGACAACTTCTGCCTGGCCAATGTCAATTTGAGGGCGCGAGGTGTGACCAACATTTCGGGATCGTGTAGAGCGTTTATTTTACATAGTACTGTGTAAGTTGAACTGTGGTTTATCATGTTTTGTCCGAATAAAGCGCAATATGGTTGACAATTTAGGGAATCATGCATGTCGGAACGCAACGCCCAACTCTACAGATGAATATCCCAGTCATTTTGTTGTTTGGAAATTAGGATTCTCAGTTTGCTAAGAAAACTATGATTTACCCGCTCTGAAATGTTGGACTGAGGCGAATACACCTCTGCTCCCATATGTTTAACGCCGTAATTGTTCAAAAAGATTTTGAAGTCTTTAAACACAAATTGACGTCCGTTGTCGGAGTGGATTTGTTCAGGGGTCCCGAAAGCATGGAAAATTTCTGATCCAAGATGTTGAATCACACGGTTTGAAGTAGCTTTTGGTAAAGCTTTGGGGAACATAAACTTCGTGAAATGGTCAACCAGAATAAAAACGTCGATGTTTCCTCGTTTTGTACGCGGGTACGGGCCTAAAAAATCAACGTAGAGTCGTTGCATGAGCCTTTCAGTTTTTATTTGTTTGATTATCGGCGTGAATTTCGTTAGGAGCCTTGACCATCTTACAAGTTTCGCAGTTTTTCACGAACATCTTAATATCTTTTGTCATTTTTGGCCAATAATATTTCGATCGTATACGAGCGTACGTTTTGTCAAAGCCACTATGGCAACTTAGTTTATTGTTGTGGCATATTTCAATACTCTTTTGCGTAAGATTGTCGGGCAGCCACAAGCGCCAGAGCGAATCTTCTTCGTCTACACCTCCCGTTCTAAATCTTACTCTTCGGTAAACATATTTTCCGGAAACAACAAGGTCTGGAAGAGTTGCCTGGTTTTGGACAATGTTCTCTCTCAAGCGGGTATATTGTTCCGAATTAAACTCAGCCGAATCTAAATCGATATCACCGCATATCAGTATCGAATAATCTCCACAAATCTCATTACTCACAGCAGTTTCGCAATCCGTGATTTTTTCCATGTTCATCCTAGATAAGCAATCCGGCACCACGTTTAAGGACCCTTTACGATGTTCAATGGAGAAATCATACCCTCGCAGTTCTAGACTCCATCCGACTAGTCTGCCTGATAATTCCTTCATTGATATAAGAAATTTGAGGCTGGAATGGTCTGTTATGATTCTAAAGGACATTCCATCGACATAAGGCCGAAATTTTCGCACGCTTAGCCTCGCATTGAGACATTCTTGTTCCGTGACCGTATAATTTTTCTGAGATTTGTTGAGCTTCTTCGAAATGAAAGCGATGGGCTTTTCGTTACCGTTCTCATCCACTTGAAATAGAACACCGACTACACATTCAGACGAAGCATCGCATTGGATCACGAAAGGTTTTGAAAAGTCAGGTTCAGCTAAGACTGGAGATGACGAAAACGCCGTTTTAAGTTTTTCGAACGATTCGAGTGCTTCAAAAGTAATTTCGAATTTAGCATTCTTCTGAAGGCAATTGGTTAAAGGAGCAGCTACATCGGCATAATTCCGGATAAATCTTCTATGCCATCCCGTTAGGCCCAAAAACCTCCTAACTTGCCTAACGGTAGTTGGAACTGGAAAGTTGACCCTTATCCGGGTTGGTTTTCAGGTTTCCCTGACCTACGATAAATCCTAGAAATTTTATTTCCTTTATGCAAAATCTACTTTTTTCGAGATTGATTGTTAGATTTGCTCGACGAATATAGACTGCCACCTCTTTAGGAATGCGTAAATGTGACTCAAAATTCGAAGTACAAATCAATAAGTCGTCTAAATAGACAAACACATTATCACGGAGATGACTAGGAATTACTTGATTAGTTTACACAGCGTTTGTCCAGCATTGCTCAAACCGAATGGCATTACTTTAAACTGGTAGAGTGGCCTACAAGGTACGTCCAAAGGAATTTGCCAATAGGCGTCCTTTAGGTCTATCCCCGAGATAAAGTGTCTTTTATCCGACTTAACAAACCTTCAACATGAGGCAACGGATACGCATCTTTAACAAAACAATATAAAATTGAATCGTCGTACATTAAATTATAAAGGGTGATTTTTTTGCTACTTGGTTTTTGACGTTTATATTTTTGACAGATCACACATGACAAATTGAATAGACTTACGCCTGAACAACGTTTGCAAATTATTGAAATTTATTATCAAAATTCGTGCTCTGTGAAAAATGTGTTTCGCAAGCTACGTCCGTTTTATGGTCTTCAGCGACGAGGCTCATTTTTGGCTAAATGGATACGTGAATAAGCAGAATTGCCGTATTTGGAGTGAAGAGCAGCCAGAGGCAATTCAGCAGCTACCAATGCATCCCGAAAAATGCACTGTTTGGTGCGGTTTATGGGCAGGCGGCATCATTGGGCCGTACTTCTTCAAGGACGATGAAGGCCGCAGGGTTACGGTCAATGGAGAAAGGTACCGTTCGATGATAACAGATTTTTTTTTGCCGAAAATGCAAGAATTGAACTCGGTCGACATGTGGTTCCAACAGGACGGTGCCACATGCCACACTGTACGCGAAACCATGCATCAATTGAGAGGCGAATTTGGTGAGCAGTTGATCTCACGTTTTGGCGCAGTCAATTGGCCACCAAGATCATGTGATTTGACCCCGTTAGACTATTTTTTGTGGGGCTATGTTAAGTCTATTGTCTATGGGGACAAGCCAAACACGATTGCTGTCTTGAAAGCCAACATTGAACGCGTCATTGGTGAGATTCCGGCCGAAATGTGTGAAAAAGTTTGCCAATAAATTGGACCTTCAGAATGGACCACCTAAAGCGTAGCCGCGGGCAACATTTAAGTGAAATTATTTTTAAAAAGTAAATGGCAGAAATTGATTTATCGATCCAAATAAAAATTTCATTCACTTTTTACAAGTTTCTGTCTTTTTTTGAATTTTCAAAAACCAAGCTCTTAAAAAATCACCGTTTATAAACTAACCCGCTTTTCTTCGATTTACTTGTTGTATTTTGTATAGCTTGAACCAAATCACTTAGCCAACGGTCAGTTTCGAAGATAGAGGATTGAAGAAAACAAAAATAGTGCACAAGATATTTAATGTGTACAATGCCAGTGATGAAATACTTTTTTGAAAACTGCACAATAACCTCCATCATACCTCATACAAATAAAGTCCATCCCTGGAAGGTGATTCTGTGTATCTTTGATCTCTTATTTGTGATTTTTTATTTCCATTTACATAGGTTGTTTACATTTTTCACTTAACATATTTATTGTCGACTGTGAATTGACCGACGTATACAATTCTTAATTTTACTGATTTTCAATTTATCAATTTCCAGTAACGTATTTTCTTTTATGAAGGAATTGAATGATATTTTTATGCGTCCATTCAATATCAATATTTAGGTTATTTTTTTTGGGAGAACTAATACTTAACATAATAGATATTGATCCCTTATGCGATGAGCCAAGAAATTTTACAATCTTTTTGGACTCCTAAATGCTATCGAATTATTTATTAGAGAATCATATTTACGAATGGATATTTTTTTGGAAAAGATCTCATCATAAATGTCTTACTTATTGGCAAAATAAGATGGTGGGCAAAAGATAAATCCCTCACCAATATTTTTAGCAGTTTTGGAGACTCCTCAGCGAGCTTTATGTTGACCTTATAGTGACACACTGTAAGATTTCTAATTTAAAAACATTTTCAAGTCATGTTCGATTCGAGGCATTAAATTTGAAGCAAAATTTATTAAATTTGAAAACCATTCTGACGGCTCATGTGATATTTTGAAATTCGATTTTTAAAAAAATTAAAACTTATTTAACTGTTTCATATCAATACACATTTTTATTATCTGATATTTGATGTCTCCGAGAAATTTGTTAACTGGGGAAACCAGCTCCTAAAAGCAAAACACTCTGATCTTATAATCGAATCTATATTGCATTTGTCGAAGATAATAATGAAAACGCTAATGCCTAGTGAAATTGCTACAAACGAGCCCGTAACAGATGCTAAAAAAAAGTTCGAGGCCGAAGTTTATAAAAAAACACTAGATATTTGTATAACATCCTTAAGATCTCATTTCCGGGAACATGGTAGGATTGCACCGGATTGCTCATTTTTCGGACCCGAAGATGTTGAGCATATTTTATAATTTAGGGGATTCAGTTCAATGTTACGGCCGTTTTATTTCGATGTAAAAACATACAAACATCTTTTTCCCGGACACAAATTGATCATAATTTTATTATGTACTCAGGTTACATGCGTAAGATCATCTCAAAATTAAAATATATAAAAAATCGCTTAAGAAATACATTGCATAGCATGCATTGCATTTGTGAACAGTTTCCTTTTTAAAAAAAAAATGTTAATGATTGATAACATAATAGACGTACTGACAGGAAATATATTTAAAGTATTTAAAACTGATTTAAAAACTGAAAACTGAATTAAAAATTGCTAATTTCTGAAAATTATGTTTTGACTAAACTGAAAGTCACACCCTCCTAACGTCGTAAAATAAATGTTAAATTAATAAGTGCTGCAAAACTTTTTTAGCCATATATGTATTTTACCTACCTACACTCAATGAATTGAACATGGATATAAATACAGTTTTGTACATTTAAAAATGAGAAAGCATGAAAAAATGAAATTACAAGAAACAATTTATGCATATCAACTTTTATATTTAACCATTTTGATAGTAAATATGTATTCTGTGGCCTTTTTCCTAAAAGACCCGGGAGGTCCTTTGATTCCCACTCCGCCCCTGGCAACCACCACAGTTCGAACGATTATGAAATTCATCTAATATGTATTTAAATGATTGTTTGTTCAATCTGGCCGCCTGAATAAATTTTAACAAGAAACAAGTTAAAATAAAGTTTGAATAAGAGTTTAGCTTACTATTAGTCATTGAACTTAATTCTTACAAATTGTTTTCCATATGTAAGGGGTTCGAATGGTCCCGTAGCGTTCTACGATACCTTCGTGTTGCAAGGAGAGCATTTCGCCTTTCTATTGTTCTTCATCCAGTAAAATTCAAACTGGTACATCCATCTTCTAAATTTAAGTTCTCCAATTCTCAGAGAAATTTAATAATTTTAAAATAGAAACTAGTTTGACAGCTTAACAGCGGATGTCAAAAACGTTTTGTTGCTAAACTGCAAATTAAATACGGCTGGAAACCAGAACAACCTTTTACAATTCGCACGGATTTAATTTTCGTTCCCGTTTTTAAATTCGGTCGGAAATCAGAACAGCCGTGATAGATGTAATAAGTTAAGCTATTTTAAAAATTAAAATTACACCTGATTGAATATGTATACATGAATTTATTTTTGTTTTATAAATAAAAAAAATTGTTTAACAAATAAACAACTATCAAAGAGAATCCGTTTTCAGCGTTTCATTCATTTTGAAACAAGAAAATGTAAAAGGATTTATATTTGATCTGAATGATATAGAATGAACAAAATACGTACAGATAATCACACTATTGTGTGCTTACTGATAAATAGTTTATGTAGGATGCTCTGACCCTTTTCCTTCTCTCTGGTAGTCGCTGCTGATGTTTTCATCTCAAGTTAAAGTTTCATATCCGTTTACTTCATGTTGGAATATACAAAAAATTGTTTCACAAAATATTATATCGAATGCCGAATCGAAATGTCAAAACTCAATAAACTATTTGTAGTAAATTAGATCACAACTTTGATTGTTTTTATGACTGCCAAGTTGTGACCTTGGCGGAGAATCCGAAAAGGTCACAAAATATTTCTGAATAAATTGCAGCTGAACACGCCCAAAAGAGTGCAAAAAACTAGGCGAATATAACTTTTTGACGTTTGTAAATGTCAAAGTGGCATATGGATTTAGTATGATGCTAAAAAGATAAAGTAGCCATTTGATGAATTTAACTTTAGTAAAATGTTAAAAGTTAGTTCGATAATAATCTTGTTTAAAATTAGCAATTTCCTTTTTTTTAGCTTAGTGTCATACTAAACTGCTTTACCATCGTACTAATACGTTCAAAATTATGCGCCCCTCTTTTTAGCTAGTATCATACTAAAAATGATTTAACATATTACTAAATCGACTAAAATTTTGCGCCATTGATTTTTGTTAATAATCTGCGCACTACTGGGGTTTTGAAAACCCTTAAGATGATCAAGCACAGTGCGAGTTAGGAAAGGATTTAAGAGGAGATACCTACCAAAGGACATTAGTTTTGAATTTTCGAATATCAAAATAAAAAGAGAAAAATAGAGACAGGTGAAGCATTCCACATTCACGTTGTACGGTTAAAGAAATAATCTATGTATGTACTTGACATTGACACTACGTCCCTAGTTCGGGTGAAGGGTAATCTTATGAGCATTCCTAGCGAGTACAATATACTATAGTTGAATTAGTTTTAGGGGAGGAATGGAACTATTTCACTAGTACATTGTATATAAAAATAGCAATAAGATATAATTTTTTTTGTCATATATAAAAACATCTGTTTTAACCGAAATAGTTCGAGTTTGTGCCAAATAAATTTGAATGGGCTTTAAAAACATACCTTGCACCAGTTTATACACACCACACCAAAACATAAGGCCTTATAATACAAAACCCACCTGCAAGAACAGTATCCGATAAATTATATTTAATTGCAGCTTTCGGGAAATCTTTTAGTTTGCGATTTGTTAGTAATAACTCTCCGCTAAGGTGAGCTTCTTCTAAAATCCGTTCGAGAGATCTTACTAATTGAGAATGCCCGGTGGTTACCGAATTATGTATTCGTATGCGGTGAAGAGTTACAGCCATCATTACTTAATATAGTTTTTTTGGTCATAAAACTAACATTTATAGATTATTAATCTTTAATTCATCATAATTTTCTTGTTACAAAAATTTGTTTAAATGCGCACCTCAAATGTTTATTGGTTAATACAATGCTAAACTAATGCCGATTTCGTTTCAACAAAAACATCGATCTGCCGTCGATCCGCCGTCAATTTTTTTCTGAAAATCAAATTCGTTCCAAATTAAAACCAATTCTTTTCTGGAAAAATACATCCGTATTGAATCTCTTTTTGGAGACGGATTCAAAACGGATTTGTGCACAGATTCTTACACACACTACAATAATAGTTTTGAAGTTTCTCAATTGTTGTGTTATGAATTAATTTTTATTTTGGGGCAGTGTACAGAAAAAGTAAATTAATATTTTAAAAAATAAAAAAAAATTGTTAAAAACTTCTTGGAAACAAATATTAAAAAAGTGCAAGTGAGTTTAGAAACTCCCTCGCGTCGGAATCGGGAAATTAAAACGAAATTAATGACGTATTAACGAATTGAAGATTTGTTTTTTTTTAGAACTGCAAAGCAACACACACACTCCCAAAAGAGATTCGGTCCGTAATCGTTCGTTTCAAAGCAAAAAAGTATTGGTTTTAGTAGCGAATCATATTTATTGAAACGAAATCGACATAATAATCATAAAAACCCGAAACCTAAGCTTTCATTTCACATTTCCCAACAAGCTGAAAACGCACACAAGAATCTTTTCTGTTCTTCCTATACACCATAGACTACACAGCACAAATAAGCCAAACTAAGATCGGAAACCTTCGTACGTTTCACCCCTCAAAACCAATTTATTACATTATTGTATTTGTAGCTTTAAAACTATATCCATGAATAGATGGAAAATCGAAAAACAAAACAAAACCAAATTAATAGGCCTGTGTTGTCTATGCGTAAATAGGAGGAGGAACAGAAAAGTGTCTTATGGCGTTTTTATCAATGAGTCTATTGGAAGAGGAACAGAAAAATTATTTGGGTGCGTGTTTCAGCTTGCTGGCAAATGTCAAATGAAAGCAGAGGTTTCGGGTTTTTATGATTATTATGTCGATTTCGTTTCAATAAATATGATTCGCTACTAAAACCAATACTTTTTGGCTTTGAAAAGAACGATTACGGACCGAATCTCTTTTTGGGACTGTGTGCGTTGCTTGGCAGCTCTAAAAAAAAAACAAATCTTCAATTCGTTAAAACATCATTATTTCGTTTTTATTTCCCGATTCCGACGCGGGGGAGTTCCTAAACCCACTTGCACTTTTTTAATATTTGTTTCCAAGAAGTTTTTAACAATTTTTTTTATTTTTTAATATATTAATTTACTTTTTCTGTACACTGCCACAAAATAAAAATTAATTCACAACACAACATTTGAGAAACGTCAAAACAAATGTTGTAGTGTGTGTACGAATCTGTGCACAAATCCGTTTTGAATCCGTCTCCAAAAAGAGATTCAATACGGATCTGTTTTTCCAGAAAAATATTGGTTTTAATTTGAAACGAATTTGATTTTCAGAAAAAAATTGACGCCGGATCGACGGCAAGTCGATGTTTTTGTTGAAACGAAATCGACATAAGTTATTAGCTTATGGCAAAAATAAGCCATAATAAGATTGGAAACCTTCGTACGTTTCACCCCCCAAAACCCATTTTTATACTAAATTGTATTTATAGTTTTGAAACTCCATCCATGAATAGATGGGAAATGGAAAACAAAACAAAAACAAATTACTAGGGTTGTTTCTATAGCAAGAGGAACAGAAAAGATTCTTGCGTGTGTTTATAGCAATGAGCCCATTGGAAGAGGAACAGAAAAGTTACTTGTGTTCGTATTCCAGCTTGTCGGTAAATGAAAGCAGAGGTTTCCGTCCTTATGTTTTTACACTATGGTTTATGCTTTTAATATTACAAAAGTATAATCGAAATATTTGGATTTTGGGGGGTGAAAAGTACGAAGGTTCCAAATCTTATTATGGCTTACTTGTGATACAATGTCCGACAAACCAGATAAAATTTTTTGGGTACATTCAGATGTGTGTACGATAGCCATTATCCTTTTTTCACACCGCGATCGATACAAAGGTTGTTAAGGTTCTATGGTCGTGTGGAAAGGAAATATACCGATACAGTATTTCGATAAATATTGTTCCGGTATAGTGTGTCGACATGGCATGTAAACAGGTTCGGAATGGTTTACCGATGCGGTTTGATGTTTTGTTTTTGTAATTTAACTGATGCTGATTTTTTGAAATGAGAGAGTGAATGCATGATCATTGTATTTAAAACATATAGTACTCTTAAGGAGGCTTTACATGTATCTTCATCTTCATCTGCATTGACATCTGCAAAAAAAAAGGAAACAAAATAAAGAATTCATACTTGTGCGATAGAGAGCGAAAACCAAAATGGAGATCATCTTCATGTATGAAGATTATAGGAGGCTTTACATGCATCTTCATCTTCATCTGGATTGACATCTGCAAAAAAAGAGGAAACAAAATAAAAAATTCATACTTGTGCGATAGAGAGCGAAAACCAAAATGGAGATCATCTTCATGTATGAAGATTATAGGAAGTACGAACCTGAAGATTGCAGATTATAGTGAAGATGAACATGTTCATCTTCATTATAGCATTTTCATCTGCACCATAATTTTTTCCGTTCAGATAACGAATTTTCAAGTTTTTTTTTTACCATTTCACCTCAGTTTGCTTAAAAACAACGAAAAAAGCGAAAATTTTCTTCTCAAAACTACATACCTGAACGCTAAGAACATGTGATTGTAAGATTTGTCAAGAAAGTTATAACAGAGTTCGAGTAAGTTATTAGTGTGTACCTTATCTTACTTTTATGTTTGTTTTATATTATTGACCCGCTCTACTTTTCTTCATGTCTGCAGATGCAGATCCATGTAAAGCCGCCTTATAGGAAGTACGAACCTGAAGATTGCAGATTATAGTGAAGATGAACATGTTCATCTTCATTATAGCAATTTCATCTGCACCATAATTTGTTCCGTTCAGATAACGAATTTTCAATTTTTTTTTACCATTTCACCTCAGTTTGCTTAAAAACAACGAAAATAGCGAAAATTTTCTTCTCAAAACTACATACCTGAACGCTAAGAACATGTTATTGTGAGATGTGTCAATTAAGTTATAGCAGAGTTCGAGTAAGTTATTAGTGTGTACCCTGTCTTACTTTTATGTTTGTTTTATATTATTGACCCGCTCTACTTTTCTTCAAGTCTGCAGATGCAGATCCATGTAAAGCCGCCTTTATGCAGTCGATTTTTTGTACAATCTTATATTCCATGAGGGCGCCAGTGTAGGAATAAATATACTTTGCACACTGAAAAGAAGAAAGAGAAGAAAGTTTTGACAACATTAGTGCGAGTAAAAGAGATTATCAAAACAGCATTGTCCGCCATTGCTACGAAGCGACTTGAGGCAGAAAATATAAAAAATGGAATGTTTCTATGTGTATGTAATTTACGAACAGCTTTTGGGTTGAAGGTATTATATCAGTGCAGGTAATTTTTACCTAAATTTTTTTCATCTTTTGATTGTTGGCAAAAAAATGCTTACTGATATTTGTATATAACCTTGAAACAAGGAACCTTTTCGTACAAAATATGTTTTAAATCTTTGTTACGAATAGATTTCTTGTTTCAAGTTCAAGGAAGAATGTCAGTAGACATTATAAGTTTATTTATTTAATATTCCCTATTTATAAGCTACGTGATACGTTGCAGTAATTCACCATATTTATGTAGGTATGCGGTATATGTTGGAATAATAGGTAGGAAGGTTGCAATTCGTAGGTTTTTTATTGCGATACTATACCTATGTAGGTATGTACTAGGTATACCTTTGCCAAGTTTTGCATTTGGAAAAAAATTGAACTTGAGATTTTAATCAAACTTGACAATACGAATATGAAGGACACCAACAGAGTGTTAAGAGCAAAGAGAAACTAACATAGAGGCACTACTTCGGGAGTTTATTCTCTTTCACCCTACAAGCTAAATTTAGAAGATTCCCTCCGTTTCGACAAGCATGTGTTAGTTGGCCGTGCATTTTAAATGGAGCAGACACCAACACAGGCTTGTCGAAACGGAGGAGTGCGCATTCGCACTTTTGGTAGATATGGTGACCTTATATATTTAAAATGGAAGTCCGTTAAATTCAAAAATTGAAAAATTAATTGCTTTGTTCAATTGTATTTTTAAAGACCTTAATCAAACATAAAACATACTAATAAAAGCTTTTTGTTGATTCTGGTCTACAAATTAAGCAATATTTATTAATTTCATGTTCAAAATGAAGAACATCCAATCAAAAAGTAGAAGCAAACCATAGCATATTAATGCGTGCGTGTCTAAATTCCATCACAAGAAAAGACCAGTTTACTCAATTCGAGGTGAGTATTTTGACAGATCACAAACCAATAAAAAAAGAAATTAAAATTTCAAAACAAATAACGAAAGTGAGCGGTTTCAATTTGTTTATTATTAATTATATATATATAATTAATTATAATTTTTTATAATTTATTTTAGTTGCTTACATACATTTTTAACTATTAAATTATTTTTTCCTATTATATTTCAGCCAACTTCGCTGCAGGTGGTAAAAAGGGCAGAGATAACATAGGCATTCTGTGAAAGGAGCCGCCCGCAAGTCAATAAATATTTTAACCCCGTCACGTGATTGATTTCCGGCTGACGTGGTAGATGAGCGGAACCGCCCCTCCATCCTGTATCAGCTCTCGACTGTCTAAATAGAGGAATGCCTCGGGAGTGATGTAGCCACTTAACCGCGCACTCTCGAAATATTGGTTATTTGGGTAATATGCCCCAAAAATTAAGTTGTTAGTTGAGGAAATCGCTCTTGCAACGTGACCCCGAATCAGCTTAAACAAAAAATTATCTATTTTGTTTATGTTGGCTCCGTTGTATAGAACCTGGTTGGAATAATATCGTTTGTACTCCGACTCTGGTGTTCTGTGTAATCCAAGGCAACGTCGAAGACACTGCCTCTCAAACACCCGAATCTTTTCCATTTGAGATGGGGCAACGTTGAACCACACCGGGCATCCATAGGCAATCATCGGCCTGATGAGGGCCATGTACCAAATCACCTTCACCCTGCTGTCAAGACGACTGCTATAAAACAATCGTTTTGTCAGGGCAAAGGCTCCCCTAGCCCTGGCCAGAGCAGCACCTATATGTCTGTCGAAATACAAGTACTGATCCAACCAGATGCCAAGGAACTTTACTACACTTTTACTCGCCAGTGGATGTCCATGTGGTCCTACGATCACCAGCTTGCACCAGTTCTTTCTCGTATCCATTGAGGCACTAGACAACGAAGTCCTAAACAGAATTGTTTCTGATTTCTGGAAATTGATTTTCAACTTCCAGTCATCACAATATCGCTGAATCTTGTCGAAGTCACGCTGCAAAAGAATTTTGATGACCTCTACTGCCTACGCAATTGCCTGAGTTAGACTACCTATCTGATCGCTGGTGTAAATGCTGAAGAGAATCGGCGAGTTAACCGCTCCCTGCTGAAGACCATTGTTAATATTAAAAACTGTGGTAGAAGTTACATTGCCACTTTGAAAACAAACTTTCTACCATTTAGCATGTCATAAAGCATGTACAATAGCGGCTTACTTATACCAAGTCTGGCGAACTTTAGATAGAGACCCTCTAACCATACAGTGTCGAAGGCCTTCTCCAAATCAACCAGACAGGCACCCGTACACTGTTTTTTAGATTTGTTCCATTGAACATCAGAAACGAGTTTATACGCGGCATGAATTGTGTCATGTCCCGTCTTAAAACCGAACTGATTATCCGGTATGATTTTGTTGTCCTGCGCCCACTTGAACAGAGCCCTATTAACAACCTTTTCAAATACTTTGCTGATACTCGGAAGAAGATTTATCGACCTGAGTTTCGCCGGATTGGAATTGTCCTTTCCCTTTTTAGGGAGAGGATGCCCCACTGCTGTCTTCCACCGCACTGGATAATATGCATTATTCAGCGCGTTGTTGTATACAGTGTGGTATAAATGTCAACTGCTTCCTGAGGCAAATGTCATAGTACAACATTGGATATACCACCGACTCCTACTGATTTCTTTTTCTTTAGTGAATCAAAGATGAGCATGAGCTCAATCTTCGAAATTAACAGGGAACTGATTTCGCTCGGCGATTATGGCGTTTGCCAAATGTTCATCATTAAACCCGGTAAAACCAAGGTTCTCAGATCGCCACTGCGTTATATCGTTCCGGAGGTAAAAGTGGTGAACCAGAGCTCTGCTCTCCAGGTCATGGTTCGGGCGAATGCAAGCATTCACCTTGTACACTTGCTGGAAGTAGGTAATCTAGTTATCCTATGCAGGTTTGAAGCCGATGTAAGTATGAATACCTTGTCGAATGGATGATTCAATAGTTACACATGTACCTACCTACAAAAGCATATTTAAATTTAGAGTATTGTTTTTAATTATGTAAGATAGGAGAGTAATATGTAGGTACATACATAGATGGAACCTAGATATGTAAATATATACATATAATAATGAACACGAAGGATGTAGGTGAGTAGGTAGCTATATGCATATAACAAAAAGCCCTCATTATGAATAGCTAATCGAACTTAAAATCGTGCGAATTCTCTAATTTCGTATTACTAATGGCGATTTGCTCAAATTTATCTAACCCATGTATGTGTGATATACTATCGAATTAAAATATTTAGTGATAAGGTTAGCGAATTGTTGTGCCGGGAAATATTTTCTATTTATTGTTGATAAAAGTTTCGAATTTACTTGCATCAACCAGCCGCTGGTTATTTTTCGTAATGACCGACAAACGGAAAAGGTATTGATGTGCAAATTGTGAATATTAAATAAATAAAAATAATAACTTATCATAAGAACCAATGCAAATCAATTTGCAAAACTAGTTATTTTGATGGAATCGAATATGGACGTTTGTAGATAGATAGATATATGTAATTTTATTTATGTTATTAAACAATTCTTATAAGATATTCTTACAAGAATAAAATAATATAAGTGGCCAATGGCATTGCCGTCTACCTGACATGTATGTTTGGTTCTTCGAAGAAAACCAAGAGATTATTGCGAACAATTCCCTGTCGAATTAAATTCTCTTAAGTATCCGATTTGTGAGGAAAAAGAGTTGCATATCGTTAATAAGAAAATATTTTATTATTTGCACCTTTGATTGTTTCTGTACAAAGATCTGATTGGG
This sequence comes from Philhelius pedissequus, assembly GCA_910595825.1. Classification (NCBI taxonomy): domain Eukaryota; kingdom Metazoa; phylum Arthropoda; class Insecta; order Diptera; family Syrphidae; genus Philhelius; species Philhelius pedissequus. Next base: position 220,295,815 of record OU343160.1, on the reverse strand, counting down.
CTATAAGTTAAACAAATTGCTCTTAACAAAAAAATGTGACTGGTTGCGGGCCATACTGCCAAATTTTCTTGTCGCCTGATACATTTGACGTGAAAGTCCCAAACAGAAATCATTACTGACACATTTTTGTTAGCAACTACTTCCAAGCCAGTTTTAAAAGAGATGGATCTGCATAGAAGTTCTTAGCTTTAATACATGCTTTATTTGTTTTGGGAATTACACAACACCATCCTTGTTAATGGGAAGTACAAAATAAACCTAATGAAAATAAAACATTGAATTTTTTGAATAATTAATTAAATTTTTAAGGCTTATAAATTGTTTTTTGCCTTTTCGTTTCAAACTCAATCACCTCAAAAAATAAACTGTTTCTAAACATAAATCGTTTTTTTTTATTAAATCGGCGAAAAATACAAAATTAAGCACACAAAACAAAAATTCACAAAAAGTTAACGCAACACAGACAGCATTTGATTTGACGTTTAACAATATGTTTTCTTATTGGAACTTATTTTAGGCACTATTTATTTTTAACCGAATGTTGAATTTCACTATTAATAATACCGTGAAAATCGAAGTTCGCTAAATTATTCCCAACTTATCGAATGTTCGATTAGCTATACATAATAAGGGTCATTTATGTGCATTATGCATACATAATATTCATGTAATCATTTATGTATGTACATATATATAAATATATGAGGACCTACATTGTATATGAAATATACTATGGTAGAAATAAATGGATAATATACGCATAATTAAATGTTTTCATATTGCTTAGTTGTATAGTTTTGAGGGAAAACAAAGATGCCATTTGAATTCCTGGATAAATTAGATGTATATTAATTTTTTTTTTAATTATTTGTTTATGTATAAAATTTTAAAAATATTTTTAGAAAAAAAATTAAACTCCATTTTGAAAATATTATATATTATAAATATACATATAAAATTAAAATTTCAAAAATATTTACTAAATGGTTTTTGAAAAATCGATTTTTCCAAAAGAAAATATTTTTTATTTTTTTAAGAATCAAAGAACTTTTTCTTCGAAAATTGTAGTATGCAGTCTTATTAACCCTTTTAGGAAGCGTTTGTATAAAATAAATTATTTTAATCGGGCCATCCACTAAGATGGTTCTATGGGAAATGCCGCTGATAAGTACGCAAAATTAAATATTTTTATAGTTAAAAGTGTACTGTGCTAATTTAAGAACACACACATTTTTTTAATAAAAATTCTTGTAACCGTTTTTGAGAAATACATTTTTGCCTAACGGTTTTTTAACATTTGTATGGGAGGAACCATTGTTTCTTATTATAGTAAAATCGTTTTTTTAACTATTAAGATAGAGTCAAAAAAAAATACCACAAACGAAGTTTCGAAAAAATCTATTGATTCGTTTTTGAAATTATGAGTTTTCAAAAAAAATATTTATTTCCAAAATAACTGAACTGAATACTTCATACGATGTAGGCCGTCATATATTTCTATATACATAATTATGTATCTTTAAAAACCACATCTTATGTACCTATGCATATTACACTTAAATTATAAATAATACAGTGAGCGTTTCTGTTACTTTTTTTTATTCAAAACATTCTCTTCGGTATACATATACATATTTATTCAACTTATGAAACATTAATGACCATACATAATATATATTAAATATATTAAATTATTCTAGCAATCAGTACGTAAATATTTGTTTTTTACACAATTGGATGAATTTCGATTGAAATATCTTCTGGGAATTGTTGTACACATAAAAAAGTTTAATTAAGAAATAATTTCCCATCGATTCCAGTGGACTCAGGAATGCAGAATCTGGCTGCAAGTTTTTTAAATTGCTTCGCCAACGCCGGGTTTGGAGTGGACAAGGTTTTGAGCGTGAATAGCAACAAATGGCTGTACAGCAACAATGAGCACAATGTTGAGCGCTACACCTTCATTGGGGCTCATTCTGTCCATGGCGGCTTGGCCCTGATTGACAAATATTTATATGCTTCTGATTACTACAAGACGGGCGCTTTATTAGCTTGTAGCATAGCCAGTTGTGGTATACGGAACCAAGTGGATCCACCTCATTCATTGCTTTCTGATTACATTGACCAACAATTGGTCCATGCATTTTGGGACAATTATGTGACCAAGGATTTCTTTAAGCTAGATCGAATCGTTCCACTGTCATCGATACGGGGCTTGCTTTACTTTGGAAGACGGAAAGCCACCGAAGCTGTTATGAACGCTCTGGAAGTTGTGGCGTCACAAGTCTATGGTCATTGCAATGGAGACATTTGTCCATGCGCTGCAGGAACTGGAAAAACTCCCGCTCCACCAAAGCAAAATTTTCCAATGTGCCATATAATACATTGGTGCATACACAATAAACTGCCATATAGCTGTAGGTAAGTTAGTTGGAACTTTACACAAAAATAAAATGTTATATTTAACTTCTAACTCCCAACAGTTCCTTCATCTTCATGGCAATCGAATTCTCCAAAGAGAAAGCATTGCCAGTAAAAGAAATATATGCATGGATTGTCCAGCATTTTCCGTGCTTCAAAGCAACTCCCATCGGATGTGAGAATAGTGTGAGACATTTTCTACTAAGAATGTGATCGAACACAAGAGCAAGTACATACGATCCAACCGTGCATTTAATTTATTTATAAAAAATATGGAAACAATTTGCCGCAAGCTTTTACTTTCCGATGAATTTCCATATCAGGAACAAGGCAAATATTTATCAACCAACAAAGAGGTAGAACTACTCAACGACGAAAAATGAAAAGAATTTATAGTAAGTATAATATGTTAAGTTTTATTTGTTTAATGGATTGCTAATATATTTTATTATAATAAGTTATGTTATCAAAAAATTAATTAATATAACAAATTTACTAAAAATCAATAAAATCTATTTTTTTGTGATCTAGAATACGGATTACCTTTTTGCAAATTTTACACTTTAAAAAAATCGAACCCGAAATTTTAATCAAACTTGATATTCTGTCTCTCTATCGGTCGATATAAATATGCATATCCATTTCTTCTACCTAATTATATTTCATTTTTACGCATAATAATGACTAAACTACAAACATACACATGTTTTTGCTATCTACATCACTGAATACCTACCTACTTACAATATATACTATTTGGGCTCTCATACATTTATATACCTATATATCATTAAAAATCAAAAGAATATTATGTATATTAAAACTATCATAAAGTTTTATATGCATATATGGATCTACCTAACCATAACCACCCAACACTTTCATTATACATTATTATGTACCTACATATTTAAATACCTAGGGTCCATATACATACATATGTATATAATGTAGGTACATTTTACTATTCCAATTTACAGATTTATAATCCATAACATAGATTTAAATATACATTTGTAGGTAGGTACCTATTAACTATTTCCTGAAACATACAATAATTCTATTCAATATACTAAGAACTTACCTACTTCGGCTTTAAACTTACCTAATGATAATTGGACCTACATACTTACAGCGTCAAAGTTTAGTTACATTAAGGAAAACTCGAAATTTAAAACCAATAAATCGGCCCTATCACAGAATCCATCGCAATCGAAAATCTACTACGAATCTTGAAAAATCTATCATAGCATCCATTAGTAGTCGAAAATTATAAAATCGGATTTCAAATTCTCTAAATATTTACAGATTTTAAAATTTTTATTTTACAGATAGTTTTTGTTGGAAATTTGCTGCGTGTGAATCCAATTTCTATGAAACTGCTTGCCTATGCCATGGTGCCTTGTGTTCTTTGATTCAGTTCAATGGAGAAATATCTGCTGTAGTCAATGAGACCGATGACGATACACACTAACACGGACGACGCGAAGCATAGGCGACAACTGTTGCAGATGATTCTGCCTCACAAACTGCTACATAATCTTCAACAGAAGACACCACATCATCCACATCATCCAATATTGAAATAAAAAAGAATCATAATAATTAACATTAATGTGTTCCTGGCAAAAATGTGATCTTATTCTATTCTTCCTAATGCTCTATATATCTCTGTGAGCAGCAAACTTATTTGTAATGAATAGTAATAATAATTTTAATTATTTTGTGTTGTCATTAATACAATATTTATATATATATACATGTACTCGTATATGATTCTTTGTTTATTTTCGGGAATGTTTGTTCAACTTCACCTTTAAAAAAAACTTTAAAAACACGAAAAAACTACTTTTAGGTAGCAATTTTTCGAAATAATTGTTTGATTTTAAAATGATTGCAAGGATTAAGAAGCTGAGGTTAATTTTCACTCAGAACAGTTACAATCATCGAAATCAAGCAAGTAGTTTGGAAATTAGAGCTTTGCGTAAGTACTGATTTCAAGATTTGTCTTGATATCAGTAGAAATTTCTTGGATTTGCTACTTTGGACAAGCTGTCATTTCCAAAGTACATGCTTGATCTCGATGATTTAAATTGTTGTGAGCTTAAATTTATGTCAGTCTGTAAATTCTTGAAACCGTTTTCAATTCGAGCAAATATTTCATAAAATTTGCATCTGAAAGTAATTTTGTAATTTTTCATTTTTTTTAAACACGAACAAACTACTTTTAGTTAGCAATTTTTCGAAATAATTGTTTGATTATAAAATGATTGCAAGGATTGAGAAGCTAAGGTTAATTTACACTTAGAACAGTTACAATCATTAAAATCAAGCAAGTAGTTTGGAAATTAGAGCTTTGCGTAAGTACTGATTTCAAGATTTTTCTTGATATCGGTAGAAATTTATTGGATTTGCTACCTTGGACAAGCTGTCATTTCCAAAGTACTTGCTTGATCTCGATGATTGTAACTGTTCTTATATACATAGGAGAACACTTTTAAATATTTAGCCCAATGTATTTAATTATAATATCTGGCAATAATAACTTCCTGCTGGGCTTCATTATTTGTGTGGTCTGACCTTTTTGTTCGTCATGATTTTGAGATGAATGGCAGGCGCTGTTTATCCTACAAAATAAAAGAAAAACAAATACTCAAAAATACATCAAATTATGTTTTTTTTTGTATTTAACGTACCTTATTTCTGCTTGACTGAATGCTGACCCACAGACAGACCAAAAATCTGTTTAGAAGCTACAGATACAGACCGATGTGTTTCGGTCAACATGTGCATATCGATCTCGTTCATGAGATTGACACTCACGATATGTTTCTTCCAAAAAGTTAATATGGTAATATGGCTACTTTCTCAGCGATTCCTTCTTTCAGTTTATCGAGATCTCTGAAAGTTTATAAGAAAAACGTCGATTAGATATGAATTTGCACTTGCAAAATAAAGGCTTACTTACTCTGTCATTTGGCTGGGGAAATTGTTTCCGGAGTTTGTGTTATACCAAGACATGTCCTGTCGAAGAATAGATTCCAAGAAAAGCGTTCTAATGCGACGGATCTAAGAAAATATATATACGACCACAGACAATCCAGTCGCTGCTGTACTACAGCAACAACCCGCCACTACTAATGGCTCATTGTATTATTTCTCTTTACATAGACGAGACACTTCATGTGGCAGCGAATCGCTTCTTCGTGAGATTTCACATTGTGTCCGCCAATGTGAAGCCTCCTTTTCTAAATAAGCAATTCGATCTGCACTTTTGGTTGATGGATTGGTTTTCGTGTAAAGTGGAGTGTTAGTGGTATCACTCCCAGATGGACTAAGTACGTCTTCACTCCCAATCTAAAAAAAACAACAAAACAATTATAGAAAACAGGAAGCAATTGAGTTTGGTTTCTTAGTTTCCAATCCAAGATACACCTTTGGATGTACGCTTTCCATCGGATCTCCGTCATTGTGGCCAAATCTCTATCAAACAAACATAAAAAACATTTTTTTTATTGTTCTATGTATTTCTTCCATTGAAATAAAGAACAATTAAATAAATATGAAATAAGATTTACCAAATGTTAAAAAACTATTGATTCTGTTTTGTAATTAGAAATGTCAGACAGACTTTTGACAAACCAACAACAAAAAAAATTATCTGTCAGTTTGAGCAAAAGGGTTTTTTAATCCACCACTCACATGTATTCACGGATAGGAAAAAATGAGTAATTTAAGAGAGTTTTCTCTTACTCACCCCAAAAACAAATTGCGGGCGTTTTAGTCGCGCCTCTATGTAATTATTTTCTCTATGGTTAAGAGTCTGAAGTGATTTTCTTCAAACTTGGTATAGGTACCTACCTAGGTAGGTACCATTTAAGTGTCTTAGGTGATTGTTTAAAATAAATTTTTGTACAAATTTGCTCTAAATTAAGTTAGTTTGAACAAATTGGCTCGAAATTAACTAAGCAGTAAAAGATAACATCGGTAAAAATAACCTCAACTACAGTTGAATTTTATCAGTTTTAATTTTATCAAGGTCTAGAAGTGAAGGTAGCAAAAAATTGTTTCTTATGAAAATATGTCAAGGCAAGGTTTTTTCGATTTGTAAAACTTTTTTATTATGAAGGAAATATTTTTTCAGTGACATTTTACGAAAAAAAAAATGATACTTAGGTAAAATGAAATAAAATAATTTTTAAAGGAAAAGTTTATGGGTACCTATCAAATTAAAAACAAAATTATTTTTTTTCTTTAAATTCAAACCACATTTTATTGTATTGATATGTAATATTATGAAAATATAGACAGCTGAGCCTTTGTATAGGTATAAAACCTATAAAATGATTTTCTAATGCAACAGTGCAGGTAGTATTCACTATAGGTATATCAACATATGCGAGATATGGGAATATTATGTAAGGTTGCAATATAATCTGTACTGATGACATATCTACATATGTAGTTTATGTTATATATTGTTATATAATAAGAAGTGGCAACTTGTTTAAATGCTACTGAATACAAGCTTAACCCATATGTCAAATTCTCTTTAGGGTAAATCGAACAACAGTCAGTCGAGTGACAACCTTAAGCAAAACACGTGTAAAAAGTATTTTAACCTCGAAGAGCAGGAGAATAAAAATTGAAGTTTATTTTAATATCTAAAACTAGTTTCATTTCATATTGATATATATTACTGGCGACGAGGATAAAAAAAAAATGAACGAAAGCACAATGGCAAACGTTAATGCAGAGATTAATGCAACACCGGTTTTTGGCAAATTGGACCAATTCCAACCTTCTATGTCTTGAAACAGCTATAAAGAAAGAATGGAATTCTATTTCGAGGCAAATGGACTTAAAAATGAATTACAGCAAAAAGCAATATTCCCAGAATGTGTCGGTGAGACCACGTACGAGGTTGTTCGCTCATTACTAAAACCATTGGGTCCAAAAGATGTCACATTTCAAGAAATTCTAGATAAATTGGATGGGCATTTCCATCCAAAGCCTAACGAAATAGTCCAAAGATTTGCGTTCCACAAAAGATGTCAAACGCCAGGAGAATCGATTCCAGACTTCGTCAAAGATTTACGCAAATTGTCCGAACATTGCGATTTTGCAGAGTTGAATAATATGCTGCGTGATCAAATCGTATGTGGAGTAACAGATGAAGTTCTACAAAAACGATTGTTCAGTGAGACAAAACTCGATTTCCAACGAGCTTATGAACGGGCTTTAGCACATGAAACTGCATTCAAAAATGTATCAGAGGTTCGTGGTTCTGGCAGTAACGAAGTTATAGCTATGTCAGTGCAAGCACCAAATCAAAAGGTTACGAAATTTGGTAAATGTTTTCGTTGTGATGGACACCATCAACAAGAAAAATGTTTTTTTAAAGACAAAGCCTGTGACTTTTGTCATAGAAAAGGTCATTCGAGCAGAGCTTGCTTTAAGAAGAAGGCGGGTATGAAACAAAGGAACACTGGTCACGAGGTCCACGTGTTAGAAAAAGATGCACGTAAGCAAGATAATTCACAAGACGACGGCTATTTCTACGAGATAAACAGTGTCGACGAAGCACAAACTCGCAAGTTCATCACGAGATTAATTATAAATGGATCTAGCGAAGAGTTCGAAGTCGACTCTGGAGCATTTTGCACAGTTATATTAGATGTCACATGGAACCGGATTAAAACACCAAATCAAGAATTAAACACATCATCTCTCATTCTACAAACCTGGTCAAAAGAAAAACTTAAAGTTTTGGGATCGTCTCGGGTGAATGTTAAATATAATAAAATAGAAGTTAATTTGCTGGTTGTTGTTATTTCAGGTGGAGGAAGGAGTTTGTTGGGCCGGGATTGGTTTAAACCACTGGGAATATCAATCAAAGGAGTACATGAGATGGAAACAGGTGGAAATTGGGATTGGATTTTGAAAAAATATTCGCAGGTGTTTCGAGAGGATTTAGGAGCGCATGTGGCTCAACCTGTTAACATTGAATTGCTGCCAGATGTTAAACCAATATTCTTAAAACACCGTCAGGTTCCTTTTGCATTAAAAAAACAGGTTGAGGCTGAGATTGACAAGTTGGTGCATCAACAAATTTTGGAGCCGGTGGAATTTTCACGTTGGATAACACCTATCGTTCCAGTTCTTAAAAAAGATGGATCCATTCGTATATGTGGAGATTATCGGAGTACAGTCAACGTGGTAATCAAGTCCAATGCATATCCACTACCATTGTATGGAGAAGTTATGGCTGCCATATCTACGGGAAAGTTGTTTACGAAATTGGATCTTCAACAGGCCTATCAACAGCTGATTGTGGATGATGAATCTGCCGATGTACTGACCGTCAACACCCATCGTGGTTTATTTAAAGTAAGAAGACTTCCGTTTGGGGTGGCTGCTTCACCAGGTATTTTCTAAAAATTTATGGATATTTTACTCCAGGGAATAAAGGGTGTAAAAGCCTTTATTGATGATATAATAATATCGGGTGAAGATGAAGTTTCGCATAACACAAATTTAGAACTGGTACTAAATAAATTAGCTGAAGCAAATATTACTGTTCGGAAATCTAAATGCATTTTTGGTATATCAGAAGTGGATTTTCTTGGGTATCATATATCGGGGGATGGTATACGACCGAATAAAGCAAAAGTAGATGCTATCCAAAAGGCACCACTCCCTCAGAATAAAGAAATGCTCCAGTCGTTCTTAGGAATGATTAATTTTTACAATAAATTTTTGCCAAACAAAGCTACTATGGCCGAAAAACTTCATCGATTGTTGGACAAAAATATTAAATGGTGCTGGACCAAAGAGCAGACGTTCGTACACCATATGGTGTGAGGGCAGTGTTGGCACATCGAGACGTAAATAATAATGAACGACCTATTGCATTTGCCTCGCGTACTTTGGGCTCGAGTGAAAGAAACTATGCTCAAATTGATAAAGAAGGTCTGGCAATTATCTTTGGCATAAAACATTTTCACCAGTATATAGCGGGTAGACAAGCTCTGATTATAACAGATCATAAACCATTATTGGGTATTTTTAATAAACACAAACCTATTCCGGTTATGGTATCACCACGAATGTTGAGATGGTGTCTGCTTTTATCAGCCTATGATTATGAGTTAGAAAATCGACTGGGTAAATTAAATGCAAATGCGGATTGCCTTAGTAGATTTCCATTGGAAAGTTCTAAGGATGGTCCCAGTGAACTGGCAGATGTTTTATTACTTGAGAAATTGAAGGATGCATCAATTCGAGCGGAAGATGTAGCTCGCGAAACTGCTCGAGATGCGAAATATAATAAAGTTATGCGATGGATACTTCATGGGTGGCCATTAAAAATAGATAAGGATTTTAAAAGTTTTTTCCAAAGAAGAACTGAATTATCCACACATAAAGGATGTATCTTGTGGGGTACTCGTGTGGTTATACCATCCACACTACAAGCAAATATCTTGAACTTACTACATGCCAATCATCCGGGAATGAGTCTTATGAAATCTTTGGCACGTTTGGTGGCCACAGCTAAATGAAAACATTGAACAGGCGGTGCGAGTTTGTAGTCAGTGTCAATTGAATCGACCAAATCCTCCAGTTAATCCTCGACATTTTATACAACATGAGAAAAATCCTTGGTCAACTTTACATCTGGATTTTGCAGGACCGTATAAAGGCCACATATTTTTAATTGTCGTAGATGCGATGTCCAAATGGCTTGAAGTAAAGATAGTGGCGAATCAGTCAAGCGCCGAAGTTATAAGGAAACTGCGAGAAATTTTTGCGACCCATGGGTTGCCCAAGAAAGTCATAACGGATAACGGTGCTGCATTCGTCTCTGAAGAATTGAAAACGTTTTATCAAAACAATGGAATACAATTCAATACAACAGCTCCTTACCACCCTTCGAGTAATGGCCAAGCCGAAAGAATGGTGCGATATACAAAGTCATCACTTGCAATATTATCAGAAGGAGATATTCATCTTAAACTACAGCGATTTTTGTTCAAACAACATACTACTCCGCACACCGCAACGGGAAGAACACCAGCGGAATTAATTATGGGAAGAAAGTTAAGGACAATGTTGGGTATGTTACATCCAGACAACATCAATTTAAAGAACGACCCAAGCGAAAAGAGCGTCGAAACAGAAAAGAGAAGAACTTTTAACGTAGGAGATGCAGTGTTTTTGAGAAGTTATTCGGCTGGCCCCAAATGGTTGAAGGGCATTATTTTAGAGATAACAGGACCAGTATCGTATATTATTAAAACTTTGGATGATCAGATAGCCAGACGACATGTAGATCAAATTCGGCGAAGATTCGAATCGCGAATCGAAAGTGAACTTCCAATTGTAGTCGAAAATAAACTCCCAGACACTAATCAAAATGAAGATACCAATCATCCCGCAGACATTCCACCTGTTTCACCTATCGCAACAACAGGACCCCACATATGCCATGAAGACCCACAAATTCCAACCGACACCACCAACGACCCAGCAGAAGCATCGTCGAAGTTAGTTTTCCCAGCGCATGTGGAATCATCATCATCAGTGTCCAATAATCAACAAGCAACGAGATACGGCAGAGTAATAGGGCCACCATCCCGTTTAGGATACTAAGCAACATCCGAAGAGGAAAGAGTGTTATATATTGTTATATAATAAGAGGTGGCAACTTGTTTAAATGCTACTGAATACAACTTTAACCCATATGTCAAATTCTCTTTAGGGGAAATCGAACAACAGTCAGTCGAGTGACAACCTTAAGCAAAACACGTGTAAAAAGTATTTTAACCTCGAAGAGCAGGAGAATAAAAATTGAAGTTTATTTTAATATCTAAAACTAGTTTCATTTCATATTGATATATATTAGGTTATGTAGGTAGGAAGTTAGCTATTCTTTTGCATTATATCGAGTTGTCGTGTTGTGGAGTGAACACCTACTAAAGTCTTCCTATTCATTTTCTTGTTTTTTTTTTTAAATCAATTAACAATTACGCAATTTAGGCTTTTATACTTGTGGCATAATGCATTCTATTTGTGGTTCGTGCAAGAAAATTGTGGATGAATCAATTAATTCGAAAATTGCTTGTATTGATTGTGCGGCTTTTTTTCATGCTAGATGCATTAATATACTTGAATCTGGCGTTGATTACATGCTAAAATCGATGTGTTCCATGTACCTTTCTACGTCGAAAATCGCGAGTTTTCTTTTCGTCACGTCTTCCATTTCACCGTGCTGCTGATCTTCCTGCTCTTGTGATTCATTCTGGCTCATCTGCCTTTAACCCTGCTGATTTACCACTTCTTGCTGGGAAAATTGACATTATTGTAAACTGTGCTCTCGGCAAGTTACTAAAACAGCAACAGATAATCTTAATCTGGCTCTTAATAATGCAAGCAATTCAATTTCGCTGGAGGATATTTTGTGGAAAAAAATCACCTGCAAAAACAAATCCATTCTTTGCAGGAAAGAGTTAACTTGCTTGAGCACAAGCAAAGGTAAAACATTGTTGAAATTGTTGGAATTCCCGATATCAGCCATTCAAATGCATTGGACAAAGCCCTTATACTTTTCTCTGATGGCTTTGATGTAAATATTTTTTCAGAAAACCAAATTGATAAAATCTACATAAAAGAAATTAAAAACAATAATTCGAGGAACACATGGAAAAATAACACAACCGTTGGTAATATACTATGTGATAAATTCTGCTCTTTCAATACTAAACAAAAACTAATGAAAAAGAAAGTAATCAATAAAAATCGACTAACTCCTAATTTATTTGGGCATGAGTACAACAACAAATAACTAATATATATTAATGACAGTTTATCTTTTCATACAATAGAACTAAGGAGAGCTGCAGTGATTGCGAAAAAAACATATAGTTACAAATATTTGTGGGTTAAGAACTCAGAAATTTTAATGAGAAAAAAAGATGGTGATAAAATAACTAAAATTAAATGCGTAGATGATTTAAATAATCTTTAATTAAAATGCCTTTTGATAATTTCAATAACTTTAATTCTGATAAAAATATGATTTCTTCTTGTATTTTTGATAGTATATATATAGTCAAATGTTTTTCAAAATAACCAAAATTAGAAATTTAATTTCGATTTTTTATTGCTTCATATTGATTCGTGTTTTTATTACTCCTGATTTTATTTTTTGCTACGTGTAATAATACTTATGTTTCTGGTGGTGTTGGTGTTTTTTTTTAAATTGAACATATACATTCTGAGATTCTTAACATAAATTTAAGATCTGCTGATATTATAAGAATTTCTTTAAATATTAATAATGTACAAACAGTATTTATTTGTGATTATAGATTTCATTATAGTAGTGGAGATGCTTTTCTTGAAGAACTAAATACTTTGTTAGTGGGTGAAAAGTCAGAAAACTTAATCTTTCTGGGTGATATCAACATTGATCTTCTCTCTAAATCTAATCTAGTGGATAGTTATTTATCGTTATTGGCTGGCCATGGTTTTGATTGTTTTATAAGTGTACCTACACGAATTACCGATAACTCTCAGACATGCATGGACCATATATTTTCAAGAAAATGTAGAGTTTATGATTTTGATTTAGTGAGTTCTATTGCTGACTTTGGTATAACAGATCATTGTATGACTGGTCTTCACTTTTTAGATATTACTAATGTTATTGATGTTTCAAATACATCCAATACATTTAAAAAAGTTGATTTTGTCAAACTTAACTTTCTTCTCCGCTTTGATTTTTGGGACAAGGTTTATAATGAACACGATCCTTCTATAGCTTTTGATAATTTCATCGATATACTTGGTTCCCATGTTACTAGCTGTACTTCAAATCGTTCCAAAACTAGTAAATCTAAGCGATTGAAAAAATGAATGATATTTATTAAATCGCATTAAACAAAAACACAAGCTGCTACCTAAATGTAAAAAATACCCCAGTTACAATATACTTAAAGCAAACTATAAACTACTTTGTAAAGAAATTTCAAAGGAGATCAAAAAACATAAGGAAGACTTTTATATAAATGAATTGATGAAAAATTAAGGAAATCTTAGAAATGAATGGAAAGTGGTTAATAACATTTTAAACCGCAACGATGTTATTAGATTACTCATACTAGCCGACGGTAATAAAAGTGTTTCTGATCCAACTGAGGTAGCTTATCGTTTTAATGAGTTTTTTGTTTCCATTGCATATAATCATCTACCGAGGTTTTCGTAAACAATATTGACTACGTTGATAGAGAAATAATAAATGACAGCTTCGTAAGTGATATTTTATTCTTTGATCCCATTTCTTCTAGAGAGTTGATCTGCTTCATTAAATCACTAAAAAATTCCAACTCAACTACAATGGATGGGAATTCTAATATAATCTTTAAAAACATTGCTTTTAACATTGTTGATTTCCTTGCTCATGTTTTCAACAATAGTGCATACAAAGGTATTTTTCCGAGTGCTCTTAAGGTTGCAGAAGTTATCCCCCTCTAGCACTATGGATGTTAACAATTATTGGCCAATTTCTCGGTTACCTGTCTGTTCTAAATTGTTTGAGGAGTGTATGAAAAAAAGGATTTTAAATTTTTAAAACAGTTTCAACTATTTCAATAACTGCCAATTTGGATTGCGCTCTAGTAGATCTACGGAAGATGCCCTCCTGAAGTTTTGTAATGAAACTTATGATTTTATTAACAATATTCTTTTTACTGCTGGGCTTTTCATTGATTTAGCTAAAGCATTTGATTTAGTTGATCATAATATTCTGATAGTAGAGCTCTATAAAGCAGGAATGCGTGGTTTTATTTATAAATGGCTAGAGTCTCACTTAACAAACCGAAAACAAATGATTAAAACTAATGGCTGTTATAGTAAACATAACTATTGGCGTTCCTCAAGGTTCGATCTTGGGTCCCTTGCTTTTTCTGATTTTCATAAATTCCTTCTTTGATCAAAACTTTAGTGGTAAACCCACAGCTTTGGCTGATGACATTGCCTTTTCCTATGGTTGTAAATCTCCCCTTGACCTCTTTGCTAACATCAACACTGACATGGAAATCTTAAGGCGTTGGTTTTCTGTTCACAAAATGGTTCTAAGTAAAAAGACAAAAGCGATGTACTTTAATTTGTCGGGTTCTCCACAAGAATGCGATATTTTCTACCATTCTTCCGAGTGCCGTAAATTTAGTTTGAGAATAAATTCTTGCGATTCTGAAAACAGTGATCTATCATTTTTTTCAAATGTTCCTTGCTCCAAATTTTGCTTTCAGATTGAATTTGTAAAGTCTTTTAAGTATTTGGGAGTAATATTGGATAGCAAACTTAATTGGACAGACCATACTGACTCATTAATAAAGTACCTAAGGTGTTGTTCTAGGCATTTTTATAACTTACGTAAGTTCATACTGTTCTAAACAAGTGTTGGTTATGGTCTATTATGGTATTGTATATTCGAAAATTCAATATGGCTTAACCTGTTGGGGTGGTGCATATTCTAAAAAAGTAAACCCACTAATTATTTTGCAAAAGCATATTGTGCGAATTATTTGTAGAAAAAATCGCTTACACGCTAGTTTTGATTTATTTCAAGGTCTGAAAATCCTTCCATTAAGGCACCTTTACTATTATAAGGTTCTTAGGATATTTTTTTATTAGAAGTGGACATCTATCTATAAGAAGAAATGATTTACATAATTTACGTTTTAATTTTGCTAACTACGTCAATGTTCCTCCGTATAATAAATTTAATTTCAAAAGATTCTTCACAGTTGCGGCTCCTACAATTTATAACAAATTACCTGATTCCATCCGACGTTTAAGACAAATACAAGTTTTTCTAGTAAAAATAAAATCTTGGCTTTTTAATTATAACACCTATCAAACAGAAAGTATATAAAATCATTACAAATATGCATATTAAAATATTAAAAAATGAAAAATATTTTTGTTGTCTCATTCACATACACGAATAAACTAATAATATTGTGGTTTTATTTTTTTTATCTGGTGCATTCGATACTAGCGTTAGCTTTATGCTTCGCTATAAAGTGTATAACCAAATTATTTATTTATATGGGTAGCATAATTTATTCGGAGTTTTGTTTTTTTTTTGAAGAACACTTTATGAGTTATATTACTTTAATTTTTATCTTTTGTATTAATTCTTTATATTATTGTACCTCTACCTATTTAAATGAATGAATAAATAAACAAACAAACAAAACAAAACATTTATGAATTAAAAAAAAGATTATGAATCGTGTGGTGTAAGTATTTATGTAGTTACATAGTTATATTATTATTTTTCTTATTCAGAAGACATAATTTGGAACATTTAAAACGTTGATACCTACCTACATTATACAAAATATGTAGGTAGGTATAATGCAAGTTTTGGATTTGTAAAAAAACGAAACTTGAGGTTTTGATCAATTTTGACATTAAGATGATGA
The DNA here is from genome assembly GCA_910595825.1 of Philhelius pedissequus. NCBI lineage: Eukaryota > Metazoa > Arthropoda > Insecta > Diptera > Syrphidae > Philhelius > Philhelius pedissequus. Next base: position 220,279,901 of record OU343160.1, on the reverse strand, counting down.
AAGCGAAGACCAGAAAAATAGTGGATATAATAGCCATGTTTTATTATCGCCAATAACCCATATAGTTCACCCCGTAAAAATAAAACAATCTGGGTTATGTACTCTGATATTTAGATGTACCCTCTGTTCGCAGAATTTAATACTAATATTTGCAAATCCAGATAGAAACCCCGATAGAAACCTGGATGTCGTGTTGTTTTTGTAATATAGGTGTTAAGAAATAACCCAGACCAGTAGATAATAAAACCCAGCTAATACCTATGCCGGCACGTTCTTTTCATTTTTTTTAAATTAAAAAACGGCACCTGCCATATAAAAATTTCACAAGACCGGTAAGAAATTTACTTTACCAAAAACGGATCTAAGCATTTTGATAAAAAAATGAGAGTGCTTAGTACAGCTTACATTTACCCAAATAAATTTTTCTTGCGTTCTTATTAACGGTAAGTAGGTAGATTAGGTACCTACTTCCCATAGGTACCCATAGATACTACTTTTCATATTTTCGACCTTCCATTATTTGTCGATTAATTTTTTTTTAAACAAGTGCTCCTTAAAAGTAGATATTAATAATATTGCATATATACATTTTTAAGAAAATGTTTTTTCGATTTAAAAAAACTCAATTTTTATTAGGTACAGGTACCTATGAAACAGATAAGAGATTTTTTTTTAAATTATAAATTAATAGACAAATATGAATGTATCAAAAAAAATCAAAAATCATTGGAAAGGTTTTAAAAAAAAATTAATTTTGTATGCATAAAATTTTAAAACATTAAAAAAAATTAAAACGTTTTTTGAAAATAATTATTACCATGCATATAAAATTTTAATTTAAAAAAATTCAGTGACTGGTTTTTGAAAACTCGATTTTTCAAAAAACAAAAATTTATTATTTCTTAAAAAATCGAAAAACCAATTTTTTTAAAATTTGAGTAAGCAGTCTTATTCACTTCTAGGAAACATTTGCATAAAAAAAATAATTTTATCCGACTCATCAAAAAGTGAGAAAGTCGAAAATGTGAAAAGTGGTTCCATATGAAGTAAGAATAATTACGCAAAATAAAATATTTTGTTTACTTAAAAGTAAACTAAATTAATTTAGTCCACTCGTCATCAACTGATAACATCTTAGTTGTTTGACCCGTCGCAATACCAAACAGATTACCATGAAGATGAAACAAAAGAGGAGAGCGGCATTAACAACAAAAATATTTGGAGATGATTATCATGGTACAAATCTACATCAACAACAGCATGACCTCTCATACACGTGAACTCTATAATGCAGCTAAGAAGGTGTAGATGACAAAAAAAATATAGGTTTTAATGATGAAAAACAATATAATTTTTCTGCGCAAAAGTAAAGGAGATAGTGTTGTCGGAGTGAGTTGCTCTGATGACTTAAATATTTTATAATTTGATTTAAAATAATGTGTACGAAGTTCTTAATTAATGCAAAAAATTATAATGTTAGTAGTATTGAAAACTTGTCACCTTTAATAATTCATCAAAACAGTCGTAGTATGAGCAAAAATGTTGATTCTTTTTTGAAGGCTTTAATATAAATAAATATAATTTAGCGCTGTTTATTGACATGACTAAAGCATTTGACATGGTCAATCATAAGTTACTTTTGGACAACACTTTACTTAGATTAATTAAATAATCTTAAAAGCAGTATACTACATTCGCTGATAACATGGCTTTGACTTTATGTTTTAAGGGTTGACGGACATGAACTTATAATGAGTGAAAAAACAAAAGTTATGTTCTGTAATCTAAAAGAAACATCACCTCTTATTAACTGTAATGTCCTGTTTCATTCCGCGACATGTAACAAATTTCGTGTGGGCACTCACTCCTATGGTAGACCCTGTTTTGTACAAGACACCCCGTGTTAAAACACTTGTTTTAATATTGAGTTTGTTACTAATTATAAATACTTAGGAGTATTTATGGATCAAAACTTAAACTCGAAGTTGCATACTGCAAATTTAAAAAAATAAATAATGTTTTTGACACGCAAAATGTTTGTATATTAAAACGTACATGCTCAAAAAACCTTTTAACAAAAATATACGTTGTTCTAATTGATTCAAAACTTCAGTATTGTATAACAAGTGGTACCGGTGCTTACCAAAATACGGTAAACCCAATTATTGCAGCGCAGAAGCATATTGTCTGAATTGTATGTAAGAAAACTGGACTAACAAGTAGTTGGCCTTTATTTCAAGAACGTTTAATTCTGACGTTAAGACACTTATGTGTAAATATTTAAAGTTCTCAAAGTTTTTTCGTGCGAAAAAACTGCGGATACAGTCCAGTTAAACATTAAGAAATTCGAATACATATACATAGTTTAAGGGTAACCTTAGATCTTGGTTAACGTCCCAAAATGTAATAAAACCCAATTTTTTTTTTGCGGAATCCGCACCTAAACTCTTTAATAAATACTATTTGATATAAGAAGACAAAATTATCTTCATTTGTTTGTGAAAGTAGATGAGAAATGGCTCTTTGAATTGGATTTTTCGATGGCCAAAAATCTCACTTTAAATGTAGTCTAAAATTTTTCAGCTGCTTTTGTTGATATATTTTCATTTTGTTCTTTTAATCCTAAGTTATTGTTTTTCTTTATTGTTCCTTTATTTTTTTAAATTTTTCTTATAGTATTTTCCTATTTTCCCCCACAATTTTATCACTTGCTATGTAAGTTACATTTGTTCCCTAAATATTCACTTACGTTAGTTATGGATTAATTAATTTGATGTGGTTCATTGACTTCTAGTTTTCTTATAAGATTACATAATGTTCCTATTATTCATTCATTATCTATTGCATATATATATATATATATATCTTACTAAAATTGTACATAGAAAATGCATTTAATAAAAAAACACATCCTTTTTTATCAAATTCTTTGAGTAGTTTTTGATAAATCATTTTTTTCTTAACGGTTTTTTTTAACATTTGTATGGAAGGTACCGCTGTTTTTAGTTGTAGAAAAATAGTTTTTTTGAAGTATTCAACAAGATTATGTTAAAAAACTACTAAATACGAAGTTTCGAAAAATCTATTGAGTCGTTTTCGAAATATTCAGCTTAAGAAAAAATTTAAACATTTTGGTTTAAATTAGTGTTTAGGCTTTCTAGGATATTCTGCATTAAAATATTCAACACAATCAAATGAATCGTTTTCCGGAAAATCCAAAACCAAAAAATAAATGGTTCTACAAGAGGTACCTACCTACCTATACAAAAATAACAATACAAAACAAAGTACGACTTCCCTTAATTAATGAAATAATTTTGTTTGTAAAAATAGTTGGAGCCGTTTTTGAGAAAAATAAGATTTATCTTTTTGGCAAAAAAAAAATATGGAGGGTACCGTTATTTTTCGTCTTAAAAATAAAAAGACGTGTGGACATATTAGGTATCTACCGAAAAAAAAATGTCTATACCTACCAAGTTTGAAGCAAATCCATTTTTTGTAAATTAATTTTTATTTATTATTAACTTAAAACTAACTTAAGGCTAGATAAAAATTATTAATAACTTACTACTAACTTACTGGCCCTTTACGGGCGCTCTAGCCTAAGCTATATCTCTTAATATTAATGTCTTTCGACCTAAAAAACCATTTTAATTAAATCTATTTATTTTATTTTTATGTTTATTTCACCAAGAAAACTTTTTCAACAAAAAACTTAGTAACATTATCCTTTTTTTAAATTTTACTTTTAGACTACCTAAGGCTAGACGAAAAAATAATTAGAACTAGATACAACTAACTTATACTAACTAAAAATAACTTAAACTAATTAACACTACTTAACTTGTTGTGTGTATTTTTAGTATTAGCATGCAGACACTTATACAGCCATATATACACATATGTACATATACATATACGTACATACACATACATATGCGCACATACATCCCCATATGCCTCCGCCTACCTACATATTTTTTTTTTGGCGCCACCCTGACTGTCCCTTACCTAATTACCCTTAATTCTATGTAAGTCGGCCAAGACATACCATCTAAGTCCACTGTATTTATCATAATGCTGTTCAGAGAGCCACCAGAACTGGTTCTCTTGCTTCACCCTATCCCCTCGGTCCCTATCGGTTAAAGTCCTACTGAACCGAAGGCGCTCTTCTCCATCTTGGGCGATGACGTCCCGACCATACAGGAGTCGCCTATCTACAGTCTTTCGGCTGACGTGGTAGATTAGTGGAACCGCCATTTCATTATGTATCAGCCTTCGACTGTCTAAATAGAGGAATGTCTCGTGAGGGATGTTCCCACTTAACCGGGCACTCTCGTGGTATTTACTGTTGGGGTAATAAGCCCCAAAAAATAAGCCGCTGGTTGAGGACATCACTCTTGCAATGTGACCCCGAATCAGCTTAAAGAAACAATTATCTTTTGATGTTGTATAGAACCTGGTTGGAATAATATCGTGTGTATTCCGACTCTGGTGTTCTGTGTAATCCAAGGCAACGTCTAAGACATTGCCTCTCAAACACCCGAATTTTTCATTTGAGATGGGGCAACATTGAAACACACCGGGCATCCATAGGCAATCATCGGTCTGATGGTGGCCATGTAGCAAATCACATTCAGCCTGCTGTCAAGACGCCTGCTATAAAACAAGAGTTTTGTCAGGGCAAAGGCTCCCCTAGCCCTAGCCAGAGCAGCACTTATATGTCTGTCGAAATAGAAATACTGATCCAACCAGATGCCAAGGTAACTTACTACACGTTTACTCACCAGAAGATTTCCATGTGGCCCTACGATCATTATCTTGCGCCAGTTCTTTTTCGTATCCCTTGAGGCGCTAGACAACGGAGTCCTAAGCAGAACAGTTTCTGATTTCTGAAAGTTGATTTTCAACTTCCAGTCAACACAATATCGCTGAATCTTTTCGAAGTCGCTCTGCGAAAGATTTTTGATGACCTTAACTGTATGAGCTGTTCTGTACGCTATTAGATCGTCGGCGTACGCAATTGCCTGAGTTAGACTACCTATCAGATCGCTGGTGTAATTGCTGAATAAAATCGGCGAGTTAACCGCTCCCTGCTGAAGACCATTTTTAATATTAAAAATTGCGGTAGAAGTTACATTGCCACTCTTGACAACAAACTTTCTAACACTAAGCATGCCATAAAGCATATACAATAGAGATTCATTTATACCCAGTCTGGTAAGCTTTAGATAGAGGCCTTCTAACCATAGGGTGTGGAAGGCCTTCTCCAAATCCACCAGACAGGCACCCCTACACTGCTTTTTAGTTTTGTTCCATTGGATATCAGAAACCAGTTTAGACGCGGCATGAATTGTTTCATGTCCCGCCTTAAAACCGAACTAATTATCCGGTATGATATTGTTGCCTACTTGAACAGAGCCTTATTAATAATCTTTTCAAATACCTTGGTGATACTCGGAAGGAGACTTATCGTCCGTAGATTCGCTGCATTGGAGTTGTCCTTTCCTTTTTTGGGGAGAGGATGCACCACAGCTGTCTTCCAATGCACTGAATAATATGAATTATTCAGCGCGTTGTTAAACAATGTGGTGTAAATGTCAACTGCTTCATGAGGTAAATGTCGTAGTACAACGTTGGATATACCATCGACTCCTGATTTCTTTTTCTTTAATGAATCGAAGATGTGCTGGAGCTCAATCTTCGAGATTAACAGGGAACTGGGCCCATTTCTCTCGGCGATTATGGCGTTTGTCAAATGTTCATCATTAAAGCCGGTAAAACCAAGATTCTCAGATCGCCACTGCGTTATATCGTTCCGGAGGTGAAAGTGGTGAACCAGAGCTCTGCCTCCAGGTTATGATTCGGGCGAATGCTGGCATTCACCTTGTACACTTGCTGGAAAGCAGCCCCCACAGCCTCCATTTTCTCCTGCGCATCTTTGATTATGAAGAGGTCATCGTCAAAGACGGTGTCATCTGAGTACATGCATGCTGTCAGAAGTACGTCTCTGTTTTGTGTCGTCCTCTGGAGCTTAAGACACGGAAGATCGTTTTGATCCTTCCTTCTAAGAATCTTATTAATTTTTGGGTACATACTCGGGTCGCTAGAGTTAACTGCCCGAATTTTATTGTCCCAAAACCAATTAATAGACAACCTATATTTTTGTTTGATCAGTTGGTTGATGTTTTTGATCGACGACTTCAGTGTCCTAACCTCCAGATCTCGTGTGTGAGTAAACCGTCTGTACAATCGTTTAAGTCTTGTCAGTAGTCCACTTTTTGTCTGTGTAGTGCGTCAATTGTCGCGTTACGGTACATGTCGGTTGCGTTACGTTCTTTGTATTTGTATTTCGTTTGTTTCCGGTGTATAGGCAGCGATCATATACATTCGCTTCCCCTGTTGGAGATGAGTGTATATGATGCATGCCTCTGACGTCGGAAATTTTCGCACTTCACTATTATATATTAAATTATGACTAATGTCTTTACGTATAAAGATTGCGACTGATGTCTCAGTTTGCTGCGGCGTGGCCGAACCTTTGGCAACGCATGCATTGAAGCATGTCGCCGCGACTTTTTAATTTATCTCAAGTTGCAACCTGGTAGTTGAAGACAGAGATACTCCTCAAACTATCCAGTTTGCTGCTGGGTGAAAGCTGCACAAGTAAGAAGGGAAGATTCCGATTCACCCGCCTAGCTCTAACTGTAGCGAACGGCTTGATCCCGATAAAGTCGGGATCGTCATTCGCTTTTTGGCGGAGTTCATTTAAGAGCACCTGTGGTTCCGTACAGGAATCTATGCCCTTTAATAGGACCGCTTGAAACTTTTCATTTTTAGGTGTGAAGCTAAAGAATTCAGTGGTGGTTTCTTTTAGCAACGCTTTAATTTTGTTGTCGTGTTCCACTTTGAAGCAGGGGATAGCATGCCTATCATTGCTTAATCTTTTGATTGTGAAATTTGGACCTATGGCCGACTTACATAATTTAATGGTGTCTTCTAGTTCCATTTTGGAGGTGTTAATTTTCTTTTCTGCTTTTCTGCGGTTGTGGCTGCTGCTGTTGAATTTGCTGCTGCTGCTGTTGTTGAGTCTGCTGATGTTGTTGTTTCTGCTGTTTATTTGTTTGTTGTTTCTGTTGATTTGTATTTTTTTTTTGGCCGTTGTTCTTTTGGCTGTTAGGGCTGTTGTTTTTGCAGCTGTGGTTAATGTTGCGCTACTTTCTGCTGCCCCTGTAGCGACTTTTTGTCTTCGAGCTCTTTCTTTCCCTGTTTTTTTTTTTTTTTTTTTTTTTTTTTTTTTTTTACTATATGCGGCGCTTGACGAGGTTCGATGCACACCGAATTCTCTTTGTCCATGCCATCCTCGATTGTAGTTAGATTAATTTAGCTTGTGCCACCGCACTGATTTAGTGCTAAGCTGTGCTACCGCACATATGACAGTTTGGCAGCACCCATCTACTACAATCGAGGATGGCAGCCAGCGTAAAGGGGAAATACAAAAAAAACCCATTGTAAGTTGGTGGGCATTTCCGGCTTTGCCTCTAAGCTTCTTTCTTTTTTGGTTTTTTGGTTGCCAAGGCATGCACATCGTGCATCTCTGCTTAAGAAAAAAAAATTAAAAGCATTAATATATCTAAGTAAAAAATTAGAATTAAAAAGAAAAATTAATTAGCGAATAGAACACATCACACCATAAAAAAGCACTCGTCAAAATGCAATATTTTCAATTTTATTCGACTGTTGTCTCTATATCGTTTAAAATTCTATTAAAATAAAATAAAAACTTTATAATTCTCAAATAAATAAATTTAAAAAAAAACCAAAAAAAAATCCATTGCATCAATCAACCATTTTTATATTTTGTGCGCAAGTGTATGGCGTTAGTTAATTAGTGGAAACAGAGCCGATTGCGTTTGCGGCTTCTACAACCGACTCCCAAGATAGTTGTGAACTCTGGGCAAAGCCCGAAGCCGAGTCACATTGGGCCAATTCTTTGGCAGAGAAGTCAAGCCAATTCACAATCATCAACGCTACACGGACAGACGCACGTCCGTCAGAAATAATACTAGTATCATCCATACGGACAGACGCACGTCCGCCAGCAAGACATCATTATCATCCATACGGACAGACGCACGTCCGCCAGCAAGACATCATTATCTCCCTACGGACAGACGCACGTCCGCCAACATTACAACATCTTAGCTACACGGACAGACGCGCGTCCACCAGCGTAAGTCCAAATAAAACCAGGCAAGTACGCCATCATTTGGTCCATCGGAGCCGGATCATCAGATCATCATACCATATTGCATCACATGAATATATTCGTATGTCAAAACCGTATGTAACTATATTATTATATTACATATATATATATATTACATTTTTATTTTATCAAATGTACATACATTTCGTTGTCGTGAAAAATAATTCTTTTAATTACATTAATTATATTATTATATTACATATATATATATTACATTTTCATTAACAAATGTACATACATTTCTTTTTTTTGTGGCAATAATTACTAGAAAAAAAAATTTTTTTTTGGATTTGATAAACGCGTTCTTTTGTTATTGGTCGGTTGAATTTTGGTTCGCTCGGGTCGTACCCATTTTGATAGAAAGGTTTCGCTCTGTTTGCACATGTACCACGAGTCGGTCGGTTTGAAATCCGTGACATCAAAATAGTGCTTTTTCGCTCAGGTGACTTTAGGTTTTTCTTTCTTTTTCATTCGGTACGATATTTTAAGTGGTTGTATACACAATTTTCGTGGATTTGGTCAGACAACCGGGCTTCGGCAAAGTTACTGCGATTAGGTACACATTTTTCATTTTTCATTTAGCGGTCGTGAACTCAACAAGAGTACCTTCTGTTGCATTAATAAATTTGACCTGGTTAGATCTTAATACCGGTTGATTCTTAATTTTTTTTTTTGTTAAGCGTAAGCTTCGTTGAATAAACGTATTCTCCATTAACATGGCTAGCAACCAAGACCTACGTGAATTCATTCACGCTGCTGATCAATTGGTCAAATATTCCGCAACGGTCAAAGATTTTCCCGAGGCAAAACATTCAGTTTCCACGTTGTCGGCGCGAAAAGAAGAGTTGAAGGATTTATGGATTGAAGTGAAATCCAAATACACTCGATGTTGCTTGAGTACCAACGAGTTTGGCGAGGAGGATTTAGAGACATTTGAGTCTAAATACAAGCTTTCGAATGAGACGTACATTTCATGCTTAGGGTTTTTCTTTGAGTTGATGGCCAAACTCACTACTGCTCCAGCCTCCCCTGGTTTTTTTGGAACAAATGTTCCTTCGGCGTCTACGGTTCAAAATCAAACGGTCAACAATGGTTTATCTAATCAAGTCGCTTCGCCACATTGTATCAAGCTTCCAGCTTGCGACACTGAACACTTCCATGGCGATTACCTTTCGTGGCCGGTTTTTAAAGATATGTTTCAAGCGATATATATCAACCATCCGAGGTTAGGACCAGTTGATCAATTGTTTCATCTCAGGGCAAAAACCAGAGGCGAAGCTTTCAGCATTGTGAGCAAGTTTCCTTTAACGAATTCAAGTTTTTCATTGGCTTGGGAGGCACTTCGTTCTACGTATGAGAACAAAAGGATACTCATCAATAACCATGTCAAAAAGCTACTTAATCTTCCATTGTGTGCGAATAAATCTGCCTCGGAGATTAAGAGGTTACAAAGTCACATTAATGATTCGCTTGCTGCACTAAAGGGCCACGGTGTTTCCGTGGATAACTGGGATCCAATACTTGTGTATTCATGCTGCAGCCGACTTGCAACTTCCACCCTTGCGTTATGGGAACAATCTTTGGACGATCCGTCCAAGGTGCCGAAATGGGAGCAGCTCAATAAGTTTTTAAGCAGTCGTTTTCAAGTATTGGAAACTATTGCCGACACTAATAACCCAGGATTTTCAAGTTCCACAACGCGATCCAAGTCAATGAAAAACGGTGGTACAAATAATCGGTCAAATGTCTATCTAGTTAAAACTCAAGCATCGGGTTGCCAATTATGTTCCAATAAACATCATCTTCGAAGTTGTAACAAATTTTTAGCGATGCCTGTTTCGGATAAGGCTGAGGTTGTTCAGAATCACAATCTGTGTTTTAATTGCTTTTCTCTGGACCATCGGTCACACAAATGTACGAGTTGGTTCTCATGCATTACGTGCGGAAAACGACATCATACCCTGTTACACAGAGGTACTGACAGTACGACTATTGAGCAACAGAACAGCAGAGTTTCAGTAGTCCCATTCAATGGAAGAGTGTCACATGCTTCCAGTATTGATACTTCCAATCAAACACCCAGTTTTACTCCGTCAAGGCCAAGTTTTTCACATGTCCCCGACATTAATTCTGCAAATAATTTACAGTCTACGCATGTTAGGTTTTCGCCAAATTCAAGTCTGCCACATGTTTCCGACATTGGTACCGCAACAAATTTACAGTCCACTGCTCAAACTTTCAATTACCAATCACACTTAGTCTCTTCTCAGAGGCAAGTTCTACTAGCGACGCCGCTTGTTAAGATCATTGGTATCGAATCCAATCATACTGTTCGCGCACTTATCGATCCAGGATCAGAAGTGTCGCTAATTTCCGAATCAGTACAAAGGCGATTAAACTTACCAGTATTGCCAATCAATGTGTCAATCTCGAGTGTTAGCGCTTCACATGCGGCAAGCTCCAGAAAGTTATGTATGTTCTCTATCGCCAACAATGAAGATCCGTAAATAACATCAAGTGTCATGCTATTGTGTTACGAAAGGTTACAAACGATCTTCCGAGTTCCACAATGACTCATATCCGCTCTTCGCAATTAAAGGCTCTTTGTTGGGCTGATCCCACCTTTTCTAAATCCTCCAGGATCGATTTGCTTATTGGTGCGGACTTGTATCCTGCTATAGTCGAGAGGGACTGCAGATCGTCTGTGAATCTTTGGTGGCTCAAAATACTGTTTTTGGCTGGATTTTGTCGGGTCCCATCCCACAATCCTTCAACGCCTTCAACACCTTCGTTCAAGATCACACAGAAGACAAGTTGTATGAGCAAATCAAACGGTTCTGGGAGTTAGAAGAGGTACGGGAAACCAAAAAGATCGCATCGGCCGAAGACCAATTTTGCGAAGAATTGTACAAAAATACAACCTTTCGCCGTATGGACGGACGTTATGTGGCTTGGTTACCTTTTAAATCTGACCGGTCTGCCAGACAACTCGGAAGGTCAAGACATATAGCACTCAGACAGTTTCTTCAATCAGAGAAATCTCTAACTCGAAACAAGGATTTACAGTCCACATACTCTAAGGTTCTTAGCGAGTATTTCGAACTGGGGCATATGAAAAAGGTGGGAAGTACGGAAATTGTGAAGGATGGCAACGTGTCCTCATTTTATTTGCCACACCATGCGGTACTGAAACCCGAAAGTTCCTCAACTAAAGTGCGCGTTATCTTTAACGCATCTAGTGCCTCCAGTAGTGGACTAAGTCTGAATGAACTCCTTTACGCAGGACCCGTTCTTCAAAGGGACATTACTTCGTTGATCGTGCGCTGGCGATTTTACCAGTATGTTTTCAATGCGGACGTAGAAAAAATGTATCGCCAAATCGCCGTCCATCCAAGTGATACTCCGTATCAAAGGATTCTATTTCGGCAAACACCGGAAGCGCCAATTGACGATTGTGAGTTACTCACTGTGACTTTCGGCATGAATTGCGCTCCATTTTTGACCATACGTACCCTTAAACAACTGGCAAACGACAACGAAGCAAGATTCCCACTTGCGTCCAGAATTATATTACAAGATTCTTACATCGACGACGTCCTTTCGGGTGCTCATGATATTTCCACTGCTCAACAGGCACAAGGTGAGTTAATAGAACTGCTGGAATTGAGGGTTTCCTCTGCGCAAATGAACACCCCGGAGCTTTTAAACGGCCTTCCGGGCAATAATATCTTAAGAGATAATTTTCTAAAGCTCGATAAAGAGAGCACAACCAAAACTTTAGGCATTCGCTGGAATGCTAAAGAAGATAATTTTCATTTTTCGGTTCCCCTTATTCAATTGGCAACCAGCCCAAGTAAAAGAGAAGTGTTTTCTCAGATCGCGCAACTTTTTGACCTAGCAGTGTGGCTAGCTCCAATTATTATCGTAGCTAAAATGCTGATACAAACGATTTGGGTGGAAAAAACTGATAGGGACGAAGCTATACAAGGTCGGAGCTTAGATACTTGGCAAATATTTGTGAAATCCTTTTCCGATATTCAATTTATTAAGATTCCGCGTTGGGTTGAGTATTCGCCGTCGGTAACTGTGCAGTTCCACGGATTTTGTGATGCGTCACAAAAAGCTTACGCGGCCGCACTGTATGCAAGAATTCAAAGTTGCGATGGCACTTTAAGCACCCACTTGATCTGTGCAAAAACGCGAGTTGCACCATTAAAGACAGTGTCCTTGCCCAGACTGGAACTCTGTGGAGCTGTGTTACTTTCGAAATTAATTAAAATATACACTCCGCAGTTTCCAGTTACTTCGTACCAAACTCATCTTTGGACCGATTCCGCCATTGTAATAGCTTGGAAACTTTTGTGGCCAATAGAACCAGTGAGATTCTCGATAACGTCGGAAACCTTCGCTGGAAACATGTGAGGTCTATCGATAACCCAGCTCATTTGGCTACTCGCGGGCTCTCCCCAACTGATCTGCGCACTAATAACCTTTGGTGGACAGGTCCCCACTGGTTGCGCAAATCGGAAGGTTGTTGGCCACACAGTTTGCCAAGTATAGAATCGGAGGAAGAGCTGGAAGTCAAGAAGGTTGCAGCTTTCGCAACTATCTCCGAAGATCTTTTGATGCGATTCTCGTCATTACCACGAGCGCTTCGAGTTTTGACATACGTGTTCCGCTATTACTATCGTCTCCGTCGAGATACTACTACTATGTTCACTTCAGATTTGTCGTGCGTCTCTCAAAAAGAAATTAACTTCGTTAAAACCCGTTTAATCATTCAGAGCCAAAAATTGCATTTTCCCCGCGAATATGAAGCTCTTGCTGAAGGAAAACCAATTTCAGCCTCAAGTTCAATTCTGTCTTTGAATCCAGCCCTTGATTCAAATAAAATTTTACGTGTAAATGGTCGCCTCATCCATGAAAACCTTACTTGGCATGAACGTTTCCCAATTATTTTACCCTACGGGTCACAATTTACTTCGCTTCTAGTTCAATTCATTCACGATCTCACTCTGCATGGTGGAAACACCCTAATGCTGCAGCTCATCCGGAATCTGTTTTGGATTCCAAGAATCAAGAACTTGATTAAACTTTGCGTTCATCGGTGTAAGACATTCTGCATCCACAAACAAAAGCTTCGCACGCAATTATTGGCAGCTCTTCCTCCAGAAAGAGTAACGTTTTCACCCCCCTTCCACTACACTGGGATCGATTTCGCTGGCCCTTTTGAAATTAAAAGCGCTCGGTTGCGAGGCTGCCGCTTGACAAAGGGATATGTATGCCTTTTCGTCTGCTTTTCCACCAAAGCCATCCACCTTGAAGGGACTAGCGATCTTTCCTCGCGTGTATTTTTAGATGCGATTGCTAGGTTCGTTTCCAGAAGAGGTCTACCCAAAGCTGTCTTTTCAGACGGGACGAATTTTGTCGGGGCAAACGTTCTGCTAAAACGAGAATTTAAACAATTCTTACAATCCGCCTCAAGCGATATTCGGGTAAAATACGGAATACAAGGGCTAGAATGGAATTTCATTCCTCCTGGGGCACCCCACATGGGTGGCTTGTGGGAAGCGGGTGTGAAAAGCTTAAAAACCCATCTGCAACCCATCTCACCTTCGAGGAATTCTCTACGTTGCTCGCGCGCATCGAAGCATATCTTAATTCTCGACCGATTGCCCCAACATCGAACAATCCTTCAGATCTGTCGGCATTAACCCCGGGTCATTTCCTTCGCGGTAGCCCTCTGTTATCATTCCCCGAAGAGGAAATCGAAGCACAACCACTTACGATTATCAATCGGTATGAAAGATTAAAATGCTTTCAACAACAACTATGTCGACGATGGAAGGAAGAATACCTCAAGGAACTTTATAAGCGACAAAAATGGCGACAGCCAAAAGAGGATGTCAAACCGAACGACTTAGTGGTTATAAAGCAGGAGAACCTACCGTCAACGGAATGGCGGCTGGGACGCGTAATAAAAGTAAACCCTGGCACGGACGGGAGGGTAAGAGTCGCGACAATCAAAACTCAACTCGGCGAAATCACACGACCAATAGTTAAACTTTGTGTTTTACCCTGCCTTTAACTCAGTTAATGGGGTTTCCTCCTTTTCCGTTTCGGTTGAAGTAACCTAAAACTTGGGTGCTCAAAATTTCAAAAAAAAAAAAATAAATGTTTCGATAATATTATTAAATTATCACAAGTAGTTAATCTTTGAACCTTTGAACCTTCGTTCATTCAATAGATTTAAAAAAAAAAAAAAACAAAGAAAGGTAAATTCTCATTATATTATTCTTAAGTTTAAAGTATTTGTTGGCATAATCTGCCAAGGAGGGCCGGTATGTCCATGCCATCCTCGATTGTAGTTAGATTAATTTAGCTTGTGCCACCGCACTGATTTAGTGCTAAGCTGTGCTACCGCACATATGACAGTTTGGCAGCACCCATCTACTACAATCGAGGATGGCAGCCAGCGTAAAGGGGAAATAAAAAAAAAACCATTGTAAGTTGGTGGGCATTTCCGGCTTTGCCTCTAAGCTTCTTTCTTTTTTGGTTTTTTGGTTGCCAAGGCATGCACATCGTGCATCTCTGCTTAAGAAAAAAAAAATTAAAAGCATTAATATATCTAAGTAAAAAATTAGAATTAAAAAGAAAAATTAATTAGCGAATAGAACACATCACACCATAAAAAAGCACTCGTCAAAATGCAATATTTTCAATTTTATTCGACTGTTGTCTGTATATCATTTAAAATTCTATTAAAATAAAATAAAAACTTTATAATTCTCAAATAAATAAATTTAAAAAAAAAACAAAAAAAAATCCATTGCATCAATCAACCATTTTTATATTTTGTGCGCAAGTGTATGGCGTTAGTTAATTAGTGGAAACAGAGTCGATTGCGTTTGCGGCTTCTACAACCGACTCCCAAGATAGTTGTGAACTCTGGGCTAAGCCCGAAGCCGAGTCACATTGGGCCAATTCTTTGGCAGAGAAGTCAAGCCAATTCACAATCATCAACGCTTAACGGACAGACGCACGTCCGTCAGAAATAATACTAGTATCATCCATACGGACAGACGCACGTCCGCCAGCAAGACATCATTATCATCCATACGGACAGACGCACGTCCGCCAACATTACAACATCTTAGCTACACGGACAGACGCGCGTCCACCAGCGTAAGTCCAAATAAATCCAGGCAAGTACGCCATCACTCTTCCTTCTCTTAAATGGCATATCGGCTGATGTTGCCAATTGCACCTCTGCTAGGACATCTTTCGATGATCCCGCTTTGAGTGCCGTTGATGTTGTTGTTGCTGGGACATCTTTCAATGTCCCCACAATGTTTTTATCTGCCATTTGTCGGTTCTCCCACTTAATAAAATTTACAACTTCCCTGTTGTGTAAAAAAAGCTTCCAAAAATATTGACCCCGCCTGGGAATCGAACCAGCGACCCTTGGTTTCACGGACGACTACTCCTCCACTGTGCTACTGTGCTACTGTGCTACTGTACTATTAAATAATTTATTGGTTAAATTTGACTTTGTTCACACATGAAACTAATTTAAGATTACTGAGAAAGCCGATGCGTGCACTTGCTACAACCATATACGATGAAAACTCGAGGATATACAGACAGACAGACAGGCGGAATTGCGAGGCCAACTGTTTTTGAGTTCTCTATCATCCTTATATCAAGTTTGACTAAAATGTAAATCTCGAGTTCGATTTTTTGCAAATGCAAAACTTGTCCTACCTAAATTCAGTTGTTAACAAGACAATTTAATTATGTAGGTAGGAATACCTCTTATTATATTTATATAGGTACCAACTTACCAACCAATATGTATACTTATAAGAAAAATGTAGCGGATATAAGAGGTATATGTATGTACCCATGGCTCCCACATTAATTTGTTTTTAAATTTAATTCTGCCGATTTGTTAATTAAAAAATATGGAAACTAACAAATTTCTAAAACTTTTCAAGAATGAAATAAGTATGTATGTACCTATAGCCATGTTTATTACGCTAATATATTTTTATAAATTTTGTTCCGTCTATATTTGTTCATTTTGTGCAATTAGTACCTGCATATTCTACATGAAAAATCATCTATCACAAAAGAAGGTTTGCCCTTCCAAAACAAAATTGCTTGGCACTCTTAACATTCCTTAAAACTTTTTCAGATCTTTCCCAAATAAAACTATTTACCCATCGCTTCGCCAAAACATTTGTGTTGCTAACAAAATTAAGTCAGCTAGGTACCTACCTATAACTACCTATGTACCTATCCAAATTTTATTTAAACACTTTAAATATTAAAGATAATTACGATTTTTAGAACCGCTTAATCTAAAAAAACAAGTTGTTTATTTTGCATACCTACATATGGAAGAATGTACCCACATATACCACCTACTCAGGATCAGTATTTGTATTTCGACAGACATATAGGTGCTGCTTTGGCCAGGGCTAGGGGAGCCTTTGTCTTGACAAAACGACTGTTTTATAGCAGCCGTCTTGACAGCAGGGTGAAGGTAGTTTGCTACATGACCCTCATCAGGCCGATGATTGCCTACGGATGCCCGGTGTGGTTCAACGTTGCCCCATCTCAAATGGAAAAGATTCGGGTGTTTGAGAGGCAATGTCTTAGACGTTGCCTTGGATTACACAGAACACCAGAGTCGGAGTACACAAGATATTAGTCCAACCAGGTTCTATACAACGGAGCCAAGATAAACAGAATAGATAATTTTTTGTTCAAGCTGATTCGGGTCACGTTGCAAGAGCGATGTCCTCAACTAACAGCTTAATTTTTGGGGCTTATTACCCCAATAACGAATATTTTGAGAGTGCGCGGTTAAGTGGTTACATCCCTCCCGAGGCATTCCTCTATTTAGACAGTCGAGGGCTGATACAGGTTGGAGGGGCGGTTCCGCTCATCTACCACGTCAGCCGAAAAACTGTGGATAGGCGACTCCTGTATGGTCGAGACGTCATCGCTCAAGGTGGAGAAGAGCGCCTTCGGTTCAGTAGGACTGTGTCCGATCGGGACCGGAGGGATAGGGCGAAACAGGAGAACCAGTTCTGGTGGCTCTCTGAACAGCATCGTGATATATAAAGTCGATGAAGATGATATATCTTGGCCGACTTACATAGATTTAGGGCATTAGGTATAGGGAACAGTCAGGGTGGCACCAAAAAAAAAGGAAAAAAAATATGTATGTATGCGGGGGCATACGTGCATGCATCTGTGTGTCTGTACATGTATGTGCGTACGTATATGTATGTGTGTATGTACATGTATGGGTGGGTTGCATGTTGGTGTGTGTCTGCATGCATATAAAAAATAAACAAAAAAAAAATTAAAAAACGAAAAAAATGCTGCTGTGGCTGTTCTAGTTTTTAAGTAGTTTTAAGTATTATTAGGTATTTTAAGTAGTTTTAATTATTTTTAATATATAATAAGGTTTAGTTTATAAGTAAAAAAAAAAAAAAAAAAAAAAAAAAAAAAAAAAAAAAAAAAATTGATAAGATACCAAGTTTTTGTAAAGTTTCCTTGAAATATAAAATAAAATAAAAAAAAAAATTTAGATTTAATTAAAATAGTTTTTAGGTCGAAAGACATTAGTTTTAAGAGTTATTGTTTAATTTAGAGCGCCCGTAAAGGGCCAGTAAATTAGTTGTAAGTTATTGATATTTAGGCTAGTTTTAAACATTTTTGTCTAGCTTTAAGATAGTTATAAGTTAAAATGAAATAAAAATGAATTAAAAAAAAAAAAAAAAAAAAACAGGATGGAGGGGCGGTTCCGCTCATCTACGACGTCAGACGGAAAACTGTGGATAGGCGACTCCTGTACGGTCGAGACGTCATCGCGCAAGGTGGAGAGGAGCGCCTTTGGTTCAGTAGGACTGTGTCCGATCGGGACCGAAGGGATAGGGCGAAACAGGAGAACCAGTTCTGGTGGCTCTCTGAACAGCATCATATTTAAAGTCGATGAAGATGGTATGTCTTGGCCGACTTACATAGATTTAGGGTAATTAGGAATAGGGAACAGTCGGGGTGGAACCAAAAAAATTAAAAATATGTATGTGTAAATATCTGCGTGTCTGTGCATGTTGTGCGTACGTATTGTATGTGCGTATGTACATGTATGTATGGGTTGCATGTTGTTGTGTGTCTGCATGCATATTAAAAAATAAACAAAAAAAATAAAAAAAGCTGCTGCGGCTGTTCTAGTTTTTAAGTAGTTTTAAGTGGTTGTGGGTATTATTAGGTATTTTAAGTAGTTTACGTTATTTTTAGTTAGTATAAGTTAGTTGTATCTAGTTTTAATTATTTTTAGTCTATCTTTAGGTTTAGTTTATAAGTAAGGAAGCAAAATATGATAAGACACCGAGTTTTTTGGTAATAAGTTTTCTTGGTTAAAAAGAAATAAAATAATTAGATTTAATTAAAATAGTTTTTAGTTCGAAAGACATTAGTTCTAAGAGTTATTGTTTAGCTTAGAGCGCCCGTAAAGGGCCAGTAAATTAGTTATAAGTTATTGATAATTAGGCTAGTTTTAAACATTTTTGTCTAGCTTTAAGATAGTTATAAGTTAACATTAAATAAAAATGAATAAAAGTAAAAAATACTACCTACTCTCTTGAATTTTATGGAATATACCTACATGATACCTACATATCCTACAAAATAAAACAATCCTTATTACCTAAAAGAAAATATTTTTGGTGAGTGGAAAGCATGAATGATTCTTAATATATTTTTTCATAACTACCTACTATGTATGTACGTAAGTTTCTTTTTTGATCGTAACAAATCGTCCACAAGGAAGAAAAACTTCATTCATAAAAAACCTTTCTCTTCTTCAATCTTTTATGTTTCTATACCTACCTACATTTATACATGTACAAATACAATCTGGCACTCCATTAATTTTCCCGTTCTTCCACTGTATATATAGAGAAATTCCTATAGTACTCTCATGAATTGGTTCGACTGTGGCGGCATCTAGTATGTCCAAGGATGGTATAGCTTTTTAATAAAATTGGAGAGTTGGGAGACAAGAGAATATGGGTATAATCCAAAGAAATGAAAGAAACGGTAAAAAAGGCAGAACAGGAATGCTGCATACAAACTCATGAGAGGTCGAGCGAGAGAAAAAAAACAGCCAATTTTGTATAGGATCAAATAAGATGCAAAAAATAGAAGATCGAAGAACGGGAAAATTAATGGAATGCAAGATTGTATTTGTAAGGTTTTTGTGAATGAAGTTTTTCTTGCCTTGTGGATGATTTGTTACGATAAAAAAAAGAAACCTACGTACATATATAGTAGGTAGTTATGGCAAAATATATTTAGAACCATTCATGCTTTCCACTCACAAAAAATATTTTCTTGTAGGTAACAAGGAATGTTTTATTTTGTAGGATATGTAGGTATCATGTAGTTATATTCCATAAAATTGAAGTGAGTAGGTAGTATATGTGGGTAAATTCATTCATACGAGTATGTAGGTATACAAAATAAACAACTTGTTTTTTTTTATAATAAGCGGTTCTAAAAATCGTAAGTATCTTTAATATTTAAAGTTTTTAAATAAAATTTGGATATGTACATAGGTAGTTATAGGTAGGTACCTATCTGACTTAATTTTGTGAGCAACACAAATGTTTTGGCGAGGCAATGGGTAAATAGTTTTATTTGGAAAAGATTTGATGAAGTTTTAAAGAATGATTCAAAATAGCTTTTAACGGCCTTTAGTCAATAAAATTTGCGTTTCTTCCCGGCAATCTCAATTGGACTCATCAGTTAGTTAGTGAGCGCCTTACCAATACGCAATTTTTTTTGACAAAAAAGCAATGTGAACTATATCCAACCAAATTAAAATTGTAATCATTAAAATTGTAAGATTTTGTCCTTTGCCAGACACAGTTAATAAGAAGGTGTTTTTTTCTTACAATACAATTCTATTAAATATAATGCTAAGTCTTCTACTTGGCTGAGTATATTAGCATAGTAAACATGGCTATAGGTACATACATACTTATTTTGATTGACATTTCGACTGTCAGTTGTGAAAGTGTAACAATATTTAAGCTCCTACAAAGTTTTTAGTTTTTGCACAGTTTTTGAATTTAAATTTAAAACAAGTTTCTTGTTATTGATCTCTCGACATTCCTAAATACCTTTTTAACAAATATATACAATAAAAACTCAAGGTAAAAGGTATTTTAAGTATTAAAATAATTGCAAAATCAAATATTGCACAACGGGATTCCTTTATGAGCGGCAATAAGAGAAACATAGCGGATACTTCACCTGAACTTAACAATACTAGGAAGAAATTCGGCTCTAATCCCACTTCAATTAAAATGGCTGTCGGGAATATGTCTATTGCTGATCTAAAAGATCTTCTCAACGAAACAATTTCGGAACAAATTAAAGATGTAGCCACTAAAACTGATGTTGCGTCACTGTCTCTGGAGTTGGATGCATTGAGAACAGCGAATTCACAGTTGTGCCAAAAATTGACCTTGATGACGGCGAGATGCGAGCTCTTGGAGTCTCAAATTGAAAAAATCTCCCGCAAAACAACCGAAAACAATATGGTGGTACACCTTCCTTTAGACAGAGAAACCGACGCAGTTGAGTTAGCTAAACAAACTTGCAAAAGGCTTCTCAAGTTAAAAGAAGGTGATGATTTTCACTTAAAAAAAACAAGAGTTATTCAAAACACAAACACAAAGAGGGGAACTGTTTTCTTAGAACTGCATTCGTCAGACATCGTAGACCAAATATTGTCCGTTGCTAATCAACTCAAAGGAAGCGGCATTAGTATACATCGCGAACAGACGTTAATGCATCGGCAAAATAGACAGACACTTTTCGAATTAAAAACTAAACTTCTTCAAGTAAACTCCGAAGCAAAAATTATAATCAAAGGTGACAAAATGCAAATTAACAACCACACTTTTGTCTACAAATTTGCGCGTGGTTTAATTGTCAAATCTTCGGCTAATATGACATTTGTAAACAACATGTTTGGTGAATGTTTTCATGATTATTTTGACTGCAGCGAGGGAGCGAAGTTAGCCTCGGTTGACAATCAACTTATGCCAACTGGCTTTCAATCGACGACAGTGCCATCTAGGAATGAAAAGATGCACCCTATATTCGCAAGAAAAAAATAGGAAATTTCCGCCGTCTGCCAAGATATAGTAACTAATACTTCTAATTTATCGATTTTTGCATATAATATTACAGGTCTCAAAAGCAAACTTTTGCAACCTGATTTTTTAAAATTTATTATAGATTTTGATATAATTGTACTATTAGAAACTTTCTTAGAAGAAAAAAATGAAAATGAATTTTATAAATATTTCAAAGATTATAAACTAACATTTGTTCCAGCAGTTAGATCTAATGTACAGGGGAGAGCGAGTGGAGGAATATTATGTGGCATAAAAACTGCAAATTTATTGAAAATAGGCTTCTTGTTCTTATTAACAATACTTCCTTGGAAAATATAATGGTTATCGGTGATCTCAACGCCCGCATTGGCGATTATCAGAATTCTCCTGCTTATAATTTGCAAGATATAACGCTCTATAATATGATTCGAAACTCGAAAGATGAAACGCTCAATAGTAATGGAAGGCTTTTATTGGAATTGTTGGAGGACTTTGGCTTGTTTGTGTTGAATGGGGTAGCAAATGGTGACAAATGTGGTGAACTTACTTTTATAAGCGGCCAAGGCCATTCGGTTATTGATTACTGCGCGATTTCTGGCGAGTGGTTTAATGCAGTTCAGGATTTCCAGGTGCTCGTGGCCAGCTTCTCGGGTCATTTGCCACTACAGGTTAAAGTCCGTTTTTTCGAGAACGTTCAGCATACCGGTACAGATTATCCTCGAAAACTTAGATGGTTTGAGAATAAAGCCCACTGATACAAAAGTCTCTTGAATCACCATTGCAATCTTCTTCCACTTCAATCATTAAGCGATGTTGATTTAATTGAGGAAAGCATTACAAGTGTAATATATCGTTGCCTTTCTTTCTCAACCTCGTATCTGCAAAATTCTAGTTTTTTGTTTTTTGCAGATTTGCCATCATTCCTGCCCTCCTCATAAATGTAACGAACCCGTATCTGAATAGCAATCTCAAGTTAGCCGTAATAGACGATGCAATTTCCTTTCATCTAACTTCCTTTGTCCTTATTTACTGCAAGAAACTCATAACTCGCTGTTACGAGGTTTTCAACAATACATCGTTACCCAAACTCGAAGATACGAGGTTGTTGCTCTTCATAGATTGCAAGAGAGACCAAAGATATTACTGTTGTCTCGTTTTTAAAAGAAGATTTAACTAGAGACAAAATTTTTTCTTAAATTCTTATCGTATAACCGTCAAATTTACCGTAATGAGAGTGGTTTGTGCAAACTTTGTTGATTTTCTGGCGGTGCCGTGTTTTGTGAAATCAATGTGATTTTCTTCATCGCATTTTCGTAAAGTATCTATAAATCGGTACCCAAGTGCTTTTTTTGCCATCAGTAAATTTTTTAGCCGAAAAGAAACCGTAAACAGGTGATATCTATAAGATGAAAAGGTGGAGCAGGGGTGCAGAGTTGGTGAATTTGGCAAGAGGAAAAGCTGATAAAAATGAAGCATCTACCTCGAAAAAGAACACACCTGGTAGGTATATCAAGAATTATGCCTCCATTTTTCTACTAATGACATGAAATGTGCTGTATTTACTTTTATCGCCGTCTTCAAAATTATAATAGAGAAGGAGGAGAATTTCGTTTTAGATGAAAAGACTGGCCAGTTTGTTTTTCAAGATGCAAAACCGACAACAAGCGATATTATCAATGACGATAACTGTATTTTGGATGAAACAACTGGCGAACTAAAACAAAAACCTCCTTCTTTAAGCCCAGATAGCGATGATTCTCAATGTGACTTTTCTGCATCGACTGACGATACAGATTATAAATACAGCGAATGTTCCAGCAATTCAACCGACCTTGACACGTCTTTTAGGACACTAGATGAAACCAGTGGTCTATGTTCTTACAAAAAAGCCAAGAATGGCCAAGGAAATAAAATCAGATGGTTGCGAAATCAATTGAAACGTAGAAGACAAAAGGGAAAACAGTATACTTCAGTAAAAAGAAAGATAGGTGAGGGGATTATTGGAATGGAAGTTCGGAGACAAAGAGCAATGAAACCCAAATGTAATTCAGTGAAATGTGGTAATAGTAAAACCAGAAAGTGTCAAGAAATAACAGAAGAGGACAGGGATGAAATTTTTCATACATTCTGGGACGTTTTATCTTGGGAGCAACGAAAATTGTATGTTAACTCGATGGTTGTGCTCTAGCCTGTTGGAAAACAAACCACGGGCGTTCCAAGTAAGAGATCTCATACGCTCGAGTATAATTTAAAAATTAGTGGTGAGATGAAAGCTGTGTGTAAAAAAATGTTTATGAATACACTCTGTATCGGTGAATGGTCCGTTTTAAATTGGGTCAAGAGTGCTAAAAACGAAATCTGTATGACGAATAAAGCCCCAAATGTAAACAGGCTCAAACCCATTAATATTACCAAAAATGAGCACATCAAAACATTTTTGAATGCAGTCCCTAAAATGCCATCACACTATTGCCGAAAAAGTACAAGTAAACAGTACGTTGATGTGGATTATGCGACTTGGATGGAACTATATAAAACTTACGAGGTTTACATGAGAGACAACAACATCCCTTATGAGGAAAAAGCTTCCTATAAATGCTTTTTGGCAATCGTACATGATATGAATCTTGGTCTTTATAAACCCAAAAAGGACCAGTGCGATTTATGCTACGCATTTAAAAATGGTAATATTGAAACAGGGGAGTATGAGACGCATATTCAAGCAAAAGAAAGAGCAAGACAGGAAAGAGATTCTGACAAAGAAAGATGCTTGAAAGGTGAGGTACAGCTATTTACTGTAGATTTACAGGCTGTACAAAATATTCCCATGATCTCTGCCGGTGCGGAATATTTTAAGTTGAAACTATACGTTCATCAATTTACCTTATACAATGAGAGAGATGGCAGTGTACTTTGTTATGTATGGCACGAGGGAGAGGGTGGCGTCGATTCAAATGTTTTTGCATCATGCATTATCGACTTTTTGGAAGGATTGGAAGATAAAACCAAACCAATCATTATCTTCAGTGACGGCTGCTGTTACCAAAATCGAAACGTGACTCTGTCAAATTCTTTACAAAACTTAGCTATTAAACATAAAGCTGAAATTTATCAGAAATATTTAGCAGTAGGACACACCCAGATGTCATGTGATTCGGTCCACTCTACCATTGAATTAAAAAAAAAAACAAAGAGCTCTTCGTTCCTGCAGACTTTGTACGGATAATTAAAGAAGCAAGATCTGCGAAACCATATCAAGTTCGCTACCTAAGTCATGAGTTCTTCCTTAATTATGGAGCAGCAATCAAGTACTACAAATCTATACGACCAGGGAAGAAATTTGGTGATCCTTGTGTAGTTAATATCAGGTCAATCAAATACACACAATTTGGAATGCATTACAAGGTAAACTTCGACGATGATTGGAAATTGTTGCCTCAACGTTTCGACAGCATTGCCTCACGTGAAGTTGAAAGACTTTACAATCAACCCTTACCAATCACGAAAAGAAAAATGCATGATCTTCAGAGTTTAAAAGAGCTCTTACCAAAAGACTACCACTCCTTTTATGACAATCTGACTCATGAAGAATGATGCTCCAATACATTTATTAAAACTTGTTATTTCTTAAAATTGTTCTTTCTGTTGGTATAATAAATAAAAAAAATGTTCTTGGATCTTTTACTATCTGTTTGAACGCAAAAACCTCGTATCTCAAATGTACGGTAAAACGATTGTACTGGAACACTTTATACTGTAACCTCGTATCTGAAAATACTTCTCTTACATGGAGTGAGTTCTTTAATGTAGCATTGAATCGCCTGCAAACCATGCGTCTTGTAAGTTTAAATGAAATGACATTCACAAATTTTGTCAAAAAAATTCTAATACAAAATAATACAGTGTTTTATCTCTACTGTAAACTTGATGAAAGAGAGATACGAGGTTGAGAAAGAAAGGCGACGATATGCTTCGGCTACTCCAACAAGTAGTAATTATTTCTTCACAGCTAAGAATAAATGGTTTGATAAAGACTGTGTCATCCTTCGGAATCTTTCTTTCAAATATTTAAAACTATTTCGATCAACAAACTCCGTTGCCTTCAAAATTATGTACTAACGTGCCAATAAGGATTTCAAGCAAATGTGTTACGAGAAAAAAAGTCTTTTCTTCAAACGTTTTGCTATGAAGTTACAACTATCTAAAAACTCTAAAGAATTCTGGAGTAATGTTCGTGAGTTAGGAGGGCGGTGCAGAAGTATGAAGATTACTCTCGAAGCTGATACTTTAGCAGCGCATTTTAAAATTCTATTATCAGCGGAGGAGAATCTTCAAACTTTTAGCTATGCGTTACAGAACGAAGTTGTATCCGAACTAGACCACCCGATCTCTCTAAGGGAACTAGAATCATCGTTACTGGTCATGAAAAACAATAAAGCTCCGGGTAGTGATGGCATCCCAATCGAATTTTTTAAAAATGCAACGGAACAACTCAAACTTTACATAGTGGAATATTTCAATTTGTTATTCGATAATGCGTGTATTCCTACTTCTTTTAATAAAGCACTTATATTTGCTTTATTTAAATAGGGAGATTCAAGTCGAGTTGAAAATTATAGAGGAATCTCTATTCTTAATTCCCTTAGAAAGATTTTTGCTACAATTCTTTATGGAAGATTTTCTCTGTGGATAGAAAGCAACGATCGTCTTAGCATATACCAGGCAGGGTTTCGTTCAGGATTTTCAACCTTAGATCATATTTTTGCACTGACAAGCATTGCCAAAAAATATATTGAAATGAAGAGGAAGTTATATGTTTGCTTCGTAGACTTCAAAGCAGCCTTTGATACAGTCAACAGGCAAGCATTGATTTATAAATTGGCCTCCCTCGGAGTATCAAGAAAGTTCCTACTGGTCTATGCTAAATTTCTCTCGGCATCAAGTGCAGCAGTGTGGGATGAATCCAAATTGTCAGAATGGTTCGACACGTCGGCAGGTGTCCCCCAAGTTTGCATTTTAAGCCCTATTCTCTTCGCCCTATTTATTGATTCAGTAACTGAGATTCTCCCTGGTGTTGTAAGCTTTGCGGGCAATCACGTAAAAGTTCTCCTTTACGCTGATGACTTGGTACTGTTAGCGGACAATCCTTTTACGTTACAACTCCAAATAAATAAACTACAGGCGTTCTGTAAGACATGGAATCTCCATATAAACGTTTTGAAGACAAAAGTTATGATTTTTGAGAACCGATTTAGAGGCGGACTACGTGCTGAGGCTTGGCGACTCAATAACGAGGTGATAGAAGTAGTTCGGGAGTTTAAGTACCTTGGTGTGCTGTTTTCAAGTAATTTGATCTTCCGGAAGCATGCGAAAGAAAAAAATAGAGAAGCAAAACTGGCACTAAACATGTTGTGGCCGAAATTTTTCGCAAACCAAAACATTGATCTGTCTTCTAAATATCAAGTATTTAAGGCTACGGTAAACACTTGTTTGTGTTATGGTGTGCAGGCGTTTGGGACAATCCCCTTTGAGGAGTTTGAAGATGTTCAGAGATATTTCTTTAAACGTTTGTTTAAATTACCGAATGCAACTCCAACCTATGCAATTCACGTGGAGTTTGGTTTGCCACCCATATATTTGCAAAATCTAAAAGCCCATGCAGACTATTTAATAAGGTTGATGAACCGAAGCAGAAACAGTTTTCATAGAGCTATCTTAGTTAGATTGCTGCAAACCAATGCAACACCTTTCAGTAATTGGAACCAACTGGCGCTATCTCACGATATCAGTATATCCTTGTCTGAAGGTAATGTTAGCGAATGCCACGATATATTTGCAACAATTATAGCTAAGGTTGATGACAACATATATGACCAACACTTAACAAGAGCATCCTCTTCGGCTTCCAGACTAATCTACCGCAATCTTGATCATCGATTACTAACCCTAGGAAATTATTTCAATGTTAAATATCCATCTAAAGTTATAAGCACCATTTTCAGAGCCCGAGTCGAATTATTGAATTTAAATTTCATTCCACATAGAACCGATCTTCAGAAAACTTGTAATGTATGTAACAGGAGAGAAGATGAAAGTGTGTACCACTTCATTGGGGTGTGTCCCATTTTACAAGAAATCCGACGTTTATACTTCCAAGAAAGTTTTCTGACTGTAAATAATCTCTACGAAATATTAAATGGTTCTCGGGGCTGGCTCGCTCTATATAAATATTGCAGCCATGCTATGACTTATCGTAATAGTTTTTGAAAAGTCAAGAGATACAGCAAGTCTATATTCATTGTGAATTCGAATGTTTATAACCATTTAATTTTGTTATTATGTTTATGTTTTAAATCATCAAAATTAGAAGTTTTCTTTTTTTTATGTTGCAAATCATCAAAATTGTCGACGGCCTCCAGGTTTCTCACTTTCCTATCAACTAAGTTTGAATATTCATGTAAATGTATTTAAGTTCTCATTGAGTATTCCATTATGTTAATTTTTCATAAAAATTATGTTAACAAGAATTTAAATCCGTTACTCTTTTTATGTTTTAAATCATTAAAATTAGCAGTTTTTTATGTTGCAAATCATCAAAATTGTTCAAATACCAAAATTTCTCTCTTTTTTTCAACTTTTTTTGTATATTCATTTAAACGATCGTATGTACATTATGTAAATAACTATTAATTGTTTATTAATTTAAATTTACCGAAACATTATCGTAAACAAGATTTATAGTTACATTTTCTCTTTATATAATATTATTTTCTTTTCATCTTACTGAAATATCATTTCCGGCAGACGGCAAAATTGTCAGGTCCGTATTCTTACTCTAAAAAAAATTGTAATTTTATCTGAGGAAATAAAGAAAAAATCTATCTATCTAATCTATCTATCATACTTATTTTATTCTTGCAAAGTTTTAGAAATTTTTGAGTTACAATATTTTTTAATTAACAAGTCGGCAGAATTAAATTTAAAAACAAATTAATGTGGCAACATACATATACTTCTTATATTCGTTCATTTTTCTTATAAGTATACATATTGTTAGGTAAGTGGGTACCTATATAAATTTAATATGAGGTATTCCTACCTACATAATTAAATTGTTTTGTTAACAACTGAATTTTAATTTGCAATAGGTAGGTATATGTATACAGGTAGGACAAGTTTTGCATTTGCAAAAAAATCGAACTCGAGATTTACATTTTAATCAAACTTGACATAAGGATGATAGAGAACACAAAAAAAGTGGGCCTCGCAATTTCGTCTGTCTGTCTATCCTCGAGTTTACAGCCAATATGGTTGGATGGATTTGCTTCAAACTTGGTAGGTATACAAATTGTTTTTTCGGTAGGTACCTAATATGTCCACACGTCTTTTTATTTTTTAAGATGAAAAATAACGGTACCCTCCATACATTTTTTTGGCCAAAAAGATAAATGCTATGTTTCTCAAAAACGGCTCCAACGATTTTTACAAACAAAATTAGTCCATTAATTAAGGGAAATCGTACTTTTTGATCATTTGTTTTTATATTGTTATTTTTTGTATAGGTAGGTAGGTACCTCTAGTAGCACCATTTTTTTTTTTGGTTTTGGATTTTCCGGAAATGATTCATTTGATTGTTTTGAATATTTTAATGCAGAATCTCCTAGAAAGCCTAAAGACTAATTTAAACCAAAATGTTCTAATTTTTCGTAAGCTGAATATGTCGAACGACTCAATAAATTTTTCGAAACTTCGTATTTAGTAGTTTTTTAACATAATCTTGAATAATTAAAAAAAACTATTTTCCTACAACTAAAAACAACGGTACCTTCCACACAAATGTTAGGAAAAAAAACTTTAAGAAAAAAAAGGATTTCTCAAAAACGACTCAAAGAATTTCATAAAAAAGTGTGTTTTTTAATTAAATGCATTTTATATGTACAATTTTAATAAGATATATATATATATATTTATATATAAGTTCGCAGTTCTGCTACACCATGAGGGTTGTGATGATGATGGTATGGGCGATAGGGATGCATCAAATGGAATCCCAATTGAATTTTTATTACTCGACTCTGCAATCAATTCTGGAGCTTCTTGAATGGGAGATGTAACAGTTGTTATAAGTGCCTGTTTAGTTTGAAGTTCTTGTTTTTTCATAGCATTTGCAAGCAATTCGTACAATAGATAAGAAATGAATGATTGGAACATTCTGTAATTTTATAAAAAACTAGATGTCAATGAACCATATCAAATTAATTAATCCATAACTAACGTAAGTGAATATTTTGGGTACAAATGTAACTTACATGTCAATTAATAAGATTGTGGGGGAAAATAGGAAAGTAGTATAAGAAAAGTAAAAAAAAATTAAAGAAGAAAGAAACGAAATATCAAAAACAATAGCTTAGGATTAAAAGAACAAAATGAAAATATATCAACAATAACAGCTGAAAAATTTCAGACTACGTTTAAAAAGATATTTTTGACCATCGAACTATCCAATCCAAAGAGCCATTTCTCAACTGCTTTCAAAAACAAATGAAGATAATTTTGTCTTCTTATATCAAAAAGTATTTATTAAAGAGTTTAGGTGCTGATGCAGTAACAAAATTTAAAATTGGGTTTTATTACATTTTGGGACGTTCACCAAGATCTAGGGTTACCCTTAAACTATATATCCCAAATTAATAAACATGGACTAGGTAAGATTTAGGACTTATTCCGTGGAATAAGTGCGAATTTCTATTAAAAAAACACAATTTCTAATATTTGACGCTTACCAACTTAGTCCTTCGCTAGACCATCGAAGACGGTGGTCTAGCAATGGACTAAGAATTGACATTTAAGATTAAAATTTACAGGGCCATATAATAAAAAGAAGTAGAGTTGATACTTATTATAGCAGATTTTGTTCGATTTCTTATTAATAGGAAATTTTAGTCCATGGTCTACCTCTTATTCCATGGTTTTGTAAGTCCATGAACTAAAGGTGGACTTAGCGTTTTTTATTAATTGGGCTGTACGTATTTGAATTTCTTAATGTTTGACTAGACTGTATCCGCAGTTTTTTCGCATGAAAAAATTTTGAGAACCTTAAATACATATTTGTAAGTGTTTTAACGGCAGAAAAAAAACGTTCTTGATATAAAGGCCAACTACTTGTTAGTCTAGTTTTCTTACATACAATTCGGACAATATGCTTCTGCCATGCAATAATTGGGATTAGCGTATTGTGCTAAGCACCGCTCCAACTTGTTATAAAATACTGAAGTTTTGAATCAACTGGAACAAACTACATTTTTGTTAAAAGGTTTTTTGAGCATGTACGTTTTAATAGAAACATTTTGCGTATCAGTCAAAAACATCATATATTTTTTTAAGATTTGCAGTATGCAACTTCCAGTTTAAGTTTTGATCCACAAATACTCCTAAGTATTTATAATTAATAACAAACTCAATATTAAAACAAGTGTTTGAACACGGAGTGTCTTGTAAAAAACTGGGTCTACTGGGTCAGTTAATAAAAGGTGATGTTTCTTTCAGATTGCATGGCATAACTTTTTTTCACTCACTATGATTTCATGTCTGGCAAACTTTAAAACGTAAAGTCAAAGCCATGTTATCAGGGAATGCAGCTATACTGGTTTTAAAAGATTGTTTGAATGCAGAATTAGCATACACTAAGAATAGCCAGCTTTGTAAAATGTTGTCCAAAAGTAACTTATGATTGGCCATGACAAATGCTTTAGTCATGTCAATAAACAGCGCTAAAGTATATTTATTTATATCAAAGCCTTCAAAAAGAATTAACAATTTTCCTCATACTACGAATGTTTTGATGAATTATTAAAGTTGACAAGTTTTCAATAATATTAACGTTATATTTTTTTGCATTAATTAAGAATTTAATACACATTATTTTGAATCAAATTATAAAATATTTAAGTCATTAGAGCAACTCACTCTGACAACACTATCTCCTTCACTTTTGCCCAGAAAAATTATATTGTTTTTCATCCCTAAAAACTTATATTTTTTCGTCATCTGCACCTTCTTAGCTGCATTATAGAGTTCACGTGTATGAGAGGTCATGCTGTTGTTGATGTAGATTTGTACCATCATAATCAACTCCAAATTTTTTGTTGTTAATGCCGCTCTCCTCTCTTGTTTCATCTTCATGGTAATCTGTTTGGTATTGCGACGCACGGGTCAAACATAACTAAGATTTTAGCAGATGATGACGAGTGGACTAAATTAATTTAGTCCACTTTTAAGTAAAAAAAATATTTATATTTTTATATTATAAGTAATTATTAACGGTACTTCCTATGGAACCAATTTTCATATTTTCGACTTTCTTACTTTTTTACGTGCCGGATAAAATTATTTTTTGTATGCAAATGTTCCCTAGAACTGAATAAAACTGCATACTCAAATTTAAAAAAAAAATGGTTTTTCGATTTTTAAAAAAATTAATAAATGTTTGTTTTTTGAAAAATCGATTTTTCAAAAACCAGTCACTGAATTTCTTTAAACTAAAATTTTATATGCGTGGTAATAATTATTTTGAAAAGGAGTTTCAATTTTTTTTCTAAAAATGTTTTAAAATTTTATTCATCCAAAATTATTTTGTTAAAAACCTTTCCAACGATTTTGATTTTTTTTAATACATTCATATTTGTCTATTAATTTATAATTTAAAAAAATCCCTTATCTGTTTCATAGGTACCTGTACCTAATAAAAATTGAGTTTTTTTAAATCGAAAAAAAAAATTTCTTAAAAATTTGTATATCCAGTATTATTAATATCTACTTTTAAGGAGCACTTGTTTAAAAAAAAAATTATTGACAAATAATGAAAGGTCGAAAATATGAAAAGTAGTTCTACGGAAAGTATGTACCTTATCTACCCACTTACCATTAATACGAACGCAAGAAAAATTTATTTGGGTAAATGTAAGCTGCATTAAGCACTCTCATTTTTTTATCAAAATGTTTAGATCCGTTTTTGGTAAAGGAAATTTCTTACCGATTTTGTGAAATTTTTATATGGCAGGTGCCGTTTTTTAATTTAAAAAAAATAAAAAGAACGTGCCGGCATAGGTATTAGCTGCGTTTTATTATCTACGGGTCTGGGTTTTTTTTAACACGTATATTACAAAAACAACACCACATCCAGGTTTCCATCGGGGTTTCTATCTGGGCTTGCAAGTATTAAATTCGGCGAACAGAGGGTACATCTACATATCAGAGTACATAACCCAGATTGTTTTATTCTTACGAGGTGAACCATATGGGTTATTGGCGATTATAAAACACGGCTATTACCGTGTAATAGCTGTGTATATTATTAAGGGGATAACTTTTTTTCTCGTCTTCGCTTTCATCATCGTAATGTCAAGATTGATCAAAACTTCAAGTTTCAGTTTTTTACGAATCCAAAACTTACAACCTACCTACCTGCATATTTTATATAATATAGGTAGGTATCAACTTTTTAAATGTTCAAAATTGTGTCTTTCTGAATAAGAAAAATAATAATATAACTATTTAACTACATAGATACTGACAGCACACGATTCATAATCTTTTTTTTAATTCACGATGCAAAAGAATAACTAACTTCCTACCTACATAACCTACATAGCTATGTCATCACTCATCAGTACACATGATACTGCAACCTTGCCTACCATATCTCGCATAATTCTGTTGATATACCTATAATGAATACTACCTGCAATGTTGCGAAAAAGATTTAATTTATAAAATATGTATTTAATATGCTTGTTTAAGAATGATACTAAAACTTAACTCGAAATTATATTAAATTACCTCAATCGTAAGATTTTCTTTATCATTTGATCAGTTGCCAAATTAAGTTCAAATACCATATGATTCAATTTTAATTTTTATTTGTTCTCATGTTAGCTGTTCAGTTGTTTTGCATTAACATGTTAACAGTTTACTTTTGTTATTTTTTTTTTCTTGCAAATTATCCTTTATTATATTAAAGAGATCATATTCATGTAAGTTGCCTATCTATTCATGTATATATGTATGTAAAAGCTTTTCTTGGTCATTCATTTTTTGGACATCGTTTGATACATATATATCAAACATATTTCGATCGTGGGTTACAACCAACCAAATTCGTTTACTTTCTTTTTTTTTCAATTAAGTTCTTAAACAAATTGTTGTTAAATCGACCCGGATTTAATTCGTACTTTTTATGATTTTTGCGAAAAACTATATAAACGACTTTAACTACTCGGTGCATGGGTATTTTAAATAAATTTATTATCTAAAAAATTGGGTAGGGAAATATACTAAAATCAATTATTTATTATTAATTATATAAAATTAATATTAATTAAATCATTTTCTTTAGTTGTTTTTATTAAATTTATAAGATATAATTTAATATTATTATTTAATGTCATTGTATATTAAGAAGGGGTTAATATATTATAAGTGTTATACCTACACAAAGGCCCAGCTGTCTATATTTTCATAATATTACATATCAATACAATAAAAATGAATTTAAAGAAAAAAATCATTTTTTTTTATTTGATAGGTACCTATAAACTTTTGCTTTAAAAATTATTTTATTTCATTTTACCTAAGTATTAAATTTTTTTCGTAAAATGTTATTGAACAAATATTTCCTTCATAAAGTTTTACAAATTGAAAAAACCTTGCGTATTGACATATTTTCATAAGAAACAATTTTTTGCTACCTTCACTACTAGACCTAGACAGAAAACTGACAAAATCAAACTGTATTTGAAGTAATTTTTACCGATGTTATCTTTTTCTGCTTAGTTAATTTCGAGCCATTTTGTACAAACAAACTTAATTTAGAGCCAATTTCTACCTACAAAATGTATTTTAGACAATCAACTAAGGCACTTAAATAAGTACCTACCCAGATAGGTCGTAGAAAATCACTTCAGCCATTTCCGTTTTAAACAAAGGAAATTGCGGGACACGCTCTTTTGGTATTCTTCATCATCGTATTGTCAAGTTCGATTTATTTTCCAAATGCAAAATTTGTCATATACCTAGTACCTACCTACATATATCGCAAGTAAAAACTTACGAATTGCAACCTTCCTACAATTCAAAAAGAGATTAGTACATAAATAACCTATGTATTACATCTTCTCACATACGACCTTGAACTTGAAACAAGAAACCTATTCCTAAAAAAAGATTTAAAACATCTTTTTTACGAATAGGTTTCTTATTTAAAGGTTATATACAAATATCAGTAAGCATTTTTTTGCCAACAATGTAAAGATGAAAAAAATTGTAGGTACAAAATAATCTACACTGATATAATACCTTCAAACCAAAAGCTATTCGTAAATTACATACACATAAACATTCCCTTTTTTCTATTTTTTTCCTCAATTCGCTTCGTAGCAATGGCGGACCATGCTGTTTTTGTAATCTCTTTTACTCGCACCAATATTGTCAAAACTGTTGAATAGAACCCTCTCTTTCTTCTTTTCAGTCTCCAAAGTAAAATTTATCAATACACTAGCGCCGTCGCATGGTTTACAGGAGTGTCAACAAATCGACTCCATAAGAGTACTATAGGTTTTATATACAATGGTTCTCCTATCTTCTATTTTTTGCATTTTATTTTATTCGATGCAAAATTGGCTGCTTTTTTTTCTCGCTCGACCTCTCATGAGCTTGTATACAGTATTCCTCTTCTGCAATTTCTTTAGATTATATCCATATTCTCTTGTCTCCCAAGTCTCCAATTTTATTAGAGAGCTACCCAATCTTGAAGACACTAGATGCCGCCACAGCCGAACCAATTCTTGAGAGTACTATTGGAATATATATGCAATGGCATGATGGCTGAAAACGATAAATGTATCTGGCATAGAGAAAATAAACACATAGATGCGCGACTCGTACCCACCTTGCATGAAGAACCCGCATTGTTTTAGGTGAGTAAGAAAAAACTATTAAATTACAAATTTTTTCCTATCCGTGAATACATGTGAGTGGTCGGTTAAAAAACACTTTTGCTCAAATTGACAGATAATTTTTTTTGTTGATTTATCATAAGTCAATCTGACAGTTCTCAAATAGCTTACGAGAAATAAAATGATTTACTTTCATTTTCACAATTGTTTCATTTTATTTAATGGTTATTTCACAATTTTATTTATTTTAATAAAAAAAAAAAAATTATTGTGTGTTGATTCACTTGATTCGTCACCAGCATTATCGTCTGTAGCATAGAGAAAATAATTAAATAGAGGCGCGACTCGTCCCCCCCTTGCCTTAAACACCCGCATATTTTTTTTTAGGTGAGTAAGAGAAAACTCTCTTAATTTACTCATTTTTTCCTATCCGTGAATACATGTGAGTGGTGGATTAAAAAACCCTTTTGCTCAAACTGACAGCTCATTTTTTTTGTTGATTTGTCATAAGTCAATCTGACAGTTCTCAAATAGCTTACGAGAAATAAAATTATTTACTTTCATTTTCTCAATTGTTTCTTTTTATTTATTAGTTATTTCACAATTTTATTTATTTTAATCAAAAAAAAAATAATTGTGTGTTGATTCATTTGATTCGTCACGAATTCGTTAGTGAAGAATAAAACTAAAGAGATATAAGTTCATTTTAAATTATATTATATTGATTTTAATTTATATTGCTCTTTCTAGCAATCAATTCCGCGGAAAGTTTTTCAATTTAATGCGAAACTCGATCCTGTAACATCACTCTCACAATACTGTGTAGTTAGGCGGTACTCGGAATTTACAAGTACATAGTGTTATGTTAATCAAAGCACGTAAACTAATGAGTATCCTTATGAGAATTTGGCCAAATTCTGTTCATTGAGGAGCATTCTTAACTGAAACATCTACACATGATAGATCTAATTTCGGAGGCCGAAATTGAAGCCTACACACTTGGAACCGATTAAACAACCATACCATAGTCTTAGAAGTATTGGATTATGTAACTCATTGTGTGTCGAGAACAAAGATTTGGCCTCGTCTTTTTGGAAGAAATATATCGTGAGTGGCAATATCCTGAACGAGATAGATATGCACATGTTGACCGAAACACCTTGGTCTGTATCTGTAGCTTCTAAGCAGATTTTTGGTCTGTCTGTGGATCAGAATTCAATCAAAGAGAAATAAGGTAAGTAAAATAAAAAAAAAAACCTAATTTGATGTATTTTTGAGTATTTGTTTTTCTTTTAATTTTGTAGGACAAACAGAGCCAGGCATTCATCTCAAAACCATGACGAACAATAAGGTTCGACCACACAACAATGAAGCCCAGCAGGAAGTCATTATTGCCAGATATTATAATTAGATACATAGGCTCAATATTTTAAAGTGTTCTCCTTTTATATATATATATATATATGTATATAACTTAAGAATTGTGATTCACTTGATTTTTTTCAATTACATTTTCTTTAAGGTTGTTCAAAAAAATTCTTTTCTTTTCAAGGGAAATGTAATGTTGTGTGTCTCAATGACACATAGGTAAGTATTATAGCCCTATGCTGAGGTAAATTATCACTCAGAACAGTTACAATCATCGAGATCAAGCAAGTACTTTGGAAATGACAGCTTGTCCAAAGTAGCAAATCCAAGAAATTTTTACTGATATCAAGAAAAATCTTGAAATCAGTACTTACGCTAAGCTCTAATTTCCAAACTACTTGCTTGATTTCGATGATTGTAACGGTTCTGAGTGTAAATTAACCTTAGCTTCTAAATCCCTGCAATCATTTTAAATTCAAAAAATTATTTCGAAAAATTGCTATCTAAAAGTAGTTTCTTCGTGTTTTCAAAAAAATGAAAAATTACAAAATTACTTTCAGATGCAAATTTTTTGAAATATTTGCTCGAATTGAAAACGGTTTCAAGAATTTACAAGCTGACATAAATCAAAACTCACAACAGTTTCAATCATCGAGATCAAGCAAGTACTTTGGAAATGACAGCTTGTCCAAAGTAGCAAATCCAAGAAATTTTTACTGATATCAAGAAAAATCTTGAAATCAGTACTTACGCTAAGCTCTAATTTCCAAACTACTTGCTTGATTTCGATGATTGTAACGGTTCTGAGTGTAAATTAAGCTTAGCTTCTAAATCCCTGCAATCATTTTAAATTCAAAAAATTATTTCGAAAAATTGCTATCTAAAAGTAGTTTCTTCGTGTTTTCAAAAAAATGAAAAATTACAAAATTACTTTCAGATGCAAATTTTTTGAAATATTTGCTCGAATTGAAAACGGTTTCAAGAATTTACAAGCTGACATAAATTAAAACTCACAACAGTTTCAATCATCGAGATCAAGCAAGTACTTTGGAAATGACAGCTTGTCCAAAGTAGCAAATCCAAGAAATTTTTACTGATATCAAGAAAAATCTTGAAATCAGTACTTACGCTAAGCTCTAATTTCCAAACTACTTGCTTGATTTCGATGATTGTAACGGTTCTGAGTGTAAATTAACCTTAGCTTCTAAATCCCTGCAATCACTTTAAATTCAAAAAATTATTTCGAAAAATTGCTATCTAAAAGTAGGTTTCGTGTTTTCAAAAAAATGAAAAATTACAAAATTACTTTCAGATGCAAATTTTTTGAAATATTTGCTCGAATTGAAAACGGTTTCAAGAATTTACAAGCTGACATAAATTAAAACTCACAACAGTTTCAATCATCGAGATCAAGCGAGTACTTTGGAAATGACAGCTTGTCCAAAGTAGCAAATCCAAGAAATTTTTACTGATATCAAGAAAAATCTTGAAATCAGTACTTACGCTAAGCTCTTATTTCCAAACTACTTGCTTGATTTCGATGATTGTAACGGTTCTGAGTGTAAATTAACCTTAGCTTCTAAATCCGTGCAATCATTTTAAATTCAAAAAATTATTTCGAAAAATTGCTATCTAAAAGAAGTTTCTTCGTGTTTTCAAAAAAATGAAAAATTACAAAATTACTTTCAGATGCAAATTTTTTGAAATATTTGCTCGAATTGAAAACGGTTTCAAGAATTTACAAGCTGACATAAATTAAAACTCACAACAGTTTCAATCATCGAGATCAAGCAAGTACTTTGGAAATGACAGCTTGTCCAAAGTAGCAAATCCAAGAAATTTTTACTGATATCAAGAAAAATCTTGAAATCAGTACTTACGCTAAGCTCTAATTTCCAAACTACTTGCTTGATTTCGATGATTGTAACGGTTCTGAGTGTAAATTAACCTTAGCTTCTAAATCCCTGCAATCATTTTAAATTCAAAAAATTATTTCGAAAAATTGCTATCTAAAAGTAGGTTTCGTGTTTTTAAAATTAGACCGTTTTTTTTTTAAAGGTGAAGTTGAACAAACATTCCCGAAAATAAACAAAGAATCATATACATGTATATATATATAAATATTGTATTAATGACAACACAAAATAATTAAAATTATTATTATTATTCAGTACAAATAAGTTTGCTGCTCACAGAGATATATAGAACATTATGAAGAATAGAATAATCTCATTTTTGCCAGGAACACAATCAATGTTATTTATTATGATCCTCTTTTATTTCAATATTGGATGAGGTGGATGATGTGGTGTCTTGCAGTTTGTGAGGCAGAATCATCTGCAACAGTTGTCGCCTGTGCTTCGCGTCGTCGGTGTTGGTGTGTGTGTCGTCATCGGTCTCATTTACTGCAGCAGATATTTCTCCATTGAACTGAATCAAAACACAAGGCTCCATGGCATAGGCAAGCAGTTTCATAGAAATTGGATTCACACGCAGCAAATTTCCCACAAAAACTATCTGTAAAATAAAAATTAAACAATCTGTAAATATTTAGAGATTATGAAATCCGATTTTATGATTTTCGACTACTAATGGATGCTATGATAGATTTTTCAGGATTCGCAGTAGATTTGCGATTGCGATGGATTCTGTGATAGGGCCGATTTATAAGTTTTAAATTTCGAGTTTTCTTTATTGTAACTAAACTTTGACGCTGTTAGTATGTAGGTCCAATTATCATTAGGTAAGTTTAAAACCGATGTAGGTAAGTTCTTAGTATAATGAATAGAATTATTGTATGTTT
Organism: Philhelius pedissequus; assembly: GCA_910595825.1. NCBI lineage: Eukaryota > Metazoa > Arthropoda > Insecta > Diptera > Syrphidae > Philhelius > Philhelius pedissequus. Next base: position 220,240,301 of record OU343160.1, on the reverse strand, counting down.
CAGGAAATAGTTACTAGGTACCTACCTAAAAATGTATATTTAAATCTATGTTATGGATTTTAATTCTGTAAATTGGGATGGTAAAATGTACCTACGTTACATACATATGTATGTATATGGACCCTAGGTATGTAAATATGTAGGTACATAATAATGTATAATGAAAGTGTTGGATGGTTATGGTTAGGTAGACCCATATATGCATATAAAACTTTATATAATAGTTTTAATATACATAATATTCATTTGATTGTTAAAGATATATATTTATATAAATGTCAGAGAGTCCACTTAGTACATAATGTATGTAGGTTGGTACCTATTCAGTGACCTAGATATCAGAAACTACTAACTCGATTTGCGTTTTGTACGTAATTTATTATTTTTGAAATGGAAATTGAAAGAATAGTCAAATTTATAAATTTAAAGTTTAAAGTTTATAAATTTAATTTGCTCTGGCCCGATCCAAATTCATAACTTCAAGTTTCTATTTTTCATTTTTATTTATTAGTTTTAAACTAAATTTGAATATTTTAAAATGTAGCTAAACATTGACGTTATTAGTAGGTAGGTCCAAATATGTAGGTAAGTTTTTAGTATAATGGATTGAATGGATGATTCAAGGAATAGTTACTTAGGTACCTACATACCTACAAATTTATATTTAAATCTAGATTATAGATTTTAATTACGGAAATTAGGATGATAATTGTGTACCTACACTACATACAGATATGAATATGTAGGCATGTTAATGTGTATACATACAATGTACATTGAAAGTGTAAGTTGGTGATAAGTAGGTAGATATATGCATATAATTTTATATGATATGTGCAATATACATAATGTTCATTTGATTTTTAATCATATATAGGTATATAAATGTATGAGAGCCCAAATAGTATATACTGTAAGTAGGTAGGTATTCAGTGACGTAGATAGCAAAAACATGTGTATGTATGTAATTAAGTCATTATTATGCGTAAAAATGAAATATAATTAGGTAGAAGAAATGGATATACATATTTATATCGACCGATAGAGAGACAGACGGAATATCAAGTTTGATTAAAATTTCGGGTTCGAATTTTTTAAATTGTAAAATTTGCAAAAAGTAATCCGTAATTCTAGATCGCAAAAAATTGATTTTATTGATTTTTAGTAAATTTGTTATAGTAATTAATTTGTTTATAACATAACATATTATAACAAAATATATTAGCAATCCATTAAACAAAAAAAAACTTAAGTTATTCTACTTACTATGAATTCTTTTCATTTTTCGTCGTTGAGTAGTTCTACCTCTTTGTTGGTTGAAAAATATTTGCTTTGTTCCTGATATGGAAATTCATCGGAAAGTAAAAGCTTGCGGCAAATTGTTTCCATATTTTTTATAAATAAATTAAATGCACGGTTGGATCATATGTACTTGCTCTTGTGTTCGATCACATTGTTAGTAGAAAAGGTTTAATATTACGAAATGTTATATTAACAAAAGATTATGTCTCACACTATTCTTACATCCGGTGGGAGTTGCTTTGAAGCACGGAATATGCTAGACAATTTGTTTTTGTGTAAAGTTTCAACTAACTTACCTATAGCTATATGGCTGTTTATTGTGTGTATGCACCAATGGATTATATGGCACATTGGAAAATTTTGCTTTGGTGGAGTGGGAGTTTTTCCAGTTTCTGCAGCACATGGATAAATGTCTCCATTGCAGTGGCCATAGACTTGTGAAGCCACAACTTCCAGAGCGTTCATAACAGCTTCGGTGGCTTTTCGTCTTCCCAAGTAAAGCAAGCCTAGTATCGATGAAGGTGGAACAATTCGATCCAGCGTAAAGAAATTGTTAGTCACATAATTGTACCAAAACGCATGGAGCAATTGTTTTTCAATTTAATCAGAAATCAATGAATGAGCTGTTGCTGTACAGTCATTTGATGCCATTCTCGCTCAAAAGCTTGTCCAGTCCAAATCCGTCGTTGGCGAAGCCATTTACAAAACTTGCAGCCAAATTCTGCATTCCTGAGTCCACTTGAATCAATAGGAAATTATTTCTTAATTAAACTTTTTTATGTGTACAACAATTCCCAGAACAAATTTCAATCAAAACGAAGAACTAAAACTTGAAAAGAAAAACAGATAACATTCATCTAATTGTGTAAGACATTCTAATAAGAACAGAATTATAAAAAAATATTTACGTACTGATTACTAGAATAATATTTAATATATATTATGTATGGTCGGTAATGTTTCATAAGTTAAATAAATATGTATATATATACCGAAGAGAATGTTTTGAATAAAAAAAAGGTAACGAAAACCCTCACTGTATTATTTATAATTTAAGTGCAATATGCATATGTACATAAGATCCATGTGATTTTTAAAGATACATAATTATGTATATATAAATGTATGACGGCCTACATCGTATGAAGTATTCAGTTCAGTTATTTTGGAAATATATATTTTTTTTAAAACTCAAAATTTCAAAAACGAATCAATAGATTTTTTCGAAACTTCGTAATTAGTATTTTTTTGACTTTATCTTAATAGTTAAAAAAAAACTTCTTTTAGTTATATGCATATAGCTACCTACCCACCTACATCCTTCGTGTTCATTATTATATGTATATGTTTACATGTCTAGGTTCCATCTATGTATGTACCTGCATACATATTACTCTCCTATATTACAAATTTAAAATCCATACTATAAATTTAAATATGCTTTTGTAGGTAGGTACATGTGTAACTATTCCTTGAATCATCCACTCGACAAGTCATTGTACTAAGAATCAAGGTAATCATACTTACATCGACTTCAAACCTGCATAGGATAACTAGATTACCTACATACTAAATAGCGTCAATGTTTAGCTACATGAAAGTTGTTAGCTCCAAGATCAAAACAACCCGTTCCAAAGATATAGCTCAAAAGCTAGTCACTGTTCACCTTGAAATACATAATCTGAAAATACTTTGAAGTGTATCTTTGGAACGGATTATCCTAAAAACTTGGTTGATACCTTTTTGTAATCTACTCTTGATACTCTCAAAATCAGCATCAAAAGTTTTTATGTAGAAGCCTTATTGCAAAAAATCACTCTTGAAATACGCATATTTAGAATGATGTATGCGTATTCCTGGAGCAATTTTTTTTAATACAACTTCTTTACAAAAAATGTTGATGCTTTCTTTGAAAGTATGAAGTGCTGATTCTAAAAAGATATCGCTCACCTTTATTGGACAACCCGTTGCAAAGATATAGTTGAAAATCTATTCACTGTTCGCCTTGAAATACATAATCTGAAAATACCTTGAAGTGTATCTTTGGAACGGGTTATCCTAAAAACTTGGTTGATACCTTTTTGTAATCTACTCTTGATACTCTCAAAATCAGCATCAAAAGTTTTTATGTAGAAGCCTTATTGCAAAAAATCACTCTTGAAATACGCACATTTAGAATGATGTATGCGTATTCCTGGAGCAATTTTTTTTAATACAACTTCTTTACAAAAAATGTTGATGCTTTCTTTGAAAGTATGAAGTGCTGATTCTAAAAAGATATCGCTCACCTTTATTGGACAACCCGTTGCAAAGATATAGTTGAAAATCTATTCACTGTTCACCTTGAAATACATAATCTGAAAATACTTTGAAGTGTATCTTTGGAACGGGTTATCCTAAAAACTTGGTTGATACCTTTTTGTAATCTACTCTTGATACTCTCAAAATCAGCATCAAAAGTTTTTATGTAGAAGCCTTATTGCAAAAAATCACTCTTGAAATACGCATATTTAGAATGATGTATGCGTATTCCTGGAGCAATTTTTTTTAATACAACTTCTTTACAAAAAATGTTGATGCTTTCTTTGAAAGTATGAAGTGATGATTCTAAAAAGATATCGCTCACCTTTATTGGACAACCCGTTGCAAAGATATAGTTCAAAATCTATTCGTATTCTATATTAAATAATATGTGTCTAAGAATCACATGAATCTTATGTATGCAGATTGCACCTAAATTATAAAGTTATATGCATATAGCTACCTACCCACCTACATCCTTCATTTTCATTATTATATGCACATGTTTACATACTTAGCTTCCATAAATATATATATATATATATATATGTATATTTTACTATCCTAACTTACATAATTCAAATCCATAACAAAGATTTAAATATACATTTGTAGATTGGTATCTACCTAAGTAACTATTCTTTTAATCATCTATCCGACAATTCATTATACTAAGAATTAAAGTAATCTTAACTACATCGGCCTAAACAGCTTTAATGTCTAGATACATTAAGGTTGTTAGCTACAACAGCAAGTTCGTGCTATCCAGTCTTGCATTTTATTTAATAATGACGGAGAAAAAGCAGGAGTTTTTTTTTTTTATTCTATACTATACTATACTATGAGACTTACCTTCTCCTTCCATTCCTTGATCATATCGGTACTATCAGCTGGCATTTGATCCGTATAAACCATACACATGTATCCGGATTCGCGCAAGCATCTCTCAACTTCCAGTACTTCATCTGCCGAATTGCACAAGACTGCACAACGCTCCAACTGATATGGGCACTTATCCAAACATTTCATACTTGCAATTTAATGGACACTTTAGCCTTGGCATAGACTGCAGCTTCTAAATAGTCTGCAATGCACAACAAAGGCTGATTAGAAATCCTTACAAAATTAATAAATCGCCGAGTCCATATCTTGGAAGTGACCACCAGTTGAAATGGAATCTTTTCATCTTGAAGAACTGGAGAGATAAGCTTGAAGAGGGTTTCATCAAACTCGGGATTCTCACTCATTATGCTGCCCAAACCATCGATAACTAAAGTTTTACTTGGCGTATGTTGAACAAGTTTTCATTCTGTAATTACAAGCACACCACACCCATTAAGCAGTTCAATTTTAACATCTTCGTTGTTTCGAAGTCCATATGCTGGGACAATACTAATTTTTGGTGTTGTGCTAGCCAAAATGCGTCGACAATGACGAGAAATACTCTCAACCTGAACGGACGATGGTGCGATTATAATAACTTATCGATTCTAGACGGAAACTCAACATGGAGGCAAATAACACCAGGTTTTACCAGTTCTATTCGAGTTGATCACACAAAAGCAATTGCCACGAACTAAATGCGACCAAGCGTACGCTTGGATGCGATACATTTTAGTCAATCGCATGTGCTCCATTTCTTGGTGGATTTCTGCTGTAAACAAGGCATTCTTCATGCGTTCAATTGGTTTAACATTGTTTTTACTGTGAGCCAATACAAGATGCTTAACGAAATTTGTTTTCAAAGTAGCTTTACCAATGACTTCGGGAAGATTAAGATTGGTTTGGTATGATGGAAGATAAGAATTAGTTAAATTACGAAAGTATTCTTTTCCAGTTAATATTTTCGTAGAACGTATGGATGGATCGGAATTTTCACTAGAAACTCACGAAACAATATATTTTATAAATAAATTACAGGACAAAATCCGTATAAATTACGGATTTCCATTTTAAATATATTAGGTCACCATATCTACCAAAATTGGGATTGCGCACTCCTCCGTTTCGATAAGCCTGTGTTGGTGTCTGCTCCATTTAAAATGCACGGGCAACTAACACATGCTTGTCGAAACGGAGGAAATACTCTCAATTTAGCTTGTAGGGTGAAAGAGAATAAACCCCCGAAGTCGTGCCTCTATATTAGTTTCTCTATGATAATAAATTTAAATTAATTAAATTTAACTTATATTAATAATATATTTTTAGATGGGTCCTTAACGCCTAATGTTTAACTTTTTAAATTCTTAATTCTGGTTTTAAAGTTAAAACCGTTTTTTTTAAAGACCTATCAGAATTGAGTTAATAGAGTAGTATTCTAGTTTCGTTAATATGCCTTCCTCTAATTTCTCTCAAATGAGTAATGGTTTCAATCGGGCTTTGAATCACCTGCGAATAGTTTTTTTTTTGTAACTGAGAAAATGCTCAGAAGTAGCTTTTTCTCGATTTAATTTCTTTTTTAATTTTTCTCGAAAGTTTAGTTTTACGAGTAAGTAGGTCTGAAATCGCCATTAAGATTCGGCAAGTTTTGGAAGGACATCCAACAACTGTCTGAATCCGTGAATGTGTGAGTGAGAGTAAGTTTCGTTGTGATTCGACAACTAAGCTTCCCTTGGAGGCGGAGAAGCTTTGCATAAAGCCGTGGTAGTCACAGATTGTTGCGGGCAAGAGGAGGTGGACAGGTCGCGGTAGTGGGGATCGGTAGGAAAAAGGACATGCTAGGATATTGGAAAGGAATAGTTCGGAAAAGGGAAAGAATGCTAAGTTCCGGGGGGCGTGGCCTGCTTACTATGCACGGCATCAGCTCGTCGGACGGGGGGGATCTTGCCCCCGGAAACCTAACCTCACCTGCAAACAAAAAAACACAGATCAGGCCTAAGGAAAGGAAAAGGAAATTGGAAGATAAAGACGGACGGACTATTGTCACATCAAGGCACTGCATATGTTGTTGCAGTGAGGCCATTACCCACCCTATCTTAGGAATCTTCGGCCATTTTTAGATTCCCCCAAAATGGTGGATGATCGGTTTCGGATCATACCATCTTCACCGAAACTCAGCTACCTTCATCACCCCTAAAAATTTTTCTTCAATAGGTCATTGTCTCACTTAGGAGGACCAAGAGAAAGACTAGAGGTTTGACCATTGGCGTTTCGAAGTTTTATTCACATTTCTTTTTTTTTGTTTTAAAACCAAAGTATATCTAAATGCTTGATAACAACAAAAAAAAATACCAAAAAAAAAACAATGAATTGAATCAAATTCAGATGAAAGCCAAAATAAATTATCCAAATAAAAAAAAAATAAACAAAGTGGTACTAAGAAAAAAAAACAAAATAAATAACTAAAAATCGATCACAGCAGTGCCAGACATTAATAAAAAAAACCTTATATCCTCGTCGGTAATTTTTCCTTTTTTTTTCTTTTTTTTCTTTTTTTTTTCTTTTTTTTTTGAAACAAGGCGAAGACCCGGTTCCCTACCCCTAGAGAGCTCTTTGGAGGTACTTGAACCCAAGTAAAAACAATGGAATTAATTCCCCGGTGACACTCCTAATGAAACCGATCTTAGGTTTTACACAGAAAAAGTATCCAGAAAGGTTAGCAAATTAAATAATTTAGGTATACATTTGTTCTTATAACTATAACGCCAGTTAAACTTAATATTTAATATATAATAAATAATAGACAAACACGAACACAATTTTTCATATATGAAAAGATATATCCACATATCCTTTTTTTTGTTTTAATAAAATTGGTGATTTTCTCCTTTTCTTTTCTCTAGAAACTTTAAAAGACTCACTCTGACCGACTTCAACTGGGTTGGTGTTAAGCTACTTCTCTATGTGATGGCCGTGGAGCTCCTTCGACTTCGCTGGTCAGGTTTTAGTGTCCCAATATGTCGTTTCTCGTGCGAGCCCGCTTAGGATCCACCGTATATAGTAGCGGCCAGGGAATCAGCACATCCAATCCCGCCCAATTTGGAAAAATCTGGGTCTATTCGGAAAAATCCTGGATAAAAATACGAAAACTTCCAAAAAAACAGCTGCAGCGGCCCAGTACTGGGATACTTTGAAGGGCCGCCGAGAAATTACCTAAAAGGTTTTTTTGTACACTTATAACGACTTTCAATAAAAAACATTTAAAGAAAATAACTCACCACTTTAATTGTTTTATTAGAATTTAAGTCTAGAAAAACGGTCCAATAGGAGTTGGGATCTAGACGGTACTCCCCGAAAGGGATTCTAAAACATACAATGAATAATATTGAAAATTATATGCTAAACATAGCTAATCCATAAACCGCACCAGACAAAACTTTTTCCTTTTTTTTTCTTATTTTAAATTTTAACTTTTAACTTTAAGTAAATTCTTCCCGTTTTTTTTGGTTCTTGGTATATATTTTTATCGAACGAGTGACTACTGTCCACTTGTCAAACAATCGCCTTACCAATTATCGTGGGCCAAAATGAAGAAGTCGAAACTACTCATACCCACAAATTCTGGGATGATTTTTTTTCCTAACTGAACAACATCATCCGATCCTACATCTCTATAAAGGGCATAACAACAACCAATTTAAAAAAAATTGCAAAAACAAACATGTATTGGTAATTGTTTAACGCATTGGTATGGGTGAACCACAAAAAAAATAACCAGTGACTTTTGTACTTGTCCCTCTCGATCTTCGAAAGCTATGTCCATAAACTACGGCTATTATGTTTGCATCATCGGCGATGTTTCTCGTCGATAGATGGGGCTGGTGCTTAAAGTGTTTCCTTTCCTTTTTCTTTTTTATAATTTCCAACAAATATAATTGATACTTTTCGGTAACTATTCGTGAAAAATATTGGAATAGCTTAATTCCCTCCATTAATGTCATAAGACCTTAATATAATACCACACAAAAAAAATGAACTGTCACGGCAAGAATAACAATATAATCGCAAACCATGAATGAGAACAACAATGTAATGTAGAAACAAAGTGATGACGTTTGGACCGACAAGGTATAGTTTAAAAGTTGTAGGGACAAATTCCCCACCAATGCTTTACGCTTCTGAACGGTTCCGCTATAACTATTATAAGTTAGAGATCTTAGGTGGATTAATCTTTGGTCCAAGCGTTCCATCTCTCTTTATTTGTTTCTCTATGTCATTCATTTTAAAAGCAGCTGGTATCTGGTAAACGCATTTGGACATTGGTACGTACAAAATTACTTTTCTTTTTTTTCCATTATTATTATATTATTATAATATTATTATATTTCAGGTATAATCTGTTGACGTTAGCAAGGAACCCTCCCCCCGGCGTCGCAACAAAATTTGCTGTTTATTGGGATATATTGCCAATAAGCAGCAAAAATCAAACTACGGTCGCCGACAAAATCTACCCAAAAAAAACGAGGGGGCCTTGGTACTAAGGCTGTCTACGATTGTCACACGGAAGTACGCCCAAAAGGACAAGGAAGACACTAGGATTTTAACACAGGTAGGAAATGCACTTTTCTTTCGCATTTTTTATTCTAATTATATTTTTTTTTCTCACGGTTTCAAGTTTTTGGCATTTTTTTGGATGACCACAGCGGGGAAAAACCCACGTTCAGTCGGGCATAAAACGGAAATTTTTGGAAGCTATTCCACCGACGCCAATTCCAACAGTAAAGGTAAGTACCATGCGTATACATTATATAAATATGTTTGCCTCAACATTTTCTTTTTTGTTCTATCTCTAGCATACACATTCTTCGTTCGACGTCAGCGACCCTTTCACCGCCCTAACCTACGTCAACTCAACGCATTGCTTAGCGGGAATTGTTTTTTTTTCTTTCTGTTGTAGTTTCTGGTGAGTGGTTTCTTACTTATTTTAGGCATTTTATTTTGTGAAAAAATGAAAGTGTTCATGCAACTAAATAATAACTTAAACATGCGGACGAATTACCCAAAAATAGAAATAAATAAATGTTGTATTAACAAAAATAATTAAAAAGTGTTAAAATTAGTGAATAAATAATTAAGAGTAGAAACAAAATAAAAATAAATAAATGAACTGAAAATCAGTATCACAGTCACTAGTTCCGATCTTAAAGATAATATCACCGATTTGAAAGGAAATTACTAAGCCTAAAGTGCAAATATATATAAAAGTAATTTGTAAATATCACAGTAGTAGGTAGTTAGTCTTCGAAATCACAGAGGCTTGATAACAGTTAGTAAAAGTTATTTTAATATCAATAAAAAAATAAAAATTAATAATAGTTGTTAGGAATATTTTAAAATAAAACCAAGCTTGCATTTAATAAAATATATAATGAACTATATAAAACTTTTTTTATTTTATTTTTTTTTTTTTTTAATCGGGAACTTTCGACGAATCGTCTTTTTCATTTGTGAATAGAAACTCTTAAGCTAGACCGGTTTTGAATGAAACCGAAAATTAGGTCCATTGGTTGGAAGATTAAATTAGCAAATAAAACGTGACAATAAAAAAAAAATAAATAATAATTTAAATTATTGACGAATATATCAACAAATAAAGACAGCAATACAAAAAGCAAGGAATAATTTGGCAGAAAGTTTCTTTTTTTGTATCGCGTTTTCGGTATAGAATTTTTTTTTTTTTTTAATTGTCGGCTCATTGTTTCAAATCTTTCGCGTGAAATATTCCAATTTTTTTTCCATTACGGTTTTCTACTTCATACATATGATTTCCGATCTGTTTTATTATGCGGCATTTTACATATTTTGGTGAAAGTTTTGCCGACACATAGTTTGCAGAATCACTTGTAACAAAATTCCTCCGATAGACTTCCTGTCCGGGTGAATATCGAACCGGTTTGCAACGCACGTTATATATTTTTGCCGAACTATCATTGACCTTCATTATATGCTCGCGAATTTGTCTTCTTATGCACTGCAATAGATTTTGCCTGGGAATAGTCAACAATTCGTTGTCATCTATAGCATTCAGCTTTTCCGCTAGTTCATAACTGCTACCGTGCATCATCATATTAGTACCGAATAAGGCATAAAATGGCGATACCCCAGTAGAGCTATGAACAGAACTCCTTAACGCGCATGCGATATCACTAAGGTGCATATCCCAGTATCGTTGGTCATCTTTAAGGTATGATCGGATAGCAGCTAACAACGAGCGGTTAACCCTCTCCGACGCATTCGATTGCGGTGCATAGTAGGCGGTTTTGAAATGCCTTATACCATATTTAGTTATCATGTTTTCAAATTCTTTGGCCACAAATTGCTTTCCATTATCTGAATGGATTATATTTGGAACTCCAAACATGTTAAAGACATCTTCTTTTAAAAATTTTATCACGCTTGACGTACGTGCTTTTCGTAACGCTTTTAACAACACAAATTTGGACAAATGATCTAAAACAACGAACACGTATACATTTCCTAACTTGAACCTCGGATAAGGCCCTAAAAAGTCAATGTATATTTTTTCAAAAGGACGATTACTACAATAAGCCGTTACAATAGGGGGACGAGAAACTTGATTAGACGCTTTACATTGCTTACATACACTACAATTAGAGACATATTCACGAACATGCACAGTCATATTAGGCCAATAGAAATAGTTTCTAAGTCGATTTAGGGTTTTTGCTATACCGCCATGAGCAGACTTAGGAGGTTCATGAACCCTTCTTATAATTTCATCGGTTAAACCCGATGGTACCCAAAGGAACCAAGAATGCTCTGACATTTCTTCTTCGCCTAACGTCTTAAACGCTTTCTTGTACACATATCTGTCTCCATATTTTAAATCTGGTAGCTCATCTTTTCGTTCGATTACCGTTTCGATGAGATCCAAATATTCGTCGGACAGGAATTCCGCTGATTTTAAGTCAATTAACGGGGGCTACCTCTTCTAGAGCAGGGAATCTACGTGCACACGAGAAAGAGTATCCGGTACTACATGTTGGCTGCCTTTACGGTGCTGTATGTCGAAGGTATAGGACTGCAACGACAAACTCCACCTTGCTAGTTTACCACTCAAGTCCTTCATGCTCATCAGCCATTGAAGGCTTGAGTTGTCAGTAATGACCGTGAAGTCCATTCCCTCGACATAAGCCCGGAGTTTCTTCACAGCCATCACCGCGGCCATACACTCCTTCTCGGTGACACTGTAGTTCCTCTGACTTTTGTTAAATTTTTGTAAAAAATAAGCTATAGGGACCTCCTCCCCTTGCTCGTCCAACTGGGACAGTAAGGCACCAATTCCCGCATCCGAAGCATCACATTGTATATAAAATCTTTTTTTAAACTCCGGGCGCGAAAGAACCGGCGCCGAGATCAACGCTTTCTTCAGATACACAAATGCTCTCAGCGCCTCGTCAGTCATCTTAAATTTTTCGCTCCTCTTCTTTAACAAGTCAGTCAAGGGTGCAGTCAGGGTGCAGAAATCTTTTATGAATTTCCGATACCACCCTGCCATGCCAAGCAGCCTCCGAATCTGCCTCGGAGATTTGGGAATAGGGAAATCCGCGATCGCCTCTACCTTAGCAGGATCGGTCTTGAACTTCCCACCACCAACTATGAAGCCCAAATATTTTAACTCCTTGAAACAAAACTTAGATTTCTTCATGTTGATGGTGAGATTAGCTCTGCGTAAGCAGTCGGCTACTTCGCTTAGCAAGGTGGTATGCGTTTCGAAATCCGGTGCCATGATAAGAAAGTCATCGAGATACACACAGACGCGCTCCCTAAGTCGTGCAGGAATTACCTTATCTATCAACTGGCTCAACCGCTGAGCTGCATTACACAACCCAAACGGCATCACTGTGAATTGGAACAAGGGTCTTCCCGGTACCGCAAAGGCAGTCTTTTTCCTACTCCGTTTCTCCAGCGGTATTTGCCAAAATGCTTCTTTTAGATCGATATTACTCATGTAGATTGCATCCGGAAATCGGCTGGTGAGTCCGTCGATATGGGGGAGAGGGTTAGCGTTTTTCTTCGTCAATGAGTTCACATTACGGGAATCCAAGCAAAGTCGATTTTTGCCTGGTTTCCGCAATAGAACCACCGGCGAACACCACGGGCTTTCACTTTCCTCAATAACGCCGAGACTCAACATCCGATCTAACTCTTCATACAAAATGGCTTGTATCGCTGGAGAGACAGGGTAGTGACGCTGTTTCACAGGAAGTGCATCCCCTGTATCGATGGCGTGTTCCATCAACGCCGTCTTTCCAAGACCATCACGTTCGAAACATAAAAACCTCTCTTTGACTGCATCCAGCCTGGCCTGTTGATCAAAGTTCAATTGATGAACATTTGAGGAATGTAATGGTTCACCAATCAAAATACTACTTATGATTCCCGGGGCTAACTGGAATGCCCTCCAAAAGCCCACCCCAAGATATATTTCCTGATCCAAACTGGGCACGAGGAAGAAAGTAAGCCCCTCCTCTTTATCTCTATATTTAACTCTAATTTCAAATTTGCCCACTATTGACTGACTTTGGCCATCAGCGATCCTAACTCCTGAAGTAAATGGGATTATAGGGCAACCAAGTTGTCAATTGTGTACAATCTTTGCCTAAAATGCTAACGCTGGCTCCGCTGTCCAGCAAACCTAAAAATTTCCTTCTTTTTCAGTTATTACATATTTCGGGGGTTTTACTTTGAGGTTGAACGCGATTCCCCCAGAGTCTTCGCGTCCTTCGCTCGGTTTTCCTGGTGGCATCGCGGACAGCTCGGCGTCTTAACATCCTCCTGACCACACTTGAAACAAAATAAGTTTCTTACATCTGACTCGCAGCCAAAGTAGGTGTGTCCCTGCACTTTGCAGTTCCAACATATAAGTTGTGTCAGCATACCGCCGTGAAGGATTTTTGGAACGTGCTGCCCCGAACTGATAAGCCGCCAGTTGTTCATCCGACGGCTGATACTCCTCTTCATAAACTAGCTCATTTACGCTGAACTTATTAGGGGGCCTACCAGCTGGTTTGGGTAGGTCTCGATCTCTTTTCGGCAAAGCTGCTTCCGCTTCCTTACACACATACCGGAGTTGATCGAGAGAGAAGATCGCTTGCGGAAACACTAAATTCCTAATTTTTTTCATTTAAATTTCTTTTTATAATTTTCACCATATCGGCCTCTGGAATCGGCATCTTCAATTGGAACCTCATTTTGTTTATAGCGGCAAAGAATTCCTCGCTATTTTCATAGGAATATTGTTTTCGGTCTAAAATGTTTCGTACTATTTCTAGATCGGTCACGGGGTTTTGATACCTGCTCAATAAGGCTTCTTTTAAGGTAGGCCAATCGAAGAAAGTAGTTGGTGAAAATCTCTTAAGATTTCGTTCCACGAACATGCGTATCTACTCTGCAATTTCTCCAACCTAAAAACGAAGTCTTCAACGCTCAACTTGTCTGAGTGACCATCGAATTTTAGGGCCCATTTATCCACCTTAACCGGGGCCTTATAACCGTAAGGGGCACACCTGGATTAATAACCGGAGGTGGAAAAGGAAACGGGGTGCAAGGTGGTTGAAAAGGTCTTTCTGGGGCTACAGATGCTGAATATGCGCTATATGGCTGTCTTATTGGAACAAAAGCACTCCTACCTTGATTAACCGAACGATTTCGTAACCCTCGTGGAAAACCTCCAGGAGCCGTGTTATACATTGGGATCTGTGGTGGAGCTACTGTCAAAGGTTTTGATGTCGGTGGTGGCCCTAAAGGAACAGTCGGCTGTCGAGGTAGAGAGTTATTTGTGGCTGGAATTGGAAGGACCAAGTTCAATTTTTCGAGGAAGCTGCTGAGTTGCCTCTCTATTTCTTCGCTTACGCGAGCCGTCACGTCCTTCTCCAAACTCTTTTTACAGGTACACATACTTCTCGCTATTCCAATATTAATACAATGCTCTAACTCTGGCGTAACTGTTTTTTGTTCTGTTTTAGGTAAAGTCCGGGCAATACATTCAAGGATTCCTCGCGAACCATTGTTGGGTGGAATACCTTGGGACCTAACCTCGTTCTCTCTACCTATATCTTTCCTCACCGTATTGTCGAGAGAACCGAAACTTTCTTGTCGAGGTGACACTCCTTGGCCCCCCATTATTGTTGCGGGCAAGAGGAGGTGGACAGGTCGCGGTAGTGGGGATAGGTAGGAAAAAGGACGGGCTAGGATATTGGAAAGCAATAGTTCGGAAAACGGATAGAATGCTAAGTTCCGGGGGGCGTGGCCTGCTTGCTATGCACGGCATCAGCTCGTCGGACGGGGGGGATCTTGCCCCCGGAAACCTAACTTCACCTGCAAACAAAAAAACAGATCAGGCCTAAGGAAAGGAAAAGGAAATTGGAAGATAAAGACGGACGGACTATTGTCACATCAAGGCACTGCAGATGTTGTTGCAGTGAGGTCATTACCCACCCTACCTTAGGAATCTTCGGCCATTTTTAGATTCCCCCAAAATGGTGGATGATCGGTTTCGTATCATACCATCTTCAGCGAAACTCAGCTACCTTCAGCACCCCTGAAAATTTTTCTTCAATAGGTCATTGTCTCAATTAGGAGGACCATAAGAAAGAATAGAGGTTTGACCATTGGCGTTTCGAAGTTTTATTTACATTTCTTCTTTTTTGTTTTAAAACCAAAGTATATCTAAATGCTTGAGAACAACAAAACAAAAATACCAAAAAAAAAACCGTGAACTGAATCAAATTCAGATGAAAACTAAAATAAATTATCCAAATAAAAAAAAATAAACAAAGTGGTACTAAGAAAAAAAAACAAAATAAATAACTAAAAATCGATCACAGCCGTGCCAGACATTAATCAAAAAAAAAAAACCTTATATCCTCGTCGGTAATTTTTCCTTTTTTTTTCTTTTTTTTCTTTTTTTTTCTTTCTTTTTTTCGAAACAAGGCGAAGACCCGGTTCCCTACCCCTAGAGAGCTCTTTGGAGGTACTTGAACCCAAGTAAAAACAATGGAATTAATTCCCCGGTGACACTCCTAATGAAACCGATCTTAGGTTTTACACAGAAAAAGTATCCAGAAAGGTTAGCAAATTAAATAATTTAGGTATACATTTGTTCTTATAACTATAACGCCAGTTAAACTTAATATTTAATATATAATAAATAATAGACAAACACGAACACAATTTTTCATATATGAAAAGATATATCCACATATCCTTTTTTTTGTTTTAATAAAATTGGTGATTTTCTCCTTTTCTTTTCTCTAGAAACTTTAAAAGACTCACTCTGACCGACTTCAACTGGGTTGGTGTTAAGCTACTTCTCTATGTGATGGCCGTGGAGCTCCTTCGACTTCGCTGGTCAGGTTTTAGTGTCCCAATATGTCGTTTCTCGTGCGAGCCCGCTTAGGATCCACCGTATATAGTAGCGGCCAGGGAATCAGCACATCCAATCCCGCCCAATTTGGAAAAATCTGGGTCTATTCGGAAAAATCCTGGATAAAAATACGAAAACTTCCAAAAAAACAGCTGCAGCGGCCCAGTACTGGGATACTTTGAAGGGCCGCCGAGAAATTACCTAAAAGGTTTTTTTGTACACTTATGACACCTTTCAATAAAAAACATTTAAAGAAAATAACTCACCACTTTAATTGTTTTATTAGAATTTAAGTCTAGAAAAACGGTCCAATAGGAGTTGGGATCTAGACGGTACTCCCCGAAAGGGATTCTAAAACATACAATGAATAATATTGAAAATTATATGCTAAACATAGCTAATCCATAAACCGCACCAGACAAAACTTTTTCCTTTTTTTTTCTTATTTTAAATTTTAACTTTTAACTTTAAGTAAATTCTTCCCGTTTTTTTGGTTCTTGGTATATATTTTTATCGAACGAGTGACTACTGTCCACTTGTCAAACAATCGCCTTACCAATTATCGTGGGCCAAAATGAAGAAGTCGAAACTACTCATACCCACAAATTCTGGGATGATTTTTTTTCCTAACTGAACAACATCATCCGATCCTACATCTCTAAAAAGGGCATAACAACAACCAATTAAAAAAAAATTGCAAAAACAAACATGTATTGGTAATTGTTTAACGCATTGGTATGGGTGAACCACAAAAAAAATAACCAGTGACTTTTGTACTTGTCCCTCTCGATCTTCGAAAGCTATGTCCATAAACTACGGCTATTATGTTTGCATCATCGACGATGTTCCTCGTCGATAGATGGGGCTGGTGCTTAAAGTGTTTCCTTTCCTTTTTGTTTTTTATAATTTCCAACAAATATAATTGATACTTTTCGGTAACTATTCGTGAAAAATATTGGAATAGCTTAATTCCCTCCATTAATGTCATAAAACCTTAATATAATACCACAAAACAAAAATGAACTGTCACGGCAAGAATAACAATATAATCGCAAACCATGAATGAGAACAACAATGTAATGTAGAATCAAAGTCATGACGTTTGGACCGACAAGGTATAGTTTAAAAGTTGTAGGGACAAATTCCCCACCAATGCTTTACGCTTCTGAACGGTTCCGCCATAACTATTATAAGTAAGAGATCTTAGGTGGATTAATCTTTGGTCCAAGCGTTCCATCTCTCTATATTTGTTTCTCTATGTCATTCATTTTAAAAGCAGCTGGTATCTGGTAAACGCATTTGGACATTGGTACGTACAAAATAACTTTTCTTTTTTTCCATTATTATTATATTTTTATAATATTATTATATTTCAGGTATAATCTGTTGACGTTAGCAAGGAACCCTCCCCCCGGCGCCGCAACAAGATGATCAACCAAAACGAATGGCTGAATGTGTGAGTGACTGGAATGGGCGAGGGAGGAATTGGTTGTAGCTAGAAAGTTCACTCTTGTGGGAGCTTACTAAGCTAGGAGATTGAGACAGAGGAAGTTCGAGAAATTTTAGAAAAGAAGAAAAAAATCGAGGAAAACTTTTGAGGAAGATTTTTGGAAAAAGGAAGAAGTTCTGATAAGTACGCAAACTAATTTTAAGAAAATTTAAGAACATACAGATTTTTTTATAAAAATTCTTGTAACTGTTTTTGAGAAATACATTTTTTTCTTAACCGTTTTTAAACATTTGTATGGGTGGTACCGTTGTTTCTTATTTAGTAAAATAGTTTTTTTTAGCTATTCAAGATAAAGTCGAAAAACTATTGAGTCGTTTTTGAAATTTGAAAAAAAAATATTAATTTTCAAAAAAACTGAACTGAAAACTGCATACGATGTAGGCCGTCATACATTTATATATACATAATTATGTATCTTTACAAATCACGTGGATCTTATGTATGCATACTGCACTTAAATTATAAATAATATAGTGAGCGTTTCCGTTACATTTTTTTATTAAAAGCTTTCTGTTCGGTATATATATACCGTCATATTTATTTAACTTATGCTCGAAACATTAACGAACATACATAATATATATTAAATTATTCTAGTAATCAGTATATCAATATTTTTTTTAGAATTCTGTTCTTATTAGATTGTTTTACACAATTAGATGAATGTTATCTGTTTTCTTTTCAAGTTTTAGTTCTTCCTTTCGAATGAAATATCATCTGGAAATTGTTGTACACATAAAAAAGTTTAATTCAGAAATAATTTCGTATCAATTGGACAAGTGGACTCAGGAAAGCAGAATATGGCTGCAAGTTTTGTAAATGGCTTCGTTAACGCTGGATTTGGAGTGGACAAGATTTTGAGCGAGAATGGCAACAAATGACTGAACAACAACTATGAGCACAATGTTGAGCGCTTCACCTTCATTGGGGCTCATTCTGTCCATGGCGGCTTGGCCCTGATTGACAATTATTTATATGCTACTGATCAATACAAGACGGACGATTTGTTAGCTTGTAGCATCGTCAATTGTGGTATTCGGAACCAAGTGGATCCATCTCATTCATTGATCTCTGATTACATTGAACAACAATTGGTCCATGCGTTATGTGACTAAGAAAAACTAAATAAACAAAGTGGTACTAAAAAAAAAAAAAAAATAAATAACTAAAAATCGATCACAGCAGTGCCAGACATTAATAAAAAAAACCTTATATCCTCGTCGGTAATTTTTCCTTTTTTTTTCTTTTTTTTTTCTTTTTGTTTGAAACAAGGCGAAGACCCGGTTCCATACCCCTAGAGAGCTCTTTGGAGGTACTTGAACCCAAGTAAAAACAATGGAATTAATTCCCCGGTGACACTCCTAATGAAACCGATCTTAGGTTTTACACAGAAAAAGTATCCAGAAAGGTTAGCAAATTAAATAATTTAGGTATACATTTGTTCTTATAACTATAACGCCAGTTAAACTTAATATTTAATATATAATAAATAATAGACAAACACGAACACAATAAAAAAAACCTTATATCCTCGTCGGTAATTTTTCCTTTTTTTTTTCTTTTTTTTTCTTTTTTTTTGAAACAAGGCGAAGACCCGGTTCCATACCCCTAGAGAGCTCTTTGGAGGTACTTGAACCCAAGTAAAAACAATGGAATTAATTCCCCGGTGACACTCCTAATGAAACCGATCTTAGGTTTTACACAGAAAAAGTATCCAGAAAGGTTAGCAAATTAAATAATTTAGGTATACATTTGTTCTTATAACTATAACGCCAGTTAAACTTAATATTTAATATATAATAAATAATAGACAAACACGAACACAAATTTTCATATATGAAAAGATATATCCACATATCCTTTTTTTGTTTTAATAAAATTTGTGATTTTCTCCTTTTCTTTTCTCTAGAAACTTTAAAAGACTCACTCTGACCGACTTCAACTGTGTTGGTGTTAAGCTACTTCTATATGTGATGGCCGTGGAGCTCCTTCGACTTCGATGGTCTGGTTTTAGTGTCCCAATATGTCGTTTCTCGTGCGAGCCCGCTTAGGATCCACCGTATATAGTAGCGGCCAGGGAATCAGCACATCCAATCCCGCCCAATTTGGAAAAATCTGGGTCTATTCGGAAAAATCCTGGATAAAAATACGAAAACTTCCAAAAAAACAGCTGCAGCGGCCCAGTACTGGGATACTTTGAAGGGCCGCCGAGAAATTACCTAAAAGGTTTTTTTGTACACTTATGACACCTTTCAATAAAAAACATTTAAAGAAAATAACTCACCACTTTAATTGTTTTATTAGAATTTAAGTCTAGAAAAACGGTCCAATAGGAGTTGGGATCTAGACGGTACTCCCCGAAAGGGATTCTAAAACATACAATGAATAATATTGAAAATTATATGCTAAACATAGCTAATCCATAAACCGCACCAGACAAAACTTTTTCATTTTTTTTTCTTATTTTAAATTTTAACTTTTAACCTTAAGTAAATTCTTCCCGTTTTTTTGGTTCTTGGTATATATTTTTATCGAACGAGTGACTACTGTCCACTTGTCAAACAATCGCCTTACCAATTATCGTGGGCCAAAATGAAGAAGTCGAAACTACTCACACCCACAAATTCTGGGACGATTTTTTTTCCTAACTGAACAACATCATCCGATCCTACATCTCTATAAAGGGCATAACAACAACCAATTAAAAAAAAATTGCAAAAACAAACATGTATTGGTAATTGTTTAACGCATTGGTATGGGTGAACCACAAAAAAAATAACCAGTGACTTTTGTACTTGTCCCTCTCGATCTTCGAAAGCTATGTCCATAAACTACGGCTATTATGTTTGCATCATCGACGATGTTCCTCGTCGATAGATGGGGCTGGTGCTTAAAGTGTTTCCTTTCCTTTTTCTTTTTTATAATTTCCAACAAATATAATTGATACTTTTCGGTAACTATTCGTGAAAAATATTGGAATAGCTTAATTCCCTCCATTAATGTCATAAAACCTTAATATAATACCACACAAGAAAAATGAACTGTCACGGCAAGAATAACAATATAATCGCAAAACATGAATGAGAACAACAATGTAATGTAGAAACAAAGTTATGACGTTTGGACCGACAAGGTATAGTTTAAAAGTTGTAGGGACAAATTCCCCACCAATGCTTTACGCTTCTGAACGGTTCCGCCATAACTATTATAAGTTAGAGATCTAAGGTGGATTAATCTTTGGTCCAAGCGTTCCATCTCTCTATATTTGTTTCTCTATGTCATTCATTTCAAAAGCAGGTGGAATCTGGTAAACGCATTTGGACATTGGTACGTACAAAATTACTTTTCTTTTTTTTCCATTATTATTATATTATTATAATATTATTATATTTCAGGTATAATCTGTTGACGTTAGCAAGGAACCCTCCCCCCGGCGTCGCAACAAAATTTGCTGTTTATTGGGATATATTGCCAATAAGCAGCAAAAATCAAACTACGGTCGCCGACAAAATCTACCCAAAAAAAACGAGGGGGCCTTGGTACTAAGGCTGTCTACGATTGTCACACGGAAGTACGCCCAAAAGGAGAAGGAAGACACTAGGATTTTAACACAGGTAGGAAATGCACTTTTCTTTCGCATTTTTTATTCTAATTATATTTTTTTTCCCACGGTTTCAAGTTTTTGGCATTTTTTTCGATGACCACAGCGGGGAAAAACCCACGTTCAGTCGGGCATAAAAAGGAAATTTTTGGAAGCTATTCCACCGACGCCAATTCCAACAGTAAAGGTAAGTACCATGCGTATACATATAAATATGTTTGCCTCAACATTTTCTTTTTTGTTCCATCTCTAGCATACACATTCTTCGTTCGAGGTCAGCGACCCTTTCACCGCCCTAACCTACGTCAACTCAACGCATTGCTTAGCGGGAATTGTTTTTTTTTCTTTCTGTTGTAGTTACTGGTGAGTGGTTTCTTACTTATTTTAGGCATTTTATTTTGTGAAAAAATGAAAGTGTTCATGCAACTAAATATTAACTTAAACATGCGGACGAATTACCCAAAAATAGAAATAAATAAATGTTGTATTAACAAAAAGTATTAAAAAGTGTTAAAATTAGTGAATAAATAATTAAGAGTAGAAACAAAATAAAAATAAATAAATGAATTGAAAATCAGTATCACAGTCACTAGTTCCGATCTTAAAGATAATATCACCGATTTGAAAGGAAATTACTAAGCCTAAAGTGCAAATATATATAAAAGTAATTTGTAAATATCACAGTAGTAGGTATTTAGTCTTCGAAATCACAGAGGCTTGATAACAGTTAGTAAAAGTTATTTTAATATCAATAAAAAAATAAAAATTAATAATAGTTGTTAGGAATATTTTAAAATAAAACCAAGCGTGCATTTAATAAAATATATAATGAACTATATAAAACTTTTTTTTTTTTTGAATCGGGAACTTTCGACGAATCGTCTTTTTCATTTGTGAATAGAAACTCTTAAGCTAGACCGGTTTTGAATGAAACCGAAAATTAGGTCCATTGGTTGGAAGATTAAATTAGCAAATAAAACGTGACAATAAAAAAAAAATAAATAATAATTTAAATTATTGACGAATATATCAACAAATAAAGACAGCAATACAAAAAGCAAGGAATAATTTGGCAGAAAGTTTCTTTTTTTGTATCGCGTTTTCGGTATAGAATTTTTTTTTTTTTTTTAATTGTCGGCTCATTGTTTCAAATCTTTCGCGTGAAATATTCCAATTTTTTTTCCATTACGGTTTTCTACTTCATACATATGATTTCCGATCTGTTTTATTATGCGGCATTTTACATATTTTGGTGAAAGTTTTGCCGACACATAGTTTGCAGAATCACTTGTAACAAAATTCCTCCGATAGACTTCCTGTCCGGGTGAATATCGAACCGGTTTGCAACGCACGTTATATATTTTTGCCGAACTATCATTGACCTTCATTATATGCTCGCGAATTTGTCTTCTTATGCACTGCAATAGATTTTGCCTGGGAATAGTCAACAATTCGTTGTCATCTATAGCATTCAGCTTTTCCGCTAGTTCATAACTGCTACCGTGCATCATCATATTAGTACCGAATAAGGCATAAAATGGCGATACCCCAGTAGAGCTATGAACAGAACTCCTTAACGCGCATGCGATATCACTAAGGTGCATATCCCAGTATCGTTGGTCATCTTTAAGGTATGATCGGATAGCAGCTAACAACGAGCGGTTAACCCTCTCCGACGCATTCGATTGCGGTGCATAGTAGGCGGTTTTGAAATGCCTTATACCATATTTAGTTATCATGTTTTCAAATTCTTTGGCCACAAATTGCTTTCCATTATCTGAATGGATTATATTTGGAACTCCAAACATGTTAAAGACATCTTCTTTTAAAAATTTTATCACGCTTGACGTACGTGCTTTTCGTAACGCTTTTAACAACACAAATTTGGACAAATGATCTAAAACAACGAACACGTATACATTTCCTAACTTGAACCTCGGATAAGGCCCTAAAAAGTCAATGTATATTTTTTCAAAAGGACGATTACTACAATAAGCCGTTACAATAGGGGGACGAGAAACTTGATTAGACGCTTTACATTGCTTACATACACTACAATTAGAGACATATTCACGAACATGCACAGTCATATTAGGCCAATAGAAATAGTTTCTAAGTCGATTTAGGGTTTTTGCTATACCGCCATGAGCAGACTTAGGAGGTTCATGAACCCTTCTTATAATTTCATCGGTTAAACCCGATGGTACCCAAAGGAACCAAGAATGCTCTGACATTTCTTCTTCGCCTAACGTCTTAAACGCTTTCTTGTACACATATCTGTCTCCATATTTTAAATCTGGTAGCTCATCTTTTCGTTCGATTACCGTTTCGATGAGATCCAAATATTCGTCGGACAGGAATTCCGCTGATTTTAAGTCAATTAACGGGGGCTACCTCTTCTAGAGCAGGGAATCTACGTGCACACGAGAAAGAGTATCCGGTACTACATGTTGGCTGCCTTTACGGTGCTGTATGTCGAAGGTATAGGACTGCAACGACAAACTCCACCTTGCTAGTTTACCACTCAAGTCCTTCATGCTCATCAGCCATTGAAGGCTTGAGTTGTCAGTAATGACCGTGAAGTCCATTCCCTCGACATAAGCCCGGAGTTTCTTCACAGCCATCACCGCGGCCATACACTCCTTCTCGGTGACACTGTAGTTCCTCTGACTTTTGTTAAATTTTTGTAAAAAATAAGCTATAGGGACCTCCTCCCCTTGCTCGTCCAACTGGGACAGTAAGGCACCAATTCCCGCATCCGAAGCATCACATTGTATATAAAATCTTTTTTTAAACTCCGGGCGCGAAAGAACCGGCGCCGAGATCAACGCTTTCTTCAGATACACAAATGCTCTCAGCGCCTCGTCAGTCATCTTAAATTTTTCGCTCCTCTTCTTTAACAAGTCAGTCAAGGGTGCAGTCAGGGTGCAGAAATCTTTTATGAATTTCCGATACCACCCTGCCATGCCAAGCAGCCTCCGAATCTGCCTCGGAGATTTGGGAATAGGGAAATCCGCGATCGCCTCTACCTTAGCAGGATCGGTCTTGAACTTCCCACCACCAACTATGAAGCCCAAATATTTTAACTCCTTGAAACAAAACTTAGATTTCTTCATGTTGATGGTGAGATTAGCTCTGCGTAAGCAGTCGGCTACTTCGCTTAGCAAGGTGGTATGCGTTTCGAAATCCGGTGCCATGATAAGAAAGTCATCGAGATACACACAGACGCGCTCCCTAAGTCGTGCAGGAATTACCTTATCTATCAACTGGCTCAACCGCTGAGCTGCATTACACAACCCAAACGGCATCACTGTGAATTGGAACAAGGGTCTTCCCGGTACCGCAAAGGCAGTCTTTTTCCTACTCCGTTTCTCCAGCGGTATTTGCCAAAATGCTTCTTTTAGATCGATATTACTCATGTAGATTGCATCCGGAAATCGGCTGGTGAGTCCGTCGATATGGGGGAGAGGGTTAGCGTTTTTCTTCGTCAATGAGTTCACATTACGGGAATCCAAGCAAAGTCGATTTTTGCCTGGTTTCCGCAATAGAACCACCGGCGAACACCACGGGCTTTCACTTTCCTCAATAACGCCGAGACTCAACATCCGATCTAACTCTTCATACAAAATGGCTTGTATCGCTGGAGAGACAGGGTAGTGACGCTGTTTCACAGGAAGTGCATCCCCTGTATAGATGGCGTGTTCCATCAACGCCGTCTTTCCAAGACCATCACGTTCGAAACATAAAAACCTCTCTTTGACTGCATCCAGCCTGGCCTGTTGATCAAAGTTCAATTGATGAACATTTGAGGAATGTAATGGTTCACCAATCAAAATACTACTTATGATTCCCGGGGCTAACTGGAATGCCCTCCAAAAGCCCACCCCAAGATATATTTCCTGATCCAAACTGGGCACGAGGAAGAAAGTAAGCCCCTCCTCTTTATCTCTATATTTAACTCTAATTTCAAATTTGCCCACTATTGACTGACTTTGGCCATCAGCGATCCTAACTCCTGAAGTAAATGGGATTATAGGGCAACCAAGTTGTCAATTGTGTACAATCTTTGCCTAAAATGCTAACGCTGGCTCCGCTGTCCAGCAAACCTAAAAATTTCCTTCTTTTTCAGTTATTACATATTTCGGGGGTTTTACTTTGAGGTTGAACGCGATTCCCCCAGAGTCTTCGCGTCCTTCGCTCGGTTTTCCTGGTGGCATCGCGGACAGCTCGGCGTCTTAACATCCTCCTGACCACACTTGAAACAAAATAAGTTTCTTACATCTGACTCGCAGCCAAAGTAGGTGTGTCCCTGCACTTTGCAGTTCCAACATATAAGTTGTGTCAGCATACCGCCGTGAAGGATTTTTGGAACGTGCTGCCCCGAACTGATAAGCCGCCAGTTGTTCATCCGACGGCTGATACTCCTCTTCATAAACTAGCTCATTTACGCTGAACTTATTAGGGGGCCTACCAGCTGGTTTGGGTAGGTCTCGATCTCTTTTCGGCAAAGCTGCTTCCGCTTCCTTACACACATACCGGAGTTGATCGAGAGAGAAGATCGCTTGCGGAAACACTAAATTCCTAATTTTTTTCATTTAAATTTCTTTTTATAATTTTCACCATATCGGCCTCTGGAATCGGCATCTTCAATTGGAACCTCATTTTGTTTATAGCGGGGTCACGGGGTTTTGATACCTGCTCAATAAGGCTTCTTTTAAGGTAGGCCAATCGAAGAAAGTAGTTGGTGAAAATCTCTTAAGATTTCGTTCCACGAACATGCGTATCTACTCTGCAATTTCTCCAACCTAAAACGAAGTCTTCAACGCTCAACTTGTCTGAGTGACCATCGAATTTTAGGCCCCATTTATCTACCTTAACCGGGGCCTTATAACCGTAAGGGGGCACACCTGGATTAATAACCGGAGGTGGAAAAGGAAACGGGGTGCAAGGTGGTTGAAAAGGTCTTTCTGGGGCTACAGATGCTGAATATGCGCTATGTGGCTGTCTTATTGGAACAAAAGCACTCCTACCTTGATTAACCGAACGATTTCGTAACCCTGGTGGCAAACCTCCAGGAGCCGGGTTATACATTGGGATCTGTGGTGGAGCTACTGTCAAAGGTTTTGATGTCGGTGGTGGCCCTAAAGGAACAGTCGGCTGTCGAGGTAGAGAGTTATTTGTGAATGGAATTGGAAGGACCAAGTTCAATTTTTCGAGGAAGCTGCTGAGTTGCCTCTCTATTTCTTCGCTTACGCGAGCCGTCACGTCCTTCTGCAAACTCTTTTTACAGGTACACATACTTCTCGCTATTCCAATATTAATACAATGCTCTAACTCTGGCGTAACTGTTTTTTGTTCTGTTTTAGGTAAAGTCCGGGCAATACATTCAAGGATTCCTTTCGAACCATTGTTGGGTGGAATACCTTGGGACCTAACCTCGTTCTCTCTACCTATATCTTTCCTAACCGTATATTACACATGCACACAACATTTGAAACCAATATATAGTCCACTAAACTTAAAAATATAAAACCAATAAATTCGCAACCTAAATCGAAAACCTGAAATATAAAAAAAAATCAAAAGCGATGACAACTCTATCGTAAAAATAAACCATCTTTCGCACACACGTTATACAATTTATACCATTCATTTAAAAAAAAAATTCTAATTTAATATAATTTAAATCTGCCCTGCAAGTCGGTAAGCGAATACGCATTCGTTAACATTCATTCACACATAACACAATATAAAACTCAAATTATTTAAAACACATTTAAATATAAAAGTTATAAAAGAATTAAAACAAAAATATAAACTAAAGAATTCAATTAAAAGAAAATTATTATCAAGAACGACTGAAATTAATTTAAAGTAATAAACCACAACGCAAATAAAAGAGTAATAATTTTCGAACACAATAAATAACACTCACTCAATTATCGCAAAATTATTTTACCCATGATGGCAATTATGCCGAACACCAAATTATTAGCTTGCATATTATAAACACCTAGCCCCGCCGCACCAACGACAACAAAAGAAATCTGAAAGAAAAGGGTTAAATATGTAAAATATATATATATATATATCAATCGTCAACTTACCCATCATCAACCTCAGCAACATCATCAGCATATAGCACCGCTTCCAGGTGTACATCAGCACAATCTGTTTCAAGAAAATACAAAACAAATTAATGAAAACACTGTAAGGCATCAACATAAATTAAATTTTCGTGACTTAAAATTTCCATTAGTATGTACATAAGGTAAACAATACTCTTACGTGTAACTACTGCACTACAATACCACATTTAATTCATTAAAGCTAAACACAAATTTTAGTCAATTTATTAATAATAACAGCACACAACGAATTATGAAATAAATACAACCCGTAATACTAAGTAATATTAAATAAAACCGAGATGATCGCGAAAATTAAATTAACAAAACCGATGAAAACAAAACAGATTAATGAAACTTCGCAAAAGTCAACAGGAACGGATGTAGAAGTTGACTTTTCGTTGATGCTCAATTCGAGTCTCGTGCTTAAGCCTGTGTTGCACTTGTACTATTCCAAATGTTGATGTCTTCGACTACTAGATGGCGCGCATTATAATTGTTATATGAAAGAAATATGAATAAATTTATTGTTTTAATTTACTAATAAATTTTCTCTTTTCATGTGAGATAAAGTACATGGAGGGAATAATAAACGTAATCGTTTACCATGTGCACTGGGGGGGAGAATGTTGAATGCTGCCCTTCAAATAGTTGGTACCTACCGCAGTGAAGGCGACCACCTGTGCCTTTTCGAAACCCACCCTACAATATGATACAACATACAAGGTTATATGGAGGGCAAAGATCAATAAATATTTTACTGGATTTTTTACCACCACCATACTAAATATGGTTTTTATTGTTTATTTGAGTTTGATATTTGGAACATTATTTAGAGCGAGTTTTTAGATTTGATTACCATTTTTATCAACAAACACAATATCCTAAATAAATTTATTGTTAAGTTAAAGATTTGCCGAATGTTTCACGCAATATTTCATTTTTTAAATGGTTATGAAGTGCTAAAACGTCAAGTTGTGGAAGAGTAGCAGTTGTATACAAAACTTTAAGTTCATTTTTTAAAGCTGTAAAATCAATAAATCCAGGATTGCGGTTTTCTAATATTGTATAATATTGTATATCTAATATAAAATTTAAAATGACGTTTATTATCCGCGAGTGATAATGCCAGCGAGCTTCCGATATCCCAGGCGTCGGTTGGGATTTATTTAAAAAAATCGACAATCGTATTAATACATCCAAAAAAAAATTCAGTTCCGATATATTTTTAAGTGATCGCGATAAGACTAAATTTAAAACGGAGCATAGCTAGGAATAAAGTTAGCCATTGGACAAGCATCAAGGACTTTCTTTTAACATCACCCACTTCCTCCGAATAATTAGCTTGTCTTGCGGGAGAATGTATCAAGTATATTAAAAATAAGCTTTGTCAGCTCATCTGCTTGGCGAGACTCACTTACGTCAAAAAAGCCAAGAAACCTTTTTTCAATTCCACCCTCCGAAAGGTACCGTAAAACAGCTCTCCAAATACGACAGTAGGAAAAGAAAGGATAGGAAAACAAAACATTTTATTTCTTTTACAACTCCCAGTCAATCAATTGTTACAATGAAATGTTAAAATGGGAAACAAAACTATCTTTTCGTTTTTAATCATTTGTGATTTTTCGTTTTGTGAATAAATCTAAGCTGATTAAAATTATTTGACTCCTCTAAGAGAAATTTTGCTAAGCATCATTCTACAATTATTAAAGCCATATGCACTAAAATTTACTATACAAAAAAACTTTTCACACCTTTAATTTAAACGTTTCAAATCTAAATGTTCAATATTTTCAAAATTCCCAAAAAACACGACATTTAGGTATTATTAAAAAATAAGTTTAAGCCTCATTGGGATTTGCTGAATTCATTTGGGCCAGTAGTGCCACATTATTGAATTGCAGTTATTTTCTGCCCTTTCTGCCAAAAATACATTAAATCTAATAGCAATGTTATAGGATAGTGGAGTGGCAACCTTAAACTTTAAGATACAGGATTCAGCCCAAGGGGAAGTACATATAAATTCATAAAATAAGTAAAAAGGAAGCGGTTTGTTTTTTTGTGCTATACCAATTTTTTTCTTTGAATGAATTATTTTTTTTTACAAGCGGAATGCAAAAAACTACCTCAAATTTTACATAAGATCTATTATATACGGGTGATTTTTTTGCTACTTGGTTTTTGACGTTTATATTTTTGACAGATCACACATGACAAATTCCACGAACATTTGACATTTCGATTCAGTATTGTTTGCCATTTCATCATGAATAGACTTACGCCTGAAAAACGTTTGCAAATTATTGAAATTTATTATCAAAATTCGTGCTCTGTGAAAAATGTGTTTCGCAAGCTACGTCCGTTTTATGGTCGTCATAATCGACCCACCACTTTTGGCTAAATGGATACGTGAATAAGAAGAATTGCCGTATTTGGAGTGAAGAGCAGCCAGAGGCAATTCAGCAGCTACCAATGCATCCCGAAAAATGCACTGTTTAGTGCGGTTTATGGGCAGGCGGCATCATTGGGCCGTACTTCTTCAAGGACGATGAAGGCCGCAGGGTTACGGTCAATGGAGAAAGGTACCGTTCGATGATAATAGATTTTTTTTTGCCGAAAATGCAAGAATTAAACTCGGTCGACATGTGGTTCCAACAGGACGGTGCCACATGCCACACTGCACGCGAAACCATGCATCAATTGAGAGGCGAATTTGGTGAGCAGTTGATCTCACGTTTTGGCGCAGTCAATTGGCCATCAAGATCATATGATTTGACGCCGTTAGACTATTTTTTGTGGGGCTATGTTAAGTCTATTGTCTATGGGGACAAGCCAAACACGATTGCTGCCTTGGAAGCCAACATTGAACGCGTCATTGGTGAGATTCCGGCCGAAATGTGTGAAAAAGTTTGCCAAAATTGGACCTTCAGAATGGACCACCTGAAGCGTAGCCGCGGGCAACATTAAAGTGAAATTATTTTTAAAAAGTAAATGGCAGAAATTGATTTATCGATCCAGATAAAAATTTCATTCACTTTTTACAAGTTTCTGTTTTTTTTTGAATTTTCAAAAACCAAGCTCTTAAAAAATCACCGTTTACAATGCCTCAACGTCAACCAACCCGCCCTATACGTGCTGGTTCATCAGCGCAGCGATTGAGACATACACACAAATTTGCAAAAAAGCCGAGGGAAATCGAGTTATTATTCTTTCTATGAAATATATTATGTGCATCAAGCAACATTGACATGCGCACATGACACTAAGCAACTCATATGATTCACTGACTTTCAGACCGAAAAGCATGAGCGGTACACCAAAAAAAAAGTCGATGAATTTCGTGTTACTTTTTCCATAAGAAAGCGTGTATTGACTAAATTCATGTTGTCAGAAGCTTAAGTTGTTATAAATATTACTGTCTGGTTGTTCCACTGCGACCTTGAGATCTATTGTGCCCCAAGTTGTTAAGGATGAGATTTTCAAAAGGTAAGACGCAAGGAATCGAGTTATATGGACGCTTCGCGCCTAAAAGATATATATTTATATAAATGTCTGAGAGTCCACCAAGTACATAATGTATGTAGGTTGGTACCTATTCAGTGACGTACATTGTACGTAATTTATTATTTTTGAAATGGAAATTAAAAGAATACTCAAATTTAATACATGGTAATAGAAATTGTAAATGTAGGTTAATTTTTTTATGTGAATTATATGCCCTTTGTATACGTAAATATTTAGCTTATGAAAAGATTATGCTTTTGAAAAGCAAGTTATGTTCCCTAGTCATAAAACTTAAAATATGTTTATAAATTAAATTTGCTCTGGATCCACAATAATTCACAACTTCAAGTTTTTATTTTTCATTTTTATTTATTAGTTTTAAACCAAATTTGAGTATTTTTTAATGTAGCTAAATATTGACCCTAAGTCCAATTATGTAGGTAAGTTTTTAGTATAATAGATCGAATGGATGATTCAAGGAATAGTCGTACCTACATACCTACAAATTTATATTTAAATCTAGATTATAGATTTTAATAATGTAAATTAGGATGATAATTGTGTACCTACACTACATACAGATATATATGTAGGTATGTAAATATGTACATACAATGTACTTTGAAAGTGTAGGTTGGTGATAAGTAGGTAGATAAATGCATATAACTTTATATGATGGTGCAAAAAGAAATTATGATTGTATCGCTAACAACAAAGAATTAGTGAATGCTTCCGAAATAAAAGAGCAAAATTAGTTCGATACCAAGATTATCACTTTATTGTTTTCAAGTTTTATATATTTATTATTTTGTATCATGTTTTATTTTAATTTATTGTCACATTAATTTATTTTTATTAAAAACTGATTAAAACGAAGCAGTTCAAAATAATAAAAAAATAATAAATACATATTGTCTTATAAATACATTAACAGAATTTAAAATATAAATAATTTAAAAGAAAAGTAAGCAAATATACAGTCCAATTAAATGAAAATAACTGACTATCGAAACATGGTCAAACGAGCCGGATTTTTATCAATCACAATCGCTTGAGATGTACATACACTCTAAAAACTGCGTGTAAATTTACCATGAAATTGTATGTAATTTTTAGTGTAAAAGTAGGCAAGTTGCGTATTTATACACATGACAATAGGTAAAATAAGAATTGAACACATTATGTTGGATATTACAAACATTTGTTGCAAATTTTCAACCTCTGTGTACCTTTTAATCACCATTGTTCAGTATTATACAAATAATGCTTAAACATTACACAAATATTGTTTAAATTCAAACCCCTTATGAAAACTATACATAAAGTGTTTGTACTTAATCAATCAATGTTTATATTAACTACCAATTTGATCTAAGTTACACATTTTATATGAACATTTGCTATTCGTTTGTGACGACGATTATTTTCACTTTATTTGAAATTACACACAAAGGGTTTAACATGTACACATTAAATATTTAGAATTAATACGTGTGTTAGAATACTGCAATTATGGTAGGCAACAAGTTATTACACGATTATTTTTTTAGAGTGTACATATAGATGCATACATGAATTCAATATTTTTTTTGGAATAGAATGGATTGATGATGAACCGCAAGGTATAGTAATATTTTTTTTATTTATTTAAGAAGAAAAGAAAAAATTGAAAAATGAGCAAAAATAGTTATGAATTTTTGGATGAAGTGTGCATGCTAAATGTGGCAGGTGTGAACATATTATTTAGGAAATGTGCAATACAATGTAATCAGTACGCTCAGATTTGAGAAATTAGATTTCATATTTTCGTTGCTAAAAACGAAATTCGAATCGATTTTTTATGTAACACACGGCATTTATGTTTATAAGTTGGAAATCATTAACTAGCGAAAGTCCTCGTAAGGAAATCCATTTATGTTTATGCATTTTGTCACGTTCTAGCAATTCATTTTATGTTGCGCTGATATGATACGAATTCGTAGACAGATTTCTAACGAAAGTGCTCGTGAAGAAATTTGTAATGCTGATAGCAGAAAGTGCATTATTCACATTATACATTTAGCAGTTAATTTTTTTAGAGTAACAGTGCGTTTGCTTAGAAATTTTGGAACGTATTTGTGCTTTTAAGAAATAGTTTGTTGTTGGGCGAACAACATATTAATTTAAATTATAACTTTTCAGTTTAAATTATGATTCCACTATATTTTTTTACTTATGTTAAAAAAAATGGCGATCTTGTGCAGTGTTATAGTGCACTGAGTGCTTGAGCAGAAATCGATGCGGCTAATCCAAATGGCGAAGAAAACAATAATAGTCGATCCTGTACAGATTCCAATAGAAATAAGAAGAATTCCAGTGCCACATTCTATGAGGTTGTATCGTGAAACTCTCCGACGTGAGTCAAACAATCACACAAATGAGCAAATTGCCCTGTGGTCTTCCGAAGAAGCAATGATTCGCATTAATAGAATTGAAGAACTTTAGAAAAAATTTGAAGCGGACTGGTCAACGCTTGGCCAGCAAAATCTTTCTGAAGAGCATTTAACTGAATGCAGTGTATTCATAGTGGAAGCTGAAGAAGAGTACTTGACCTATAAATTGAAATTGCGCAGTCAGGTCTCTGGACTACCTGGATCGATTACTCAATCAGAAGCAACTTTCACTAGCCCTGTTAATGCTCCACCTATTCAAATTTAAAGCCACCACGTACTTCTAAGTTCTCTGGTCTTGAAAGTGACTGCGAATTTTCGCGCAATTTTCGAGGCCGAAGTATACAATCAATTAATGTTTTCAAGCATTGGCTACACTCAAACCAATACAAAATCAAACAGTTGACGCCATGCGAAAGATACTTGATGCATCACGAAATGCGATCCGTCAGTTGCAGTTGTAGCTAAGTTCAGAGACAGTAGCAGAACATATGTTGCTTTACCAACTTGAAAAACTACTCGGTGCTGAAAGCCACTTGCAATGGTCGGTTCACCGATCGGCTGAAAAATTGCCAACACTCACTGGAATCTTTCGATTTCTCGAGTTACGTGCTAGTATGTTGTCCCATTTGTCAGAAATAAGCTCTAGTTATTATGCTCAGTCAGCCTCCAATGTTCATCAAAGAAGCAATGGATCCAAAAGCTCTTTGAATGATCGCTTTCGAACTATGGGTAGAAGCAACGAGCCTGCTCCAAGTTACGAACTTTGCTTAGGTCAACGGCATTGGCCATTCCACTGTGCTTAATTCAAGAGCTTGACGATGGCTGATAGGTTGAAATATGTTGAAAAGCAACGACGTAGTCTGAATTGCTTCAGTTCACGGCATCAATCTGGAAGATGTCCAGAAAGACCGTGTCCACGTTGCAAGGTCAAACATAATAGCATAATGTGCGCAATTAACTTTAAAATAAGTGCCCCTATTGAAACGCTTCATGGATCTTAACGAGATGTGGATGTGCAGGGAACTCGTGGCACTTTCAGGACGATATTCCCTTACGTTATGACATCTTTGAACTTGGGTCATCAAAAGTTACATAGGTTTCGCAAGCTTGAACGCCGTTTTAAACACGATCTAGCATTAAGGGAAAAAAAAATGTGTGGCTATAAATGAACTGTTCTGGTAAAATGCAGTTGGATGATCATCCACCAAAAAAATTGTGCTACTACATTCCGCATCATCCAATATTGAAAAAGTTTCGGATAGTACACGACGCATCGTGCAAAACGGACCGTGGAGTTTCACTGACTGGTGTGCAGTTAATAGGCGAAAAGTTACAGGACAACTTAGCTGATTTGGTTATGAGATTTAAATGCCGTTAAGTGGCCATCATGGCTGACATCAAAAAGATGTACCTTCAGGTCTACGTTAACCCAATGTAATGGGACTTACAACGAATATTTTGGCGGCCGGATATAAAAAGCACAATTAAGGAATACTGACTGGCTGACTGACTGAGGGTTACATTTGGATTAGCCTAAGCTCCATATTGTGCAGTACGTGCGATGATTCAGGGTGCCCGAGAACCTCGAGTACAATGTCTGATGGGAGCTGAAGCAGTAGTGTCAGATGCGGAAGCTCATCAGCTTAGTATAGAAATTGATGCAGTGTTGCGGCCAAGTGGTTTTGTATTAGACAAGTGGTCATCAAACAGGCCGAATATTGTGCCAGCTGGTGCACAAGAGGCTTTGGAACTCAGCGAATTTGAAAGCACCACAATTCTGGGACTACGTTAGCTGCCAGAAACTGATGAATTAATGTTCAAATTTCAGCCGCAACCAACTATAGAAGTGAAAAAGGCAACTAAGAGAAAATTGCTTGGTCGGATGGCTCAAATTTTTGATCCAAATGGGTATCTAGCTCCAATGGTAGTCAAGGCTAAGATATTGATGCAAAAGATTTGGAGTGCCAATATTGGATGGGACTCATTAGTGCCGGATAGTATATATCGAGAATGTCAGTTTTTCGAGGAGTAGATGCCTTTGGTCACCGAAATTCGATTACAACGTTGGTTGGAACTGGTTGTGATCGTAACATCTCGCTGCATGGATTTACCAACGCATGAACTCTGGCATATGGAGCTGCATTTTATGTGCGTACTGAAACGATGCAACAAAACGAGTGCACACTGCTTGCAGCGAAATCTCGGGTTGCATCTCTTAAAACGATGACAATATCGCGGTTAGAGCTTAGCGCAGCCCTGATACTTACTGAACTACTTTAGACATTTAAGACGACGGCAAAACTGCCACATGTGAAGATAACATTGTGGTCAGACACACAAGTTGTGCTAGCATATCTTGAAAACGAATCAGCAACTCTTAAGATTTTTGTTAATAACCGAGTTCAAAAGATTCTTGAACTGACTAAAGATGCAAACTGCCGCTACATCTCATCTGCTGACATCCCTGGCGATCAATTGAGTAGGGTCGCAACGGCTCTTTAACTGCGAAGCTCAGAGTTTTGGTGGCATGGCCCTCCATGGCTACGTCAACCAGCTATACACTGGCCGAACTATCAACCTAAGACAACATCTGTTACGTGTTTGGAGATTTCTAAAGAAGAAAACCTTGGTCATGATGTCACATATCTTAGACAATATCACAAAGAGTTAGCAGCGATGAATGTGGCCTTGCGTGGTATTAGTCTTCTTTAGCGTGCTTCTAAAATGTTTCAGCTTTGCAGACTTACTGCATGGTTATTCCGTTTTTCCCAGAATGCTCGATTACAGCGAGAAAGTCGTCGTAGTGGTCCGTTGTCATACGAAGAGATAAGAGCAGCTCAAGAATTTTGGCTCGTGAGGAACAATGGTTATACTATATATTTACTGAAGAACATACACAATAAAGGTATCGATTCATCAAGTCCAATTGCTAAATGCACATCGTGGCTTGATAACAAGGAATTGCTGTGATTAGGTGGTCGATTGGGTCTTGTACCAATATTTTTGCAACAAAAGTGTCCTATTCCCGTACCAGATGTCAGTCCGTTTGCTAAGGTGGTGATTAGAGAAGGTCATGAAGTGACCCTACACAGAGAGCCCAACGAAATAATGGCGTTTGTGTGCCG
Source organism: Philhelius pedissequus (assembly GCA_910595825.1). Classification (NCBI taxonomy): domain Eukaryota; kingdom Metazoa; phylum Arthropoda; class Insecta; order Diptera; family Syrphidae; genus Philhelius; species Philhelius pedissequus. Next base: position 220,204,070 of record OU343160.1, on the reverse strand, counting down.
CAGTTTCTGGATAACAAATCTCCGTCATGCAGTACGGAAACAAAATTAGGATTGCGTAATATGTACGCGGTATAGACATCAAGCAACGACTCAAATAATGAGTGAACTTCCCCTAGATCGAGTAACCCCATGCAGAGCTTTTAGTCATTTTGGTGTTGACTACGCTAGACCATAGTTATTAAAAGCACGTGGAGGGCGATGCATCATCATCAAAAAGATATATGTTGCGGTATTTGTATGCATGGTTACCAAGGCGAGTCACTTAGAGCTAGTATAGAGTCTTTCAACGGCAGATTTAATTCAGGCTTTCTTAAGATTCACTAGTGTTCGTAGTGCTTGCCTACGGTTGTGGAGTGATAGCGGAAAGAACTTCGAAGGTACGGCGGTTGAACTGAAGAAAATGCTGCGTAGCTGGAATGAAATGGATATGGCCAAAATATTGCAACGTTATGGAATTGAATGGCGATTCATCACACCTGCAGCGCCACACTAAAGAGAACTCTGGGAACCGTGCGTTAAATTCATGAAATATCACCTGCGTAGATTGATTGGTCCGCATAAGCTAACAAGCAGCGAGTTCCAAACTGTTTTGGCACAGACCAGTGCCGCAATGAACCCCCGGCCACTTTCAGCATTAACAGAAGACCCGAAAGATTTTCTCATTGGCAAGCCTATTATTCAACCTTTGGACTCAAGATTATTGGGCTACATCAGCAGCAACAAAACGGATTATGGTTTTATCGGCAACAACAAAGAAGTTACTGAAGACTTCCGAAAGAAAAGAGCAAGATAAGTTTGACACCAATATTATCACTTTATTGCTTTCCAGTTTAATATATTTATTATTTTGTATCATGTTTTATTTTAATTTATTGTCATATTAATTTATTCTTATTAAAAAATGATTAAAACGAAGCAGTTCAAAATAATCAAAAAATAATAAATACATATTGTCTTGTAAATACATACATTAACATAATTTAAACTATAAATAATTTAAAAGAAAAGTAAGTAAATATACAGTCCAATTAAATGAAAATAACTGACTATCGAAACAACTGGCAATGCTATATGCTATATCCTACAGCGTATGGACAAATGTCTAATATTGCAGTGGCCATAGACTTGTGATGCTCATCGACAACTTCCAGAGCATTCATAACAGCTTCGGTGGCTTTCCGCCGTCCCAAGTAACAAGCCCAGTAACAATGGCAATTGAACGATTCGATTTAGCGTAAATAAATTCTTAGTCACATAACGCATGGACCAATTGTTGTTCAATGTAATCAGAGATCAATGAATGAGCTGGATCCACTTGGTTCCGAATACCACAATTGACGATGCTACAAGCTAACAAATCGTCCGTCTTGTATTGATCAGTAGCATATAAATAATTGTCAATCAGGGCCAAGCCGCCATGGACAGAATGAGCCCCAATGAAGGTGAAGCGCTCAACATTGTGCTCATAGTTGTTGTTCAGTCATTTGTTGCCATTCTCGCTCAAAATCTTGTCCACTCCAAATCCAGCGTTAACGAAGCCATTTACAAAACTTGCAGCCATATTCTGCTTTCCTGAGTCCACTTGTCCAATTGATACGAAATTATTTGTGAATTAAACTTTTTTATGTGTACAACAATTTCCAGATGATATTTCATTCGAAAGGAAGAACTAAAACTTGAAAAGAAAACAGATAACATTCATCTAATTGTGTAAAACAATCTAATAAGAACAGAATTCTAAAAAAAATATTGATATACTGATTACTAGAATAATTTAATATATATTATGAATGTTCGTTAATGTTTCGAGCATAAGTTAAATAAATATGACGGTATATATATACCGAACAGAAAGCTTTTAATAAAAAAAGGTAACGGAAACGCTCACTATATTATTTATAATTTAAGTGCAGTATGCATACATAAGATCCACGTGATTTGTAAAGATACATAATTATGTATATATAAATGTATGACGGCCTACATCGTATGCAGTTTTCAGTTCAGTTTTTTTGAAAATTAATATTTTTTTTTCAAATTTCAAAAACGACTCAATAGTTTTTCGACTTTATCTTGAATAGCTAAAAAAAACTATTTAACTAAAATAAGAAACAACGGTACCACCCATACAAATGTTTAAAAACGGTTAAGAAAAAAATGTATTTCTCAAAAACAGTTACAAGAATTTTTATAAAAAAATCTGTATGTTCTTAAATTTTCTTAAAATTAGTTTGCGTACTTATCAGAACTTCTTCCTTTTTCCAAAAATCTTCCTCAAAAGTTTTCCTTGATTTTTTTCTTCTTTTCTAAAATTTCTCGAACTTCCTCTGTCTCAATCTCCTAGCTTAGTAAGCTCCCACAAGAGTGAAGTTTCTAGCTACAACCAATTCCTCCCTCGACCATTCCAGTCACTCACACATTCAGCCATTCGTTTTCGTTGATCATCTTATTGCGGCGCCGGGGGGAGGGTTCCTTGCTAACGTCAACAGATTATACCTGAAATATAATAATATTATAATAATATAATAATAATGGCAAAAAAGAAAAGTAATTTTGTACGTACCAATGTCCAAATGCGTTTACCAGATACCAGCTGCTTTTAAAATGAATGACAAGAAATGACAGAAACAAATATAGAGAGATGGAACGCTTGGACCAAAGATTAATCCACCTAAGATCTCTTACTTATAATAGTTATGGCGGAACCGTTCAGAAGCGTAAAGCATTGGTGGGGAATTTGTCCCTACAACTTTTAAACTATACCTTGTCGGTCCAAACGTCATAACTTTGTTTCTACATTACATTGTTGTTCTCATTCATGGTTTGCGATTATATTGTTATTCTTGCAGTGACAGTTCATTTTTTTTGTGTGGTATTATATTAAGGTTTTATGACATTAATGGAGGGAATTAAGCTATTCCAATATTTTTCACGAATAGTTACCGAAAAGTATCAATTATATTTGTTGGAAATTATAAAAAAGAAAAAGGAAAGGAAATACTTTAAGCACCAGCCCCATCTATCGACGAGGAACATCGTCGATGATGCAAACATAATAGCCGTAGTTTATGGACATAGCTTTCGAAGATCGAGAGGGACAAGTACAAAAGTCACTGGTTATTTTTTTTGTGGTTCACCCATACCAATGCGTTAAACAATTACCAATACATGTTTGTTTTTGCAATTTTTTTTTAATTGGTTGTTGTTATGCCCTTTATAGAGATGTAGGATCGGATGATGTTGTTCAGTTAGGAAAAAAAATCATCCCAGAATTTGTGGGTATGACTAGTTTCGACTTCTTCATTTTGGCCCACGATAATTGGTAAGGCGATTGTTTGACAAGTGGACAATAGTCACTCGTTCGCTAAAAATATATACCAAGAACCATAAAAAACGGGAAGAATTTACTTAAAGTTAAAAGTTAAAATTTAAAATAAGAAAAAAAAGGAAAAAGTTTTGTCTGGTGCGGTTTATGGATTAGCTATGTTAAGCATATAATTTTCAATATTATTCATTGTATGTTTTAGAATCCCTTTCGGGGAGTACCGTCTAGATCCCAATTCCTATTGGACCGTTTTTCTAGACTTAAATTCTAATAAAACAATTAAAGTGGTGAGTTATTTTCTTTAAATGTTTTTTATTGAAAGGTGTCATAAGTGTACAAAAAAAACCTTTAAGGTAATTTCTCGGCGGCCCTTCAAAGTATCCCAGTACTGGGCCGCTGCAGCTGTTTTTTTGGAAGTTTTCGTATTTTTATCCAGGATTTTTCCGAATAGACCCAGATTTTTCCAAATTGGGCGGGATTGGATGTGCTGATTCCCTGGCCGCTACTATATACGGTGGATCCTAAGCGGGCTCGCACGAGAAACGACATATTGGGACACTAAAACTAGACCAGCGAAGTCGAAGGAGCTCCACGGCCATCACATAGAGAAGTAGCTTAACACCAACCCAGTTGAAGTCGGTCAGAGTGAGTCTTTTAAAGTTTCTAGAGAAAATAAAAGGAGAAAATCACCAATTTTATTAAAACAAAAAAAAAGGATATGTGGATATATCTTTTCATAAATGAAAAATTGTGTTCTTGTTTGTCTATTATTTATTATATATTAAATATTAAGCTTAACTGGCGTTATAGTTATAAGAACAAATGTATACCTAAATTATTTAATTTGCTAACCTTTCTGGATACTTTTTCTGTGTAAAACCTAAGATCGGTTTCATTAGGAGTGTCACCGGGGAATTAATTCCATTGTTTTTACTTGGGTTCAGGTACCTCCAAAGAGCTCTCTAGGGGTAGGGAACCGGGTCTTCGCCTTGTTTCGAAAAAAAGAAAGAAAAAAAAAAGAAAAAAAGAAAAAAAAGGGAAAAATTACCGACGAGGATATAAGGTTTTTTTTTGATTAATGTCTGGCACGGCTGTGATCGATTTTTAGTTATTTATTTTGTTTTTTTTTCTTAGTACCACTTTGTTTATTTTTTTTTATTTGGATAATTTATTTTGGTTTTCATCTGAATTTGATTCAGTTCATTGTTTTTTTTTGGTATTTTTGTTTTGTTGTTCTCAAGCATTTAGATATACTTTGGTTTAAAAACAAAAAAAAAAATGTAAATAAAACTTCGAAACGCCAATGGTCAAACCTCTATTCTTTCTTATGGTCCTCCTAAGTGACACAATGACCTATTGAAGAAAAATTTTCAGGGGTGCTGAAGGTAGCTGAGTTTCGCTGAAGATGGTATGATACGAAACCGATCATCCACCATTTTGGGGGAATCTAAAAATGGCCGAAGATTCCTAAGGTAGAGTGGGTAATGGCCTCACTGCAACAACATCTGCAGTGCATTGATGTGACAATAGTCCGTCCGTCTTTATCTTCCAATTTCCTTTTCCTTTCCTTAGGCCTGATCTGTGTTTTTTTGTTTGCAGGTGATGTTAGGTTTCCGGGGGCAAGATCCCCCCGTCCGACGAGCTGATGCCGTGCATAGCAAGCAGGCCACGCCCCCCGGAACTTAGCATTCTATCCGTTTTCCGAACTATTCCTTTCCAATATCCTAGCCCGTCCTTTTTCCTACCTATGCCCACTACCGCGACCTGTCCACCTCCTCTTGCCCGCAACAATAATGGGGGGCCCAAGGAGTGTCACCTCGACAAGAAAGTTTCGGTTCTCTCGACAAGTAATGAGTGAGCGTATGTGAATTATGGTTATCTTATTTTAAATTTGGTTTGAAACTTGGTGATTTAGTTTATTGTTTTATTGATTTGGTATTAATTTGCCCTTTTAATTAATTTGAGTGCTGCTTGAAGTTCTCAATATTTTATGCTTGAATGTTATGATGGACGATGTGCTAATTATTTCAATTAATTTTAAGTTTTATGTTAATAAATTTAGGTTTTCGTTGATGAATTATTGGGTTTTTGTGTAAATGAATTTGAATTGAGTGTGAATGTGTTGAATATCAGTTGATTTGAATTAGTTATAAGTGGGTTAGAAATGTATTTTAAAATGTTTTGAATATGTTATGAGTAAGTTTAAATGGGTTTGAAATGTATTTAAAGGAGCTTAATTAGGTTCGTAGTATATTGCTTCATTATTTGGATAGTTTAATTTGGTGGCTTAATATTGGCTTATTAGATGTTTTGTTTTAAATGAATGTGTCTTTTGTAATGGTATTGTTAGATGGAAGTGGACAAATTTTCGTGATCGGCCTTTTGAATTTGCTCGGATTAAATTATCTTGTCCTGGATAGGTTTCCAATATTCTTGCCATGGACCATTTTGAAGGTGGAAGTCTTTCATCTCGTAGCAAAATTAAATCTCCGATTTTAGGTTGCTCTTCGATTTTCAGCCACTTAGGTACCGATTTTGAAGCCTTTTGAGATATTCTCCACTCCATTCTTTCCAGCAGGTCCGTAGCGAGGCTTGTAGGCATTTCCATCTATCCAAGTACCAAATCTTTTCTGCTGCCAGGTCTGCTTCAGGAACTATTTGATTTGATGTGCCGATTAAAAAAAGAGCTGGTGTTAAAGCATTGAAGTGTTCCAAGCTATCTGTCACCGGACGTAGAGGTCTCGAGTTAAGGCAGGCTTCTATTTGCGCTAGAAGCGTACTGAGCTCCTCGAACGTCAGGGCTTGGTTTCGGGCAACACGTCGCAAATGGTATTTAACCGATTTAACTCGTGCTTCCCATAAAACTCCGAAGTGCGGAGAAGCAGGAGGAATACAATTCCAATTGGTACCCGATTTACTCAGTGAGTCAGCAATCTCGTTGTAGTTGAGTTTAGCAGCTTTAAACATTTTTTGTAGTTCCACATTAGCACCCTTAAAGTTGGTCGCGCAATCACTATATATGTTTGCACATATACCTCTGCGAGATGTGAACCTCCAGAACGTGGGTATAAAGGCTTGTGTCGTTAAGTCTGAGACAACGTCAAGATAAATTGCATTTGTTGAAAGGCAAATAAAAATGGCAAAATAACCTTTGATTTTTTTTAGAATTCCTTCCTTTCCAAGCTTTGACCTCAATGGGTCCAGCGTAATCCACACCAGTATGAGTGAAATGTCGAGAAACATTCACTTTTGGTGCTGGGAGACATCCCATTAGTTGCTGCATGGGTTTAGATTGATTTCTGTAACATATAATGCATTTCCTTAGCCACTTCTTCACGGTTCTTTTCATATTGAAGATCCAAAATTGGTTTCGTATATAGGCAATTGTTTGTTGTATTCCACCATGTAAGATCTTCTCATGGGCCTCTTCAATGATGAGTCTTGAGAAATTGTGGTCTGATTCAGAACTATTGGATGCTTTTGATCAAAAGTGAGAGTGGCATTTTTAAGTCGGCCACCGATTCTTATCATACCACATCGATGAATAAATAGGTTTAGGGATTTGTTGAGTTTCGTTCCATTTGTTTTCTGAAGCTCGCGTAATACGTCAGGAAACATGCATTATTGAACATTACGTATAGCAGTTCGTAGCGCGATGTCAATTGCTATGGGTGAAAAGGCTTTTCTTTTCTCATATTATAGACAAATCTGTTTATAATTGCTATAATTCGTAATGCCTTGCAGAGTTTTGATTGGTTGCAGATTAAATCTACAATTTCATCGGTATCCTCGATTGCTTATTTATTTCTCTTTTTTCTTCATCGGTTTCTAATTGAGTAAGTTGTGTTGGTACTGAGAAATCCCATTTATCCTGAAGAAAGTATGGTCCCTTCCACCATAGGGTATTGATCTTCAATGTATAGGGTAAAAGACCACGGGATGCAAGATCTGCTGGGTTTATCTTTGTAGGAATATATTGCCACATACTAACATTGATCAGGCGTTTGATTTCGGTGACCCGATTGGCGACGAACATTTTCAATCTCGATGGCGATGCAGATATCCAGCAGAGAGCAATTGTTGAATCGGTCCATGCGATAATTGGGATATCCTTGAACGGTAGAACGGATCGGGTGTAATGAAGAAGCTTTGCCAACATAATTGCTCCGCAGAGCTTCAATCTGGGCAAAGAAACCGTATTAATTGGAGCAACTTTTTTCGGATATGAGCAAATAGGTGTGTATACAGTTGTTGTCCAAAACTCGGAGATAAATTGCAGGTCCATATGCCTTGCAGGCATCGCTCAAACATTTTTTTTTATAAACTGAGTTAGCTAACTCGGTTTGCAACCCGGGTTATTCAAAATTTAACTGGGGTTAGCCCGGGTTGAAAATTGTTCGGTTTGGCACATCACTAATAAAAATTAGTACTGATACCATTCAAATTTAACTTACTTCAAGGGCATTCATATCGGATAACATATAAGCTGCCATTTCGGTTTTAGTGTTCCTTTTGCTAGTGGATTGCTTGCCAAGTTATGTACTTTCACTTTGATAGAAAGAACTATTGCACTTTGCCGTAAAACCGAAATTGAACCCTTCTTTGTTTTGAGATTAGTTTTCTGAGGTAGCACGTAACATCTCGACCGACAATATCGATACACATAAACTGTGAGGCATTGCAAAACCGGGCGCTGTCTGACGACGCTGAGTTTCTGCCATCTGTGATGTGAATCCATGTAGTTTTATTGTTGAAAACCGATTCCTGGGTTTTTATACAATGTTGATATCTTTAATTTTCCCTGGTAATATTGACAAACTGTGATATATAACGCAATGAATATTAAAAGTTTATTTTAAGGAAATGTACAATCATTGTGTAATAGATAATATAATAAAAAATAGTACTTAGTTTAACTCACCATCAGCCCGTAGTCTCCTTCTCGGTGTAAGGTCTCAAGCATTTACCCGGTCTTGTACGTCCATCACATAGAATAATGCTGCATTGCTGCGGTTGCTAACCATTACCATTTAGTACACAATCCTGTGGAATTTCTGTCTGTGGAATCAACATGTATAACCGAATAGAATTTGCTATTATCCTTCTCCTCTAAATTGCTACTTCCTGCTAACCCTGTTCCACCAATTCCTGGACTCCGTTGCTGTTGTTGATGTTTAAATTTTTTTTTTTAAAATATATAAGTAGTTAGAATATCGGATTTGAGCAATTATTGAGTGCTCCCCAGTGTAAAATTTTTGCTCCTTCCACCAAAATTGCTACTCGAGGAGGGGAGCCAGTGGCCAGGGGAGCATGTTGTGGAATGCATTTATTGTAAAATTGAGTTCTCGTAGTAACAAAATTGCTCCTAGTGAAAAAGGGTCAGTGTTGGTGTAGGAGCCTGATTAGTATGCATTGTGCGTCTTGATTGTGCGTCATGTGTGTGGAAAAAAGGTGGATGGAATGGGTATACGATATTGATTACCATAATGTGTCGTGTGCTCGGTGCTCGTGACAACAAAATTGCTCCTGTTTGCAAAGGGTCAGTGTTGGTGAAGGATCTTGATTAGAATGCATTATGGTCGTGTGCATGGTAAAAAAAATGGTGAATGCAATGTAAAGGATGTTGTGGCAGGAAATTTGTACCTGATAAATCGATGGAAAATGTAAGGAGAATGTGTTGTGAGAAAAAACTGTTGTCGCGACTGTAAGAATACACATTTTGGGCGTGGAAATAGAGATCGGAAAGTTGTATGCTTCATAATTACAACAACTATACATAGAGTAATATATCCTACTTGAGGAATAGACCAATTTTTGAATAATTCTGGTGGTTAAAAATTATAATATTCGGGGTGAATCTAGTTCTTGTTACTGTATTTATGTCTAGTGATGTACAGAAATATTTATGTTTTTAGGATTGAGGGTTGACGTGGTGGATGTGTACGTAGTAGGTGTATGCTAGAAAAAAAGAAATCTTGGATGATTTGCAGGTACGTTTAAAGTGGGTATGCTGATATGGTTTTTGAATGGTATACTTTGAGATGCATTGGTAGGCAGACGAGCGAAAATTTAGATGAAATAATTTATGAATAGAAAGGAAACCAATATAAAAAAGCCGAGCCATTTAACATATACATTGTCTCCCTTACTTTTAAATACACTTTGAACGAGATAAATATTAGGGTATTTAGTTTTTTGTAACTCTTTTTCATTAAAACATCCGTTGATAGGTTGACCTTTAACATCTTCAAGGAGATATGTTGCTGGATTTGTTTACATTTCTTATCTTAAAAATTTCCGTTGCCCAGTTAGGTGTGTAGCCTTCCTCGAAAACGTGTTTGAACTTGCTTATTCTAACATTGTCGTCAACTTGAAATTAACCACGGGGAGCGATGTTATCTATTAAATTTTGTTTCCATTATCTGTATGTAGGTTTTAAGGATGTCACGATGATCTTAAGAAAATCAATTTCATTGCTTCTGCAATAGATGAAGCAGTCTTAGTTTTTAAAGCAATTGCCCATGCATATTTCGAGAATGTGTCAATGACCGTCATTAATTATTTGTAGCCATTATTTTCTCTGTGGTAGGGTATCATTTCAACCAAATCAGCTTACCACAGATCATCAATCCCTTTGATAACAACCCTCCGCCGATTTCACTTCTTTCTTGCTGATCTGTGAAGCTCTTAAACTTGTCATTTACTCATTTTTTTTACAGAATGAAAAAAAAATCTTTTTTGTATGGTTTTATAATATAATTACATTTATTTTAATCTACTATACAATATCATTAGTTTTTTAATCTTATCAAACGAAGTTGAATCAAACAGCATTAACAAGTATCTGGCCCCACATGTATTTGAAGACCATGAACAGTTTGTGAAATGACATCTATACGTAGATTCAACTTGATCAACATTTTTATAATTACTGAAAAACGATATATTTCTTAAGAACCCTTCATGATGTTCTTCAAGCATATTATCCTTATAAATCCTTAAAAAAGTCAAAAATTCATTTAAAATTAATGGTATGATGATATTGGACATGATTGTGATATCGTGTCTGACTGACAAATATTAACTGAATTTAAGATTGTCTGTTTAGGTTTTCTTATATGAAAAATATTTTAGTTCCCGCTCTTGATTCTCTTTAATTTTTTTCTATTTCAAATCGAATTACTTCTGTATGCATTTCCCACTTTCTTTTCTTTACTTTGTGACATATCCAGAAATTGCCTTTAACCTGTCAATTTATATCTTGATTTTTCCAGTGAGCGCATGTTTTTTGTAATATTATCTGATACTGTCTTAAATCTTCAGTATTATAAATATTCTTTCGAGGATTTTTATGTAGAACAAGTTGAAGCAGGCCTTCTGTTCCATGAAAAATTTCATCATCAATTATAATATTATTGTCATCGTCAATTTTCGAATTCGATCTCCCTAACTTATTTGTATTCAATTTAGCTTCAAAGTATGGGCCATAGATCTTATCATGACCTGATCTCAATACAGGGCTGTTTAATATAGAGCTGTTCAATACAGAGCAGTTCAATCCAGTCCTGTTCTGATATAGGTCTATTAATATGCGTAGCAGTTTAACGACTGTGACACTTTATAAAACAAATGTTTCTTTAACTGATTTTTTATAGCGACCATTTTTAACACAACTTTCTTTATCAATGACTAAAAACCAATCCAATTCTTTCCAGCATTCGGAAACGAGCTCTTAAAATTGTTTAAATGACATATCTGAATTTATATGATCATTATAAATATGTTTCAAATTAAGTTCATCTTGCTTAAATAGAATTATATAGTTAGCATTATCTCGAGTCAAATGTTTTGGAATGTGTGTATATGATTGACATAAGTAAAAGCTATCTACACCGTTATGACGCCCCATACAGAAATATTCTCTTATGGTATTTTGTTTTTCACAAGCTACATCATAAAATATAAAAACTGACTTCGCAATTATTCAAAAACTCATAATACTGCATCCCCTTATTGATTTATGAGTTTTTTTAGGTAGGCATATTTAGGTTGATGTAGTGATTTCGAATATATGTAAATGGTTTCAAACTTCAGCCCATTCTCATCTAAAAGAATGCTTAACATAATGTTACTTTTCCACAATTAGACGGGCCTACAATTATCCCGCGAATACTATTAGGAAATAATTGTCCATGCTTCTTTTTTTGTTTTACATTTCCATCAAAATTTTGGATACATTTTCATTTTCTTGAATGAATCATTTTCATATAAATCACCATGCTTTATAAACATTATTACATAATCGTTCCTTACCTCTAATACAACAGTTATATAATGATTGATTTTAGAACATCATTAGTTAGTTCTAATAATTCAGCGAGAGGAAACGGATTAATAAATTGTTTAATAAACAAGGTTTCAGCTTGTCGTCTTGCTAGAGGAGATCGCGGAATAAATCAACTAGATTAAGCTTGCCGTGAACACCATATTCCTTACAATAAAAGTGATAATATAAATTACAGACATACAGCCGATAAAATTTTAGCTGGAAAATCCTGGCAGAGGTTTAAAGCTAAGGATTCAACTTTATCAGAAAAACTAAATAGTCTTTTAGTTACTAACATGATGAATGCTTAATCTACTCATGGAATGGGATATCATCAAAACAAAGACGAAGCAGAAAAGGCGTCAGTGTCATAGAATTAAGAAAACTAATTTATTTAAAAATACAGTAAAAGAACCGAAAGCGGCAATCAAAAATTTGAATTCTGTAGATACAAATAAATTAGCAACGACTGCTTTACATGCAGCTAGACAAATTATTTAGAGAAAACGAAGCTGTATTAAATTACCCAGAGTAATACCAATTCCAAAAGTTGGAGGATTCTTACCATTGCATCCTATTTTAGCAGGATTATCTGCTGTAGGTTCTCTAACTGGTGGTATTGCAAGAATGGTAAAAGCCTTAAGCGAATCAAAGATCGGAAGAAAACAGTTAGAAGAAAATACCCGACATAATAAAGCTGTGGAAACAATAAAACTTTAACAAGGAAAGGGTCTCAATCTAAAACCATATAAAAGTGGTTTGGGATTATTTTTAAATTTACAGAATCAAAAAACTAATTAAAATGCTACCAAACGGTCCTCTCACTAATATAGATACATTTAATTTTGGTAAAAAGTATAAGTTAACCACATTTACGCTGGCACATGCCGCGCCGCTTCTCCAGGTTAATAACAATTTATGCTGAGTTGCACTCCCACGGTCAACACTCGAAACAAACTGAAATCTGTTCCTGGTAGCAACATCGTACCAGACAAGCGACATCAGCAACTTTGATGGGATACCTATTGCAACAAGTGTAGGGAGCTAAGTTATAAATTCTATAAATTCTATTTTACAAGTCAATAAAGAACGTTCAATCAAACAAAATCGTTTTTTTTAAAATCTCTTTACGGAAAGAAACCTAACTGGCGCCCGAGCAAATAAGTGAAATCCCGAGCAGATTAATCGAAATAATTGAAATACCGAGCAGGTTCATCTAAATATAAATACCGAGCGTGACTACTATAAATCTATGTTCAAGTAGTAAAATAAAAAATATAATTGAGAAAAGACAGTGCTGTAAAAGTAAATTATTCGCTAATCCCGAAAAAATATATAAAATAAGTGCTGTGAAAAAAAAGATTCGCTAAAACCGAAAAAAAATTACTGTGGAGAGACTAAGAGAAACAAATGCGACGTTCTTTGGAAAAAAATAAACTCCTCCGGAGAAATTTTAAGGCCCCTTAGTAACTGAAGGAACAGTAAAAAGGAGACAGTTCTGCTGCCAGCCGCTTCGGAATGGATATTTTGATAATATTGTATGTATAATTGTGTAGTAAATAAGTAACATAGCAATTAAGAGAAATTAAATATGTGCGTGAAATTAAAAGTTTAAACAGAAAGTAAAAATATATTTCGAAAATAATTCGTAAAAACAGAATCAAAACAAAAAATAAATTCTTAAGGAAATTCCAAACTAAGAAAGGAAAGAATAGATTTAGATTTTGAAAGCAATTCATTAAACAAGTTAAAGAAAATATTCGTGAAAATTAATTTCTAAAATTACTTAAAATTTAAAGAAATAAAGTATCTGAATAAAAAAAAAAAGATTTAGATTTTAAAAGCAATTCATTAAACAAGTTTAAAAAAATATTAGTGAAAATTAATTACTAAAATTGCTTAAAATTTAAAGAAACAAAATATCTGAATAAAAATGAGAATTAGAACAAAAAATATATAATTAAAATAAATTATTTTATTAAGGGAAATATTCAATCGAAAAACAAGTCGTACAATATGCACACATAAGTTGAAGTTAACAATTACTAGGTTAATCTAACATTTAAGTAAACATTCATGCATATATTCCAATTTTAATTTTCAAAATACAATGTCCAACCCTAATAATCTTGTCCGTCCCCCTGTTGGCAATAATCCCCCTTTGCCACAACAAAGAATAAACGAAGGAACTCCACCTCAGCAACAAGCCCAAGCCCCCATAACTCCTTCCCCGGAGTTAATTAGTATTCTTGCAGGTGTAGTTAACTCTATTGTTAGGCCAAACAATGCCGAGCAAATATTGAAGAACTCGATAAAATACCGGACGTAGTCCGATCCCTACGCGATTTTTCAGGCAAACCTGGAGAGTTCAGCTCCTGGCGTAAAGCGTAGAACGTATTCTTAAAATATACGAACCACTCCAAGGTACTCCGAAATACTACGGTATCCTAAGTATTATAAGGAACAAGATAGCAGGAAATGCGGATGCAGTATTGGAATCGTACAATACACCCTTGGATTGGAAAGCTATTTCCAAATGCCTTTTGCTCCATTATGCGGATCAAAGAGACTTAGGCACTTTAGAGTACCAAATGACTTCGCTAATCCAAGCAAACTCTTCTATACAAGATTTTTACCAATCCGTATACAAACACTTGTCTCCTATTTTAAACAAATTTTCCTGCATAGACGTTGGTCCAGAGGCTCTCCAGCTCTTAACGAGCACAAATAGGGACAAGGCTTTAGACACGTTCATACGTGGACTAAATGGAGATCTTCCAAGGCTCTTGGGTATGCGAGAACCAACCGATCTACCCGAAGCACTAAATTTGTGTCAAAAACTTGAGAATCAGAACTTTAGGTCGCAGTACGCAAGCAATCATCAAAACTATCCAAAAAAATGGCAACAGTCAGCACCTCGATCTCCACTGATAACACACAGGTTATCTCCCCCACAGAGACTCCCTCAACATAAACAACATTTTTGTCCTGAAATAGCATATCTACCACAACCGCAGCAATTTAGAAAAAAATTGGATGTTTATCCTAACTATACTAATAACTTTTATCCCAATTACCCCAAAAACTCCTATTCTAACCACCCAAATAACTCTTACAATAACTATCCCAGTAATTACCCTCGTTATTCCCACAATAATTACCCGAATTATAACCCTAATTTGGCTCCTCCACGCCGGCCTATACCTCAACCGAGACCAATTCCGATGGAAACATCTACGATCAGATCCTCCGCGATAAATTACCAGAATAATAAAAACAAATGTTTCTTTAAATGATGTTTTATAGCGACCATTTTTAACACAACTTTCTTTATCAATGACTAAAAGCCAATCCCATTCTTTCCAGCATTCGGAAACGAGCTCTTTAAATTGTTTAAATAACATATCTGAATTTATATGATCATTATAAATATGTTTCAAATTAAGTTCATTTTGCTTAAAGAGAATTATATAGTCAGCATTATCTCGAGTCAAATGTTTTGGAATGTGTGTATATGATTGACATAAGTAAAAGCTATCTACACCGTTATGACGCCCCATACAGAAATATTCCCTTATGGTATTTTGTTTTTCACAAGCTACATCATAAAATATAAAAACTGAATTTGGTTTAGCCTAAGAAGGCAGGATAACTTCACAATTATTCAAAAACTCATAATACTGCATCCCCTTATTGTTTTTATGAGTTTTTCTTAGGTAGGCATATTTAGGTTGATGTAGTGATTTCGAATATATGTAAATGTTTTCAAACTTCAGCCCATTTTCATCTAAAGACAGGCCTACAATTATCCCGCGAATACTATTAGGAAATAATTGTCCATGCTTCTTTTTTTGTTTTACATTTCCATCAAAATTTTGGATACATTTTCATTTTCTTGAATGAATCATTTTCATATAAATCACCATGTTTTATAAACATTATTACATAATCGTTCCTTACCTCTAATGCAACAGTTATATAATGATTGATTTTAGAACATCATCAGTTAGTTCTAATAATTCAGCGAGAGGAAACGGATTAACAAATTGTTTAATAAACAAGGTTTCAGCTTGTCGTCTTGCTAGAGTAGATCGGGGAATAAATCAACTAGATTAAGCTTGCCGTGAACACCATATTCCTTACAATAAAAGTAATAATATAAATTACAGACATACAGCCGATAAAATTTTAGCTGGAAAATCCTGGCAGAGGTTTAAAGCTAAGGATTCAACTTTATCAGAAAAACTAAATAGTCTTTTAGTTAGTAACATGATGAATGCTTAATCTACTCATGGAATGGGATATCATCAAAAACAAAGACGAAGAAGAAAAGCCGTCGGTGTCATAGAATTAAGAAAACTAATTTATTTAAAAATACAGTCAAAGAACCGAAAGCGGCAATCAAAAATTTGAATTCTGTAGATACAAATAAATTAGCAACGACTGCTTTACATGCAGCTAGACAAATTATTTAGAGAAAACGAAGCTGTATTAAATTACCCAGAGTAATACCAATTCCAAAAGTTGGAGGATTCTTACCATTGCATCCTATTTTAGCAGGATTATCTGCTGTAGGTTCTGTAACTGGTGGTATTGCAAGAATGGTAAAAGCCTTAAGCGAATCAAAGATTGGAAGAAAACACTTAGAAGAAAATACCCGACATAATAAAGCTATGGAAACAATAAAACTTTAACAAGGAAAGGGTCTCTATCTAAAACCATATAAAAGTGGTTTGGGATTATTTTTAAATTCACAGAATCAAAAAACTAATTAAAATGCTACAAAACGGTCCTCTCACTAATATAGATACATTTAATTTTGGTAAAAAGTATAAGTTAACCACATTTACGCTGGCACATGCCGCGCCGCTTCTCCAGGTTAATACTCGTAACAATTTATGCTGAGTTGCACTCCCACTGTCAACAGCACTCGAAACAAACTCAAATCTGTTCCTGGAAGCAACATCGTACCAGACAAGCGACATCAGCAAATTTGGTGGGATACCTATTGCAACAAGTGTAGGGAGCTAAGTTATAAATTCTATTGTTAGGATAGAATTAAGTTCAGTTTTATTTTACAAGTCAATAAAGAACGTTCAATCAAACAAAATCGTTTTTTTTTAATCTCTTTACGGAAAGAAACCTAACTGGCGCCCGAGCAAATAAGTGAAATCCCGAGCAGGTTTATCGAAATAATTGAAATACCGAGCAGGTTTATCTAAATATAAATACCGAGCGTGACTACTATAAATCTATGTTCAAGTAGTAAAATAAAAAATATAATTGAGAAAAGACAGTGCTGTAAAAGTAAATTATTCGCTAATCCCGAAAAAATATATAAAATAAGTTCTGTGAAAAAAAAAGATTCGCTAAAACCGAAAAAGGTATTGTGGAGAGACTAAGAGAAACAAGTGCGACGTTCTTTGGAAAAAAATAAACTCCTCCGGAGAAATTTTAAGGCCCCTTAGTAACTGAAGGAACAGTAAAAAGGAGACAGTTCTGCTGCCAGCCGCTTCGGAATGGATATTTTGATAATATTGTGTGTATAATTGTGTAGTAAATAAGTAACATAGCAATTAAGAGAAATTAAATATTTGCGTGAATTTAAAAGTTTAAACAGAAAGTAAAAATACATTTCGAAAATAATTCGTAAAAATAGAATCAGAACAAAAAATAAATTCTTAAGAAAATTCCAAACTAAAAAAGGAAAGAATAGATTTAGATTTTGAAAGCATTCATTAAACAAGTTTAAAGAAAATATTCGTGAAAATTAATTTCTTAAATTACTTAAAATTTAAAGAAATAAAGTATCTGAATAAAAAAAAAAGATTTAGATTTTAAAAGCAATTCATTAAACAAGTTTAAAGAAAATATTCGTGAAAATTAATTACTAAAATTGCTTAAAATTTAAAGAAACAAAATATCTGAATAAAATTGAGAATTAGAACAAAAAATATATAATTAAAATACATTATTTTATTAAGGGAAATATTCAATCGAAAAACAAGTCGTACAATATGCACACATAAGTTGAAGTTAACAATTACTAGGTTAATCTAACATTTAAGTAAACATTCATACATATATTCCAATTTTAATTTTCAAAATACAATGTCCAACCCTAATAATCTTGTCCGTCCCCCTGTTGGCAATAATCCCCCTTTGCTACAACAAAGAATAAACGAAGGAACTCCACCTCAGCAACAAGCCCAAGCCCCCATAACTCCTTCCCCGGAGTTAATTAGTATTCTTGCAGGTGTAGTTAACTCTATTGTTAGGCCAAACTTCGATGCAATGCCGAGCAAATATTGAAGAACTCGATAAAATACCGGACGTAGTCCGATCCCTACGCGATTTTTCAGGCAAACCAGGAGAGTTCAGCTCCTGGCGTAAAAGCGTAGAACGTATTCTTAAAATATACGAACCACTCCAAGGTACTCCGAAATACTACGGTATCCTAAGTATTACAAGGAACAAGATAGCAGGAAAAGCGGATGCAGTATTGGAATCGTACAATACACCCTTGGATTGCAAAGCTATTTCCAAATGCCTTTTGCTCCATTATGCGGATCAAAAAGACTTAGGCACTTTAGAGTACCAAATGACTTCGCTAATCCAAGCAAACTCTTCTATACAAGATTTTTACCAATCCGTATACAAACACTTGTCTCTTATTTTAAACAAATTTTCCTGCATAGACGTTGGTCCAGAGGCTCTCCAGCTCTTAACGAGCACAAATAGGGACAGGGCTTTAGACACGTTCATACGTAGACTAAATGGAGATCTTCCAAGGCTCTTGGGTATGCGAGAGCCAACCGATCTACCCGAAGCACTAAATTTGTGTCAAAAACTTGAGAATCAGAACTTTAGGTCGCAGTACGCAAGCAATCATCAAAACTATCCAAAAAAAATGGCAACAGTCAGCACCTCGATCTCCACCGATAACACACAGGTATTCTCCCCCACAGAGACTCCCTCAACATAAACAACATTTTTGTCCTGAAATAGCATATCTACCACAACCGCAGCAATTTAGAAACAATTTAGATGTTTATCCTAACTATACTAATAACTTTTATCCCAATTACCCCAAAAACTCCTATTCTAACCACCTAAATAACTCTTACAATAACTATCTCAGTAATTACCCTCGTTATTCCCACAATAATTACCCGAATTATAACCCTAATTTGGCTCCTCCACGCCCGCCTATACCTCAACCGAGACCAATTCCGATGGAAACATCTACGATCACATCCTCCGCGATAAATTACCAGAATAATTCTCAACCTTTTAAATATGCCGGAAAAAGGACTCAGGGCCAAACCCCCTCGTTCCAAAATAGAGTTCCTCCGAAAGTTCAGAGAAACTACCACATAAGTGTTGGCAATCCGTCACCAACTATGCCCCCGAACTTCTCGTTGCAGCCAACAGGATATATTTCACCAAATGAGCTATATGCCTTCTACGAACAGCCATATGTAGAAGAAGCCGCACACGATCCCGACCTCTATAACTATATGCAGCAGCAAGCCGAATCAGTACAGGAAAACGAGCCAGCGCAGGCTAATCAGGACCTCGAAATTGACCAAAGCGATATCAATATTTTAGACTAAGCGACTCTTCGTTGCCCTACTTTGAATGTAGAACGAAGAGTGGGAAAATTTTAAATTTCTTAATAGATACAGGCTCAAGTAAAAATTTTGTTCAACCTTGTTAAGTAAAAAAACCTCTTTCAAATGAACAGTTTTTTTTTTGGCAAAATCAATAGCAGGTGAGCTAAAACTAACTCAACACACATTTATTAACCTCTTCAATCAAAAAGATATAAGGCTAAAATTTTACCTTCTCCCATCTCTTAAATCCTTTCATGGAATTTTGGGAAATGACAGCCTCAAGCAACTTTCAGCTGTAATTCATACAAAGGATAATTACATGTCTATCCTAGGCAGAGTCAGAATAAAAATCAGGCAGTTAGAATCACCTTCAGTCAATTCTATAACTCTTAAAATTAATCACATGTCAGTCTCACAGAGGAATGCTATTGGTTCTCTGGTTCAAAAATTTAATTTTTTATTTGCCGATCCAAATAAAAAACTCACATATGCTACGAAAGTAATAGACGAAATACGCACAAAAACAGACTCTCCAGTATATTCAAAATATTACCCATATCCTGCCTCACTTAAAGAGGAAGTGGAAAAGCAAATTCAAAAACTGCTCGATGATAACATTATTAAACCATCTCGTTCCTCATACAATTCCCCTTTGTGGATTGTACATAAAAAGGATGACGCGAATGGAAAAAAGCAGTCAGGTGCATTTAGAATAATCCACGTAATAGACTTAGAAGCTTACGAAAATATAATAGAAGATATTAGACTACAGATGAGAAATATAACCGAATCCGACCCAATTTATCCCATTATATCCCATCAGATAACCCAAATCACTAACAAATTAAGCATCCTTAAACCAAGAATTAGAACTCCCAGATCCCTAAA
This sequence comes from Philhelius pedissequus, assembly GCA_910595825.1. Taxonomy (NCBI): domain Eukaryota; kingdom Metazoa; phylum Arthropoda; class Insecta; order Diptera; family Syrphidae; genus Philhelius; species Philhelius pedissequus. Next base: position 220,183,915 of record OU343160.1, on the reverse strand, counting down.
TTTCCTAGGAAGCGCGTGGAAATGGCTCGCAGGCAGTCCCGACCACGATGACTTTCAAATTCTAAAATCACATACGCAAAAGCTTTTGAGTAATAACAATAAACAAGTTATAGTTAATAAAACATATGCCAAAAGAATCAATAAATTAGCTAACGTAACGAATGAAGTAATAGAACTTTTAAAATCAAACAATGTTTTAAAAAATCAATATACTCTAGATATTAAGTATAAATTAGATATTGTAAAAGAAGAAATTACCAACATTGAATACGCTTTACTTTGGGCGAAAAACAAAGTTGTAAACTCTTTTATTCTTTCCAATTCAAAAATTAAACTTGTAAAAGAAAAGTTTATACAAAGTAGCATACCCTTTATTAATTTAGAAGAAGCTTTAAATTTTGCCGAAATCAAAATAGCATCAGATAAATTTACTATTCCTTATATAATAAGCATACCTACAACGGAAAAATATATATGTGAGAGAATTTTATTAAAACCTATAAAATATCATAATAAAGCATTAAAGCTGCAATACGAAAATATACTAATTTGCGAAAATGACATATATGCTATAAAAACAAATTGTAAATCATATAATGAATTAACTGTTTGTAATAAGAATGAAATAATAAATTTAAGTCTTGATTATTGTATTCCAAATTTAATCAAGTTGCAATGAAATCAACAGCCAACATTTACCCACCGTCGAAGAACTACAGAAAGGAACTATACTTCTAAATCAATTTAATGGATCAATATTAGTCGATAGTAATATCGTCAATCTTACCGGCACTTACTTCCTGCAATATCATAATGCATCAATTTCCATAAACGGCCAAGAGTTTATTTAAAGAGAAATACCAGCTGCAAAACCGTTACCTGAAGTTCTGCATTCGAGCTCTTCTATGAAAACCTACAAAGAACTTCTAACAATGGAGATGCTGAAAGAATTGCATATCAACAACACTCTACATATAAATGAGGTTCAAGATCAAGGCCAGATGCACGTCACAATTAGCTACAGCATAACATCACTTGTCATATTAGCTATTATTGTCACCTTAATCAGACGGACTATTAGCCGAAGAAGGGAAAAGAAGGTACCTGAAATTCAGCTCAAAGTCAAAGCGGATGTCGAACCATGTCAATCAAAATCAATACTTTATACAACGTCGAGTGAGGACACTCGAATTTAAGAAGGGAGGAATTAACCACATTTACGCTGGCACATGCCGCGCCGCTTCTCCAGGTTAATAACAATTTATGCTGAGTTGCACTCTCACGGTCAACAGCACTCGAAACAAACTCAAAGCTGTTCCTGGAAGCAACATCGTACCAGACAATCGACATCAGCAACTTTGGTGGGATACCTATTGCAACAAGTGTAGGTAGCTAAGTTATAAATTCTATTGTTAGGATAGAATTAAGTTGAGTTTTATTTTACAAGTCAATAAAGAACGTTCAATCAAACAAATTTGTTTTTTCTTTTAATCTCTTTACGGAAAGAAACCTAAATTATATTCCAAATTTCCGAGGTGTTTTCATGAAGGATACATTGCCGAACAAACCCTTTAAAATTGAATGTGGGGTCGTAAATTTAGATAATAATAGCGGGGTCGGTACACATTGGATAGCTTATAACAAAAATAAAAATAATGTTAAATATTTTGATAGTTTTGGAAATTTAAGACCTACACAGGAAATAGTAATATACTTACATGCAAATAATATCTGTTACAATAATAATTGTTTGGAGTTTCTTCTAAATAAAAAAAAATTAAACGAATGTTAAAGTGTATATCTTCACTTTAACATTTTTTTCATTTCTTTCGCACCGATAATGTCGATAACACTTACGCTGAGCGGGAACAAGTCTACTATCACCACAGAGTACTTCCCACCAATAGACTCAAATTATGTGTGGGGATTATTGGATTTTCGAACCTACAACTCTATACCTAACGTAGATGTAATGAATAACTTATTTCATTTAGGTAATGATGTAATAGTTCTTCCAGTTGGCTCTTACGAAATTGAAGACATAAATAATTACGAGTATATTCAAGAAGGACTTAAAGAGAAAAATAATACAGCTAGTGTAAAAATTAGAGCAAATAACAACACTTTAAAATGTGAAATATATTGCACTGAAGGGTTCAGCGTAAGGGTTCAGCAAGAGAAAACTAAGTGCAAAACAAATACATGAATCAAACCGTTACGTTGATATAAATCATGTAAATACAGTGAGAGTTGAGTGTAACTTAATCGATGGAACTTTCATAAATAGTCAATCTGCGAATATACTTCATCAATTTTTAATCAAAGTCAGCCCTTGGTATAAAATAATAGAGGTTCCTAAAAATGTTATTTATTTACCAGTGAACGTGAAAAGATAAGTTCAATAACAATAACTTTATTAGATCAAAATGGCAATTTTATTAATTTTCGGTATGAATAAATTACGATTCGTTTACACCTTTATCATCAAAAATGATAATTTATAATACTATTCCCGATTTTACTAATTCCGATAAAAGACATGGTTTATTGAACTCTACAATCAATACTTCATTAACTCGTAAAGAGAAAGTACAGTCGTTATCAAAAGAAAGCCAATCGTTTCTACTATAATTAGGATTCACATTGAAGTAAAGAAAATAATAATTTCAACTTAACAAAGTAAGATATGCTGAATATTTTTCAAGTACCAACATCTGATGATAGTATTTCAAAATACGAATATCATTCCTATTCGGCGTATTTAAATAACTTTGGTAAGAATGACATCATCCATATCTGCGTGCAACATCAAAATCTCAATATATTACCTTAGGAAAGTTACATTTATGTTGATGGGACTGTATCGAAAAATGATGGATCGGAAGTTAAAAAGACAAACTTTGGAAACAATTGTATAGCATTTTTATTTGATGAAATCCAGTAAGAAATGAATGGTATTGAAATAGATAGCAATCGTAATATTGGGATCACAACTTCTATTAAAAATTATGTTTCTTTGAGTCAAAATGAAAGAGTATTGCTGTATAATGTAGGATGGTGTCCAAATTCTTCAGTAAATTTAGATGGATTACATATTAATTTTTGCTTACCTCTTAATAAGCTTTTGAGTTTTGCAGAGGATTTCAAAAAACATAATTCCTAATGCTCGACATGACTTAATACTGGCGCGTTCTCCTACTGATGAAAATTCACTTATTGGCAGATGAGCAAGCGAAGATAACATTACTCAAAGTTCAATGGAAAGTAACACATGTTCATCTTACTGACTCTTTGAAATTGAAACTCTTCCAATCTATAAATGATAATGACACTATGAAAATTGCCTTTCGCAATTGGGATTTATATGAATATCCAACCTCATCTACTAGCGACCATCATATTTGGAATGTAAAGACAACATCGGAAGTTGAGAAGCCTAGATACTTTATTATTGCCTTACAAACCAACAAGAGAAATTGTTTTTTAAGACATCGAAGTACATATACATTTATTGATTTTAAAATATCTTTATATATTTTTCGCAGCTCCTCATTCTCCATATGTGATCAGTGAAATCTTACGACTTTTTTTATTCATCTCGTACAGTTAATCGAATCGTTTAATCATATTAAAAATACAATTTGATTAAGACATAATTAATCAGACTGATTCATTCTCTGCAAGAAACATATACTTTTTTCTTTTATACAAAATTAATGCTTTGAAAATCAACTGCGGTAACGCAAAGGGGCGATTAACGCGGGCGGCAGCATTTGTGGAAACAATCTATGAATCCACTTCTATAGAAATGCTGGAGATTCGTGTAAATAGCCTTGCGACCGCGTGGTCAGAATTTTCTGCTCTTCATAATGAGATTCTCGAACAATCTCAAGAAGATGAAGTCGATGAAATTGAAAACGAATTTTCGACATACGAAACAAAATATTTTGCTACCAATGCCCAAATAGTTAAAGCTATTCGTGAAAGGATAAATTACAATGAACTCGCGTTAAATACGTCAGCTATAGATCGGGTAGTTGACCAGCAATCGTTTTTTTTTGGAAAAAATAAATAATTGGTCTTCGTTTTCGACGAATATTTCGAATACAACCAAACTTCCAAATATCGTTGTGCCACCGTGCAGTGGAATCTAAAAGGATTGGCCACCCTTTCGAGATCTATTTCTCGGTTCAGTTGACACTAAGACGAATCTTAGTTCAACGCATAAATTTCATTATTTAAAATATTATTTTGCGCGGTGATGCAGATAATCTCATTAAACACATTACCATATCCGATGTTAATTACGCTGAAGCATGGGATCGGTTATGACGTTACGATCGTAGACAATTGATCGCTCAATCATTTATTGAAACCTTTTTATCGCTTCCTACCCTAAATGTTTGCAATGTTCAAACTTTAAGAAAAATATCTGATGCTGCCGATGAAGTTGGGCGTGGGCTTAGTGTGATGGGTAAATCGAGTCGCGACCCATGGTTCATTTATTTATTATTGAACAAACTTGATCCTGATTCAAAACAAGCTTGGGCAGAACATATCGGGTCTCGTGAAAATTGCACCATAGCAAAATTTTTAGAATTTTTAAAAGAGCGATACGATGCTCTTGAGGCATGTCAGTCTATAAATAGTCCTTCGGTCACAACGCGGACAAAGCAACCAACTACCATTCGGGCTCATTTAGCTGGTCCTCTTGGATAGGACGACCCGTTGCCTTCGGAATTAGTTGAAAGATGGTCAAAGTACAGAAAAGAACTTTAGTTTTTTCGAACAAATTCGTATCCCCAGAAACTTGTTTGCATCTTCGTTCGATGACGTTGAGCTTCATGGATTCTGCTATGCATCTTCACTCGCGTACGGTGCTGTTTTATATACTCGTTGTAAGACAGCAGAAGGATACAAGGTCACCATCATTAAAACCGGTCTCAATTCCTCGCTTGGAGCTCTGTGGGGCTTTGCTGCTAACTCGGTTGTTCAATCTCATTAAATCGTCGTTTTCGTACAAATTTTCCAGAACCGTAGCGTGGTGTGATTCTAAAATAGTTTTACACTGGCTCTCTTCACCTCCTCGTCGCTGGACTACGTTCGTCGCCAACAGAATATCTCCAAGAAACAGCTCCAAGGAATTGCTGGAACCATATTCTATCCGAGTCAAATCCAGCTGATTGTGCGTCGCGCGGTATTTTTCCGTCAAATCTTCCAAATCATCATCTTTGGTGGACTGGTCCACCATGGTTATCGCTGGAGGAAAGTGAATGGATAAAACCTAAACTCGGAAACTTTAAGCCGGAAGAGAACGAACTTTTACTCGAAAAACGACTATGTCCACCTCAAGTTCTTCTAACATCATCCAACAAATTTGATGTCATCGATAATATAATCAACAAAACATCATCGTGGTTTCGTATGCAAAGGATACTCGCTTACGTAATACGTTTTATCTTCAATTAACTAAGTGAAAAATCTAACAAACCTAATCGTCGTCCCTCATACTTAACCCTAAAAGAAATCATCGTCGCGAAAACAACAACAATAAAATCAGTGCAACACTTTCACAAAAAATTGCAATATGAACGAAAGGAATTTTCAACACCACCAAATGTGATACCAAAACACAACACAAAATTACGATTTTATATTTGTAATCAAACATTGTTAAGCAATTGTGCTTTGGATATTGGAAACAAAACTGATTTCCCAACGGATGATCATAAGACAAATAAATATTATGATTGTCTATCAGAAAAGAGGGAACAAATGGGAGAGTTGATTCCAAAATGAATCATTATAAAGTGAATAAATAACTATAACTACGTTCGTATGTACAATAGAATAAATCAACTTTTGGTAAAAAAAAATACATGCATATTTATAAGATTCAACTGATTTGAATGAATGTTTTTGTCAGGATCAGATGCACGCTTAGAGTTTAAACCGATTCCACTCAGACAATCTAAAAACTAGAAATTACAATGCAATTAATGTTACGAAGTGTTTGACAACATTAATATCTTATACTATATATTTACATACAACTTTTTTTATTAGAAAACCTTCAGTAAATTGTTTAATTCTGTTTCAGATGTTTGGACTTAAAAAATAGTAATTGCAGTTTTACTAAATAGTTACGGAACTTGTTCAGCGAGCGAAGATGAAGAAGAAGAGTTTTTGGTGATTGGTCGTAGATTGATGAAATTTGGTTCAGCGGTAGGGCTTAAATTGCAGGTAAAGACAACATTTTAAAATTTGATATTTTTCATACAAGGGGCGTGGTATCCACCCATTTTCATAGAATTCATATAAATTATTTGGAATGTTGAAATTTGGTACAGCGGTACGGCCTTAAGTACCAAACTGTACAATTTGAGATTTTAAGGGGCGTGTCACCCACCTATTTCCATAGAATTGATATCTACTATGTAGAGAACTACTGATTGTCGTAGAATGATGAAATTTGCTAGAACGATAGGATAGCGGTAAACACCCATTTTCACAGAATTAATATTAAATATATTGAGAGTACTTCCAATTGGCTTGGCGGAGCAAAATCGCATCGCCACCTCCAAGTGGTGCCCGCTGGATAGACGAAAGGTGAACTAACGATGAGCGTTGGATCTATTGAATCCAAGAGCTGAGGTACCTGAGTTACATTCTCAGGAACTAGGAGCAAAAGATTAGATATCGCTCTGAAGAACCAGTTCTCTGCGAAACCAAATAGCGTCTGGCGCATAATGTGCGGCTTATTGGTCAGCGTATGATCCCATAGGGGCAGTTGAATTTAAAAACCTGAAAAGAAGAGGTAACTGAGCTATTTATGGAACTAAACAAAAGTTACAACAACAAAAAATATGGCAATGAGTAAAACGAATGGATATATCGCCCCAGATGGCAAACCAGACAACCTGGAAAATCCATTCTCTTCGGAGATCGGTCCTACGGATTCTGGGGAGGACCAATTATTCCTTACAGGAAATAGACGGAATTCAAAAACACCAAGGACTCCACCAAAACTATTTTGTAGGGTAACTCCATAGAAAACGCCTACCCAAAAATCAAATGACATAGAAGTCGGAAGTAGTTGAAAGATGGGCAAAGTACAGAAAAGAACTTTAGTTTTTAGAACAAATTCGTATCCCCATTCGTATCGTTCGATGACGTTGAGCTTCATGGATTCTATACTCATTGTAAGACCGCAGAAGGATACAAGGTCACCGTCATGGCAGCGAAGACAAAAGTTGCTCCATTAAAACGGGTCTCAATTCCTCGCTTGCAGCTTTGTGTGGCCTTGATGCTAACTCGGTTGTTCAATCTCATTAAATCGTCGTTTTCGTACACATTTTCCAGAACCGTAGCGTGGTGTGATTCTGAAATAATTTTACACTGGCTCTCTTCACCTCCTCGTCGCTGGACTACGTTCGTCGCCAACAGAACATCTGCTATATTGGGAATCGCTCCAAGGAATTGCTGGAACCATATACTATCCGAGTCAAATCCAGCTGATTGTGCGTCGAGCGGTATTTTCCGTCAAATCTTCCAAATCATCATCTTTGGTAGACTGGTCCACCATGGTTATCGCTGGAGGAAATTGAATGGATAAAACCTAAACTCGGAAACTTTAAGCCGGAAGAGAACGAACTTTTTCTCGAAAAAAGACTACGTCCACCTAAAGTTCTTCTAACATCATCCAACAGATTTGATATCATCGATCATATAATCAACAAAACATCATCGTGGTTTCGTATGCAAAGGATACTCGCTTACGTAATACGTTTCATCTTCAATTACCTAAGTGAAAAATCTAACAAACCTAATCGTCGTTCCTCATACTTAACCCTAAAAGAAATCATCGTCGCGAAAACAACAATAATAAAATCAGTGCAAAAAAACTCATTCGGTGAAGATATTCACGCCCAATAAACAAAAACAATTACCCTTAAAATCAAAACTTCTAAAATGCTCTCCCTTTTTAGATAACAAAAGTCTTTTAAGAGTAGGTGACAGGATAAAAAATGCTACCATATCATTTAACATAAAGCATCCCTATGTTCTGCTTAATAACAATATTGCTTCTCTTATTATAGAAGATATTCACAAAGGTAACCTTCACCCTAGAGTCTCCACAACGTTCGCCATTGTAAAACAACAGTTTTGGATCTTGGGCTCTCGTAACATCATTCTTAAGATTGTCTTCCATTGGAATAGATGTTACCAACTACGAATGGATACCACTGCTTATGGGTGACTTACCATCGCAAAGGATCTCCCAAATCCGTCCGTTTTCACATACAGGTTGTGATGATGCTGGGCCTTTGAACATCAAGTTTTCACGAGCTCGGAATCCGAAAACGTCAAAGGCTTAAATATGTTTGTTTATGTGTATGGCCACAAAAGCAATTCATCTCGAGCTATTCAGTGACCTCACTTTTGAAGCCTTTCTCGCTGCTTTCCGTCGATTTGTTTCGAGCCGTGGACTCTGTTCGAATGTCTACTCCGACAATGGAACTAATTTCCAAGGTGCGCGTTGCAACTGTTAGGACGGCTGGCGGAACATTTATCCATCCAATCACCAAGCTGCCACGAGTACCCATGTCCCTAAACTCGTTCAGGGGGGCGGGAATGTTCAGGATTAATCAACCTAAATTTAAATCTAAGCTTCACATCATTCATTCAATGCATTCACAAATTAATTTCCTTTAAAATTGTATTAAAAATTATTTTTCATTTGATCAAATTTAACTTCATAAAATATTTTGTAAGCTTGCCAAACATTGAAAATAATACTCTATGAATTTTTGCTGCTAAACTCAAAACTATGCTCATGTAGTTATATTTTGTTTGCCTACTTAAATCTATTAATGCAATAGCAAGTTGTCAGCACAGTTAACTTAGTTTCACTCAATTTTTGATACTGTCTTCTGTGCTCATTTTCTTTAACTTGTGAACAAGAATTTTTGTGAGTTAATCGATCCTTTTGGATTTTGATCTGCAAGCAGTAAACATCACCACTGGTAACATTTGTATTAATATAATTGGAAAAATACACATAACACATTTACATTGAATTTAACATATACACTTTTTTTTTATTCGGCAATTAATTTCAAACACAATTTCGACAAAACCAAAACATTTAATCAAACAATATAAAATACAGAATTGAAGAGAAGAAAACGCAAATAATATATTTTTGTTTTTGTTTTTGTGGAATGTGTGTGGAATAAAGCCAAATTGAAGATTTTTATGACCTGTAGTCCAAAAGGCGTTTCGCCCAGGTACGATAGTTGGGCTCATCAGTTAGATGCTATCGTACGATTCTAAGGCGCAATGTTTAATATAAAATACAGCCCACTCATAACATTTATTCGCAAACAGCAACTATATCAGACATCGTTGGTTGAATCTAATAAAATTACATAATTTCACAAAAAATTGCAATATGAACGAAAGGAATTTTCAACGCTACCAAATGTGATACCAAAACACAACACAAATTTACGATTTTATATTTATAATCAAACATTGTTAAGCAATTGTGCTTTGGATATTGGAAACAAAACTGATTTCCCAACGGATGATGATAAGACAAATAAATATTATGATTGTCTATCAGAAAAGAGGGAACAAATGGGAGAGTTGATTCCAAAATGAATTGAAATGAAATGAAATGAAATGAATTGATTCCAAGTGAATAAATAACTATAACTACGTTCGTATATACAATAGAATAAATCAACTTTTGGTAAAAAAAATATATGCATATTTATAAGATTCAACTGATTTGAATGAATGTTTTTGTCAGGATCAGATGCACGCTTACAGTTTAAACCGACTCCACTCAGACAATCTAAAAACTAAAAAATACAATGCAATTAATGTTACGAAATGTTTGACAACATTTATATCTTATACTATATATTTACATACAACGTGTTTTTATTAGGAAACCTTCAGTAAATGGTTTAATTCGGTTTCACATGTTTGGGCTTAAACAATTGTAATTGTAGTTTTACTCAATAGTTACGGAACTTGTTCAGCGAGCGAAGATAAAGAAGAAGAGTTTTTGATGATTGGTCGTATATTGATGAAATTTGGGTCAGCGGTAGGGCTTAAAGTGCAGGTAAAGACAACATTTTAAAATTTGATATTTTTCATACAAGGGGCGTATTATCCACCCATTTTCATAGAATTCATATAAATTATTTGGATCACTTCTGACCGTCGTGGAATGTTGAAATTTGGTACAGCGGTACGGCCTTAAGTACCAAACTGTACAATTTAAGATTTTAAGGGACGTGTCACCCACCTATTTGCATATAATTGATATCAACTATATAGAGAACTACTGATTGTCGTAGAATGATGAAATTTGCTAGAACGATAGGATAGCGATAAACACCCATTTTCACAGAATTAATATTTAATATATTGAGAGTACTTCCAATTGGCTTGGCGGAGCAAAATCGCATCGTCACCTCCAAGTGGTGCCCGCTGGATAGACGAAAGGTGAACTAACGACGAGCGTTGGATCTATTGAATCCAAGAGCTGAGGCACCTGAGTTACATTCTCAGAAACTAGGAGCAAAAGATTAGATATCGCTCTGAAGCACCAGTTCCCTACGAAACCAAATAGCGTCTGGCGCATAATGTGCGGCTAATTGGTCAGCGTATGATCCCATAGGGGCAGCTGAATTTAAAGACCTGAAAAGAAGAGGTAACTGAGCTATTTATGGAACTAAACAAAAGTTACAACAACAAAAAATATGGCAATGAGTAAAACGAATGGATATATCGCCCCAGATGGCAAACCAGACAACCTGGAAAATCCACTCTCTTCGGAGATCGGTCCTACGGATTCTGGGGAGGACCAATTATTCCTTACAGGAAATAGACGGAATTCAAAAACACCAAGGACTCCACCAAAACTATTTTGAAGGGTTACTCCATCGAAAACGCCTACCCAAAAATCAAATGACATAGAAGTCATTAAAGAAAAAGGAACCAAAACCTATGAAAATATCGAAAAAAAGATCAGCAGTGTTCCACTAAAAACAACGAGATCCGCCAAGTTGAATCCAAAAATTATTTCGATAAATGGTAAATAGAAATTTTAGCCAGAAAACAACTTGAAGTGTTTGTTGAAAGACTTCAGCAACAAGTTAAGAGACTCGAAGAAAAAGTCAGCTTGCTTGACAAAAAAACAAGTCCGAAGTCACCAGTAATGAAAAGCCCACAGAAAACTGCAAACGAGTTCCATACTGATGAGGAAGAGCTCCTCCTTGAAACTGATGGAAACCGAAATAAACGTTAGTCCTAGAAACGAAAGGCAGAGGGTAGCCCAGAGACTGTTCAAAAAAGTCAGCAGACAGCTTCAAAAGCAGATACTGCTGCAATAATGAAAAAAATCAATAAAGAAACAGGAGATGCAAAGAAGTCTTACGTTAAAGCCACTAGGCAAACTGTACCACATCCAATGATGATTTCTGGATTGGCAATGTTTGGCGAGCTTAAAGGCATGGTAGAAAAATGCACGAATAAGGCATGTAAATACACATCATACAATAAAGACAATTGGAAAGTTATTGTTGAAGACGCCGATGCGTCACTGAAGAATTGAACAAAAGCAAATTCAGTGGCATTCGTACGAAAATAAAACTACAAGATCGATAAAAGTAGTAGCAAGAGGCCTTCACTTTTCATGTGTTTCCAAGATCTCGATGCCAATAATCTTATTAAAAATGAGATAATCAATGACTCCACTGGGGTATCAACGACAAAAAAGAGGTCTCTACCTTTATTTATGCTCACTTTCGAAAATAAAAATAAAGAAAGTGTCGATAAGATTTATAGTATTAAATCACTTATGGGCATAGTTGTCAAAATCGAATAACTGCGAAAGTCGAAAATTGTTCCACAATGTAAGCGCTGCCAAGCCTTTGGACATACACAAAAATACTGCAGTCGCGAGTTTGCTTGTGTTAAATGCGAAGGCATGCATGCAACTAAAAACTGTCCCATGGGCAGAGAAAAAAAGCGAAATATGTTAACTGTCAAGGCAATCATCCTTCGAGTTACAGAGCTTGTCCAGTGGCCAAAAATTCCAAGACACAAAAAGGAAAAACAAAACTGGGAACAAGCTTAGAAACTCAACAGGCACAAAAGCAATAGTTGAAAGTTAAAAAGCAACCGTATAAATCAAAACTAAAAATCAGCCGGCAAAAGCAATTGCACTTAGCAAAAATGATGAGAATAAATCCTATTCCCAGATTGTAAAAAATGTGCAGAAGAACGAAGAAACTTCTAAAAAAGATATGCTGGAACTTATCATAAAAATGATGGACAAATAAGATTTAAACATAAAACAGCTAAGCTCAGGAGTCGCTTTTAAAAAACAATGATGGACACAACACTTAAAATCGCAACATGGAATGTAAATGGTCTTTTACAACATGTATTGGAACTAAACATCTTTTTAGAAATAGAGCATGTAGACATTTGTTTGGTGTCCGAATCTCACCTGGCTATAGAACAAAGCCTTGATAATAAATTACCAAACTATACGTGCTATTACGCTACGCACCTAGCTGGCAAAGCTAGGGGAGGATCAGCAATACTTGTAAAAAATTGCTTAACACACTATGAAGAACCAAAGTTTACGAATGAAAACATGCAAGTAACAACAATAAGTATTGGTATAAAAAAGAAAGAATTTAAAATAGCAGCTCTATACTGCCCACCGATGCGCTCTTCAACTGAAGAAGACTTTGTCGAACTCTATAGTAAGCACATCCACTGGATACCATATCTACAAAAGGTAAATTTATATACCAAGCAGGCCGCCAATACGACTGTGAATTTTATTCTTCTGGTTCGCCAACATATTGACCATCTGATACTAACAAAATACCATACCTTATAGACTTTTTCCTAGTTAAAAGTATTAAACGAAATTATATAAGTGTCGAAGGTAATTATGGTTTATCGTCAGATCATACTCCAGTAATTTTTGTCACTGAGCGAAGCAGAACTAATAGAAAAAAGTAATCCCAAGCTCGTGAATAAGAGAACAAACTGGAACGAATTCAAAGATAAATTTGAAAGTTTTATAAGCCTGAGATACCCTATGCAAACAATTGAACAAATTGATCAGGAAGTAGAACAATTTATTGCTGACGTGCAACAGGCTGCAAAGGAAAGAACTTCAACTATTTCGATAGCGAGATTAAAAGATATAAGGTATCCTGTCGAAATAAAAGAGCTAATATGGGAAAAAGAAGAGCTCGAAGAAAGTGGCAAACTACGAGATTCCCAGATAATGAGGCAGTTTTTAACCGTCTTAACAACGAATTAAAAAAAAGAATCAGTGGGCTGAAAAATGATTCACTTAGTAGATTCCTAAAAAATCTGACGACAGATTCTTCTTCCCAATATTCCTTATGGAAAGCAGCCAAACGCCTAAAAAGACCTCAGACACAAAACCCGCCAGTAAAATCTCAAGATGGTAAATGAATCACAAACGCGAAACAAAAGGCTGATCTCTTCGCTGAACATCTCGCGAATGTTTTTAAGCCATTCCCAGCAAACACAGCTACAGATCCCTTACAGTTTGTTGATGGAAACGACGAATGTGAAATACCTTTTGTCACGCTCAAAGAAGTAATAAGCATGTGTTAACATAAGTTGTCTAACAAAAAAGGGTACGAGGGTACGATCTAATAACTGCACAGGTTTTGAAAGAAATGCCGTCAATAACCTTCAAGAAACTCCAATTTATAATAAACCCACGCCTTAAAATAAGATATGTTCCACGTCATTGGAAAATTGCAGAAGTCATTGTTATACCTAAACAAGGTAAGCGACTAACAGAAGTAACATCTTACAGACCAATATCGCTTATACCAATCATGGCAAAAGTTTTTGAAAAACTTCTACTGAAAAGGCTAAACAAATAATAGAAGAAAGAAGACTAATTCCGAGCCATCAGTTTGGATTTAGAAATAAACATTCCACGATAGACCAAGTGCATCGAATTACGGATGTTGTGGAAAAGGCACTTAAAGGAAAACAAGTCTGCTCAGCTATATTCTTAGCTCAAGGCTCAAGCCTTTGACCAGGTTTGGCACTTGAGACTTGAGTACAAACTGCACAGTTACCTTCTCAGGCAGTACTACGAAATACTGAAATTTACATTACGAACCGACTCTTTAGAGTACGGTACGACCAAAATTCATCGGAACTAAGAAAATTGAAGCCGGTGTAACACAAGGAAGTGTCTTAAGACCAACCCTGTATCTGTTATATACAAGAGATATTCCAGTGGACATCAACGCTATCATGGCCATCTTTGCTGACGATACGGCAATATTGGTGCCAGATAAATCCGTTACGAAGGCTACACAAAAATTGCAAAATGATGTCAATAAGGTTAGTGATTGGACGCAGAAATGATGTATCAAATTAAACGAACAAAAATCGACGCATATAAACTTTACAAACAAAAACATAAACAATGTTCAAATATATATAAACAGTACAACAGTACCTTACTCCAACACCGCCAAATACCTTGGAATTACTTTGGATGCAAAGCTTAAATGGAAAGTTCACATCAAAAAGAAACGAGAAGAACCAAACTTGAAGTACAGAAAAATGTACTAGTTACTAATAAAGAACTCTGACCTATCTATCCAGAACAAACTAATGTTATATAAGCAAGTACTGAAACCCGCTTGGACACATGGCATCCAAATATGGGGCTGGACAAAGAAAACAAATGCTGAACATATCCAAAAATTCCAAAAACAAGGTCCTTCGTGGAATAATAAATGCCCCTTGGTATATAAGAAATAGCGATCTACATCGTGACCTTCAAATTGAAATGGTTACAAAAGTGATTGAAAAACACGCTGTATCACACAATCAGCGACTGCAGAGTCATACCAACTCTGAAATAGAGCCCGTCTTAAATATACGAGACAATGTTCGGAGATTAATAAGAACCAAGCCTCATGAGCTGATGGTCTAAAAGCTAAGGGAAAGTGTTATACCATTAAACTTCCCTCAAAGCGATGTACATATAAATTAAGAAAGTAAAATCATTTGTCAATCTTCCATAGCTCGGTCCTAATTCACCGGCGGTTTTAGTGCTGTAAGAGTCCCACACTATTCGGTACCGATTCTTACCGAGTATCTTTTGAAGATTTCCATCGGATAAAAAAAAACTTCCGATTGGTGAAGGATTATGTTTGTTAGAGCAGTCGATTTTCAGGTGTATACAAAGAAAAAGTTGAAATTATGACATTTTTTCGCAGGGTCGTTTCATCCACCCACTTCTAATCAATTATTATCGTTTCAACAGAGCACTTCTATATAATGAAAATTGGTAGAAGGGTAGGACTAGTAGTACATACAAAAGGCATACATTAAAAACACTATTTACTTACTATTATCACTTGTAATATAGACCTTAGTTGAATCCTGTAGAAAAATAAATAGAAGTCAAACTGAAATTTCCGAAGTTGATCCGCTAATCCGCCGGTTTTGGCTATATCTGATATTCAATGTCGTTATAATGACACTGATGCTCTGCCAGTTTTATCTAATGTCAATCTATCTGCGAAATCCGATTCTCGAATTTGTATTGTAGGTTCTTAAAAAATTTTAGTTCAAAGACAAAAAAATAATACGTAAATGCATATTATATAGTTTGGAGAAAACGGTGCCGGAAAATCGACGATTTTAAAAATAATTGTGGTCAATTGAGCACGATCCATGAAATATTGTTGTGCATGTTTTTCATTTCATGAATATCTTTCCTACTATTTTCGAGATATTTTTTTTAGTTGTCATTTATCCGTGGCATCGATTTCTTACTCAAAATATAAGGAATAGTTTATGAAGAAACAAATTTACATCAATTAAGGTATTGCGAAAATTATGGTGAACGAAGAATTTTACTGACAGTTTCCTTATACGAAAGAAATTAAAATGCACGACTGGATCGCACATACTTGCGCTTTATGTTCGATAACATCTAAGCACAAGATTTTTAGTAGAAACAGCTCAATATATTTTTAGTCTTTTCTACTTTATTTATTACCTATGTATATACAGAATTCGTTTTTTTCCAATTTTTTTTTGTACGACAATTGTATGTATTTAATAATATAAATTTGAACAAAGAATTTCAAAAAAAAATCGTCCACTAATTTAAGAACATTGAATTTTCAATTAATTAATTAATTAAATTAATAATAATTTGTTGAGGGAGTGCAATGTCATATTTAATCCTTTATCCTATTTATAGCTAAATTCATAAGCTGAAGTTCTGTTTTTTTTTAAATAACCTTAGATCTATAATTTTGCATTGTAAAATTTAGACATAACCACAAGCGTTCAAGAACAACATTGTATTTAATCTGGTGAGCCCTAATACCAAAAATAAATTTAACTATAACATCCCAAAAAAAAATTATCTAAGGCTTTATTATTCTAAAATTATTAAAAAACTACTAATGTATTTAATATCTAAAAAAGTCTACATGAGATGAAAGTATGCACAGTTAAGCTGGAAAACATTTACAATTCACTCGTGTCAAGAACTTCTAGTAATGGCATATGCGATATTGATAACGGCGAGTCTTTTGGGTTATTTAAGAATTCATCATCTTGAAAAAGGTCTGATGTAAAGGAACTCGATAAGATAAGGTAAATGTAGCAGATGTAGAAAGAAAATTTGCTTAATTCTTGGATTGAGGAAAACTATTTGAGGGCATTGTATACAGTTATAACATTGTTGTGTTTTGGATACGTAGAAAGTTGAGTGTTTGAAGAAAATGAAAAACAATTATTTGGTGGCATTTAATGTTGTTGAGATTGTTGTTGCATAATAATTTGTGGCAACGTAGTACTGATTTCTTGAATTTGGTGAATCGTCATTGTCATTTGCTGGTTTGATTTGGGTACAATAAATGCGTTATTACTGTTGTGTGAAATTAAGTTAATTCTTTTAATGACCTGTTGCTTTTGTTAATTTTGGTGCGATGTAAATGTAAACGATGACAACTTCATATTTTCATTCTGGTTATTGAATCAATAGAGATTCTTTAGAGAGGTTTTGTAATTGCACTAAGCCATGATCTCTTTGTACTTTGTTCGTGGCAGTAAAAGTTTGTTGTTGTTTCACTGCGATCGGCTGCGTTGGGGTCGCAGCATTTATTGTCTGATTTCGATGAGAAATCGTTCCTATACACGACATTATTGGTGTCACTGATATTTTTGAACTAACAGGAAAATTATTCGAATTAAATTCTTTATGGTTTATGAAACATGTTGCCGGCGATAACTGATTGCTCGTTACACACATCCTTAGCGACTTTTAAATGGTATATTATTTGAGGAAGTCGGGCCTATGAATTTCATAGTAAGCCAGTTAGCGTATCTCTGGTCTTACTTTTCCACCTATTCCTATGTGGAATTCTACAGCCCCGACATTTACAGATTTGCAAGATTTTCGAGTCTACATAACATGGACATATTTGTCCACAGCATGTAAGCTTACCAGGAGTTGCTGTGGCAGTGCCATTACGACATCCTCGTCGATTTGGATTTTGTTTGTTGACCTGGCGGAAGAGTGTTAGTGCTACCACCTTCTTTGGCGTATTATCTTCTTCCACGTCTGCCTTCCATTTAAAAGTTATCACATTGCCGATCCCAGTATATAAAACAAACGGAATACATCGCAGGACCATTTGAAACTGTTTCTTACTTGATGTGTCGTCAAAGCATCAACATCATTACTTACGCCTTGGCTTCAGTTCTGTGCTGCGTAACAAAACTTGGAGTTATGCCAAGTTGCGTTAACTTCATTGAAAAGTTCACTACAGTATGTGCACTTGTTGAAGTAGAGCTAACGTTTGGCGTGGAATTCTTAAGAAATGGTAAAGACTGAGACACCGATCTTTGTGTAACGACCATAGGTACAAGTGAGAAATATTGATCAGGGTAAACTCTTGTTTTATTAGATACCCATACCAACGGCAACTGCGTTGTTGGTACAGTAATCACAGACGGTTGGCTTAGAAGGGTGTTGTATTCCTTTCTAGAATCGGCATCTAACCTTCTTCCTCATTGCATAAAATGTTTTTGATTCATGACAATATATAAGAAAATCTACCTTGAAAGTAGTTCCAACATTGGTTGTTTATCTTGAAACGTCTTTCGGGAGTAATTTTTTTAACTGTTTAAATTAATCAAAAACATTTTAGGCAATAAGTAAGAGGGTTAGATGACGATTCTATAAATGTATACAGCAACCTTCTAGGCCAAGCAGTTTCGAAAGGAAGAAGAAATATGTTTTTGCATTTAGCCGATTTTCAGAAAACAGCTCATGTTGCAATTACTATTAGGAGCTGTTTTTGAAACCGCTCAACCTAAAGAGATGTTTTATACCTTTCGGGAAGCGTCCTTCAACCGTCTTACCCTTTTGAAAAAATGTCGTTGGAAAATTTTGTGACATAAGGCAATTTAAGAGTTGTAACGAATCTTTGGGTTGCGTTAGAAATTCAATGGGTTGATATTTTACTTGGAACGTTTAATATTCGCTCTATTAAGATGCTTCTACTTTTTTAGATCCTGCAGCATCAACATCTCTACGCAATATCGATAAAAATCAATTTGTCTTGCCATCTCTACAACCAGTGACATCGACGTATTTATTACAAAATACACCATCACCATCTGGAGTAAAATTAGCATCGCAGGCGCTTCAAAACCAAGCAGTAATACCTCGCTCTGCAGAATCAACTGCACGATGTACAGCAAAAAGAAGTGTAAAGAGTGTGAAGGAAAAATATTAGGAAGAGGAATTGAAAACAAAGAAGCAAAAATTAGCAATCCTAAAGGAGCATTGCGATAACAAAATTAAAAAGATGGAAGAAGCTGAGGAAGGCAGGTACAACCGCATTGAAGAAGAAAGAAAAATATTTAAAGAAATTTAAAATATTCTGTGATTAGAAAAGTGCCTTAACTTACAGAAATATTATTTCATTAAGTTATGCTTAAGATTGTTTGTTCTTTGTTTTTTTTTTATTAAAGTATTTTCTTAATTTGTTGTTCCTTTTTGTGAAAATGAAATACATACCTATTTAGTTCATTTTTAAAGTTTTTTAATTAACGTTTTTTTTCTTTGTTCCTTATTTTGTTAAGGAAGTAAATTTTGTATTCACTTACTTGTTGGAATAAAAGTATTTTTGAAACAGATTTCTGATATTTGTATTTATTTATAATTTATTTAGATGCGGAATATCAACAGTGGTAAACAAAAATATATACGGGAAAAATTCTAACAATCAAACATGACATTACGATCATAGAGAAAACTAAAAACGTGGGTCCCCCAATATTGGATAATTTGCTTCAATCTTGGGAAATATTGTTTTTTCGGTAATATGCCCCCACGTTTTTTTAATTTTTTTAAGACGACAAATAAGAGTATCTCCCATACATTTTTTTTGGGCCAAAAACAAAAATCTTATTTTTCCCAAAAACGGCTCCAACGATTCTTATAAAAAATAAGTGCATAATAAAGGGAAAACGAACATTATGGTAATTTTTTTTTGGAAAAAATTGTAATTTTTGGTACCTCTAGTAGTATCATTTTTTTGTTTTTCGGTTTTATGGGAAACGGTTAATTAATATTTTTGATTGTTTTGCGCAGAAGCGCCTAAAAAGCTAAAACACTATTGTAAGCCAAAATTTTTCAATTTTTTTCTTTGAAAATAAAAATTTTTTTTGAGAACTAAAAATTTCGAAAACTACTCATTGGATTTTGTCGAAACTTCGTATTTGGTAGTTTTTTGACAATATGTTGAAAAAGTTAAAAAAAAAATCTATTCCTAAAATTAAAAACAACGGTACCTCCCATAATAATGTTAAAAAAACCCTTAAGAAAAGAATTTATTTCTCCAAAAACGGTTCCAAGAATTTTTATAAATAAAATGCACGACTAGATCGCACGTACTTGCTCCTATGTTCGATCACATTATATGCAAGGATTCTTAATAAAACTGCTAAATATACTCGTATTTTTAAAGCTTTTCACATATTTTTTATATATAAAATTCTTAAACTTTTTCTAAAAAAAATTGGTATGAACCTTTTTGATATTTAATAATATAAATACAAAAACAAAATTTCAGAAAAAAATGTCCACCCGTTTTCGAAATATTGAATTTTCAAAAAAAAAAATTCTTTTTTTCAAAAATCCATAAAAAATATTTTTCGAACATTTTGAAATGAAATACTATTTAGAATTTGAAGGAGCTCCTGCATAAATTTTTTTAGCGAAATCCGTTGAGCTCCTTATGAGAAAGTCGAAAGTCAATAAACTGGTTGTATGGCAGGTACTGTTAATAACAAAATATTTTAAAAAAATTTAGGCCGAAATGTTAACCATACCCAAAGTAGTACACACACCAATTTTTATCAAAATCGTTAGAGCCGTTTTTGAGATAATTAAGATGGTAGAAAAATTTGTATGGCAAGTACCGTTATTTTTGGGCCTAAAACAACGGTACAAATATCTATTTTGGCCAATCACCTAAAACGCCTCAGTACCAAGTTTGAACCAAATTGGTTCAGCCGTCTATGCTGTAGATCGTTCTACAGAAAGACATACACACAGACAGAATTGCGGGACCCACTTTTTTGGTGTTTTTTATGATAGTAATGTGATGTTTGATTGTTAAAAAAAAATTTTTTTTACGAATACATAACTTGCCTTATTGTACCTATAATCGCAAGTAAAAAATGTGTGTTCTTAAATTAGTACAAAATATTTTAGAAGTTTTTGACCAAGTTGGTTTTTATTCAGACCTTGGAGAATTTTTAAAAGTGATTCTCATCGGCTTTATTGGTCGTAATGTTGATTAAATGAAAGCAATTTTCATTTTATTTACCCAACGCTTCGACGGTGGTTGCGGTCTTCTTCAGTGGTTTCTTTATTTACAAAATTAAAAAGCGATATAATGTTGTACATATTGATACAAGTAAACGAACAAAATATGACTTACATAATGTTCAATCTTAAGATTTTTAATATGCAAAACAAAAATTAGTTTGAAACATTAAAAAAAAAACAGATTAAAAACAGATTTTCAACACTTCTCATTCGAAGATTAGTCTACGTTTTATGATATTTACTGTCAGAAACTAATGAACAGTAAACGGCACATATATTATGTGTGTCTTGTTTGCGGTTCGTATTATTTTTGTTGTTAATTATATGCAGTGTCTCTAGTGTGTAACGTTTAGATGTATGTTTTTCTGTTGCAAGGATCTCCACTCCCTCGAAGTTTGGTGTTGGAACGGTAAATAAAGACACCCCCGAAGAAGACGGCAACCACCGTCGAAACGTTGGGAAAATAAAATGAAAATTGCTTTCATTTAATCATAATAAAGACCAATAAAGCCGATGAGAATAACTTTTTAAAAATTCTCCAAAGTCCACATAAAAACCAACTTGGTCAAAACTTCTAAAATATTATTTAATTCGGACGGCTAGCCGACATTTCTTTATTTACAAAAGATGAGGAATTATTATCAACATATGATTTACAAGTATGGTGAACATGTTTGTATGCATCTTAAAGAATACAGCAACTTTAAACGTAAATCAGCAAACCAAAAACAAAGTCTAAAATGTTTACTAAACTGTAGACAATATGGATTTATTCCCAAACATTTACAAAGATCCGCAGTTAACACTAAAGCGCTTTTCTCTAGCAAGGAATCACAATGCTGGTATGACAAAGTAGAACATAAATTTCATAAATTTCAATAACCGAAACCTTTCACAAAATAAAACAAACCAAAAACACACTCACAATGCTTAGCAAACGAATACAAGAAAATATAACATCTCAAGAACACAAACAATTTATAACTCAACAGCAACAAAATTTCCTAACCATTTGCACAAAAAAAGAAGAAATCCACATACAAAAAATTAATTAACTCAAATCTGCTCTGTGGAAAAAACTAAACATTAAAATGCATGACGATTGGTTTGTAAACAAAAGTGACGTAGAGTTTCCCATCGAAATCAAATGGCTTCTGTCCCTGGAAAAGAAATTTTCTTTGCCAATTGGCAAAAATACGTTCCCTCTTTTCCAACGCATCGCAGATGGCGAAGAAATCATAAAAACAGAAAAAGATGAAATAAGGCAAGAAGAAACTAGAGCTATGTATACCAATATGCTTCACTCTTTTCAACGTTACCACCACAACGAACATTACGAAGGTACACAAAGATGCGGTAAATTTTCTTAAAAAACACAAAAACATTATAATTGTAGCGGCTGATAATGGCAATGTGACTGTTGCCATGAATATGAAGAGAAGATGACGGAACTACTGTCTGACCGCTCTACATACAGGGTCGCAAGAGCAACACCCCTCACCGCTCTACAAAAAAAAAATTAATTTGTGAAATGGTTGCACACCACCAAGATAATCGATGACAGGGAAAAAGCAATAATGACTACCTACACAGCACAAATAGCTGCAATATACGGTTTACCAAAGCTTCACAAGCCAAACATGCCTCTGCGGCCGATAACGTCATCGATGAAAGTTCTTCGTTACGAACTCTCAAAATACCTGGGTAAAAGATTACAGTGCGTCGCGAAAGAATCTCCTCACTCTGTAAAAAGTTCGTTGGAATTTAAATCCAAGGCAAAAGATTTTGTACTTGACACAAACGATATTTTGGTTACATATGACGCTGTTTCTCTTTTTACTAATGTCTCTGTTCAGCCTGCAATTAACATTATTAAAAGGAAATGGGAAATTATAGCTGAAAATACCAAGCTGAACCAAAACAAATTTATCGAATTGTTAAATTTTTGCCTCAAAGATAACAACTACCTGCAATTTAAGGATTATTTGTACAAACAAGTACACGGAATGCCAATGGGAAATCCTCTTTCACCGACGATTGTGGACTTGGTTTTAGATTTTTTACTCGAGGAATGTTTTAAACTAAGCTAGAAGCCTAAGTTTATAGCAAACTAAGTTGATGATGTCTTTGCGATTGTGGATGGAGAAGAAATTGAAAATGTCTTACGATGCTTTAACCAGTTTAATGAAAAAATACAATTCACCGTAGAGAGGGAAAAAAACAGATCGATAGCGTTCTTGGACGTTAAGGTCTACCGCGAAAATGATCGACTTTCGACTGGTACCAGAAGGATATGGCATCTGGGAGACTTGTCAATTTCCGATCTAATCAAGCCAAGCTTCGTATAAACACTGTGTCGAACTTAATAAACAAAGTTTTTGCGTTGAGTGACCGAAAATTCCACTCCGCTAACGATGAAAAAGTAACGCAAATACTCTTAGACAACAGCTTTTCGATAGAAGTTATAAGAAACTTTATACTTCGTCAAAAACACCAAGTTCGTTCAGAACATAAGTTTGAAGAGGGGAGGTATGTTTATAAGAGTGTCGTTTATGTGCCCAAACTTTCCGAAAATTTCAAAGAAATGGTCGCGTATAGGTCGAACCAGACTGTTGCATCCCTATTCACCAATCTGAAGACGAAACCCGACAAAGATCGCCGTTCAGACGTAGTTTAAAAATAAATTGCCAGGAGAAAACGTATTAATCCGGCAATGTTTGCTTCATCGGCACCACCAAACAACTCCTTCGGCAAAGAATAGCGAACCACAAGTCAGATATTCGCCTAAAAAGTTCTGGGAAGACGGCACTGGCTGCCCACAGCGTTGATACTGGTCACGCACCAAACTTCGAGGGAGTGGAGATCCTTGCAACAGAAAAACATACATCTAAATGTTACACTCTAGAGACATTGCTTATAATTAACAACAAAAACAATATGAACGGCAAACAAGACCCACAAAATATATCTGCCGCTTTCTGTCCATTAGTTTCTGACAGCAAATATCATAAAACGTAGACTAATCTTCGAATGAGAAGTGTTCAAAATCTATTTTTAATCTGTTGTTTTTATATGTTTCAAGCAAATTATTGTTTTGTATATTAAAAATCTTAAAATTTAACGTTATTTAAGTCATATTTTGTTCGTTTACGTGTATCAATATGTACAACATTTTTAATTTTGTAAATAAAGACACCCCTGAAGAAGACGGCAACCACTGTCGAAACGTTGGGAAAATAAAATGAAAATTTCTTTCATTTAATCATCATTACGACCAATAAAGCCGATGAGAATCACTTTTAAAAATTTTCCAAACTCCAAATAAATTAGTACAGTCCACTTTCAAGTATAAACATATTTTCTTTCGTCCTTATTAACGGTACTTCCCATAGAATCACTTTTCATATTTTAGACTTTCTCAACATTGGATGAACCGATTAAAATAATTTTTTTTATACATATGCTCACTAAGGTTATTAATAAAACTGCATACCAAAATGTTCAAAAAAAAAGTTTTTCGAATTTTGAAAAATAAATACAATTTTTTTCTGAAAAATAGATTTTTCAAAAACCAGTCACAGAATTTTTCTGAAATTTGAATTTTATATTTATATTAATATCTTCAAAATAGCGTTTCAATTTTTTTTTTCGAAAAATGTTTTCAAAATTTTATACATAAAAATTAATTTATTAAAAAACCGCTCAACGATTTTAAAAATTTTGTTTTTTTCTCATTTATCCGTGAATTCAAATTGCATCTTTGTTTTCGCTCAAACTATAACGCAACTAAGCAATATAAAAAATTTAATTATGTGTATTATCAATTTGTTTCTACCGTATTATTATTCCGTTTTAACGATTTTTTTGCGTACGTCACTGAATACTAAATACAATGTAGGCAGGCCCTCATACATTTATATATACATATGACGTGTCTTCAAAAATCACATGAATCTTACGTGTTCATATTGCACTTTAATTTTTAAGTGTGTACTGCAATGAAGTTACAAATTTAAGCCAACAATCATCTTCCCAATATACCCCACACACCACATACATTCATCAACCAGCCAATTGCTACTTCAGTTTGAATACATAAAATTCAAACTCATAACAGATGTACAGAGGGTAGCAGACACGTGACCATACGATTTATGATGAAAACAAAACAATGATCACCCAATCAAACGTCACGCCATATAAATTACATGGGTTGAGTTTTTTTGTGTTTACGATTCAAACTTTCTGCTTATGGGGAATTTATTAAGAGAAGGTAACATCGAAGTGGAAAAGGAGGGACTTCTGCCTTGAGTAGTATTGTACCAATCCGGTGTACACAAGGGGAGTGCCTAGAAGCAAACTGCTGAGTGCGTAGTGCACTAGTTAGGAGTTTCGTAATTGTTTGGCCTTGTGCCGTAAACTTTGTGCATTTGGCTTCGAACAGGGCCGGGGACTCTATCCCGCTAAATTTTGTGCCTTTGGTTTCGACCAGGTCCGGGGACTCTATCCAACTAAACTTTATGACTTTGGTTTCGATCAGGGCCGGGGACTCTATCCTGCTAAATTTTGTGCGTTTGGTTTCGACCAGGGCCGGGGACCCTATCCCACTAAACTTTGTGCCTTTGGTTTCTTCCAGGGTCGGGGACTCTATCCCACAAAATTTTGTGCCTTTGGTTTCGACCAGGGCCGGGGACTCTGTCCCACTAAGCTTTGTGCGTGTGGTTTCGATCAGGGCCTGGGACTCTATCCCACTAAGCTTTGTGCGTTTGGTTTCGATCAGGGCCGGGGATTCTATCCCAACCTATATTAGATCGTTAGTTTATTTTTAGGGTAACTATTGTAAAGAATATATTTATATGAAATACCGTGTTATAGTATTTTTGATTGAATTTAATGTAAGATTTAAGGAATTAATAAAGATTGATATTTAACGGAGTTCTGAACTCTTCATGCACCGAGTTTTCATTGCTTTCTTCGGTCAGACCCTGGACCCGCTGTCGCAACCTCCACTCTAAATTAAAAAAGCATCACAGTACCTATAAGAGGCAAACCTATGCAGCGGCTTAACCGAAAGTGCTTTTTAAAATCCTGGCCCGAGTATGCAGCTACAATACTTTCAAAGTCTTCAATTCTTTGGTGACTTGGGATTCCCACGCCAACGGATGAGGAATCACTACTGTTGGTTGAGTAATTGGATGAATTAAGTTCCCATTCACTACCGGAGCTGTCGTATAAAAACTGTGTAAAATGTTGAATTAATTTATTTTATTTATTAAGTGCTATCAATTTATATACTTACGTCCACTGCGCCTGAAATTATTTTTGGTTTTGTATGTCAACAAAAGAAATGTCAAAAGATAATCAAGGCTACCAACCATGTAAGGTACATTATTTTCATAACCCAAATCGTTTTATTTTTACGGGGTGAACAATATTGGTTATGAGCGATAATAAAACACGACTAATTATATGCATTTTTATTAAATTTAAATTTCTATCCTCCACAATGACTGTTCTTATTGGGCGCGTTCAGTCGGTAGGAATAGCCAAGATAGGTTAATATCTATCTAAGTTCCTGAGCACCCAAAACCGGATAGATAAAATTTGTAAATTTTCGTGCATATATTATTAAACTAGCGGACCAGGCGAACTTCTCTCGCCCCAATTTAACGCCTTCAAATCAACTGCAGAGCTATAATAAAACACAGATAGTTCAAATTTGAAAGTGATTTATTTCAATGGAATACAAATAAGGAGAGAGTGATATGATAAACAAT
Source organism: Philhelius pedissequus (assembly GCA_910595825.1). NCBI lineage: Eukaryota > Metazoa > Arthropoda > Insecta > Diptera > Syrphidae > Philhelius > Philhelius pedissequus. The sequence continues at coordinate 220,157,164 of OU343160.1, read as the reverse complement.
GTTTTCGATTTGTTTTCCGGCGCAAAAACAAACAACAAACGCCGTTTACCAAGCTATCGATGACGTTCTTTTTCTTCGCTGCTAGCATTGATCGTTCATAAATCCATTTGAGATTTTTATATTTTTTTAGAATACGGGGGAACACTTTACTTTTGTGATGAGTTTCTCCTTCGAAGTTGTTGACTCGCAAACATTTTTTTTTAGGGAATGATATCAATCCAATCGAGACATGAACAGAAATTTGGCCATTGCCAAGCGCCAGCAGTGTTGTCTTGAGAACTTAGCAGCCGATGGGTCGTGGTCAATTTCAACTTATTGACATGCGGGTACAAATACGACGATTTTAAGCATCCATCAAGTTCATCGGCAGCAGTAGATTTCAGGATGACGGGAAGCGTGTGACGAAAATCTCCGCTGAACAATAACATATCCCTACCAAATCATCTCGAATCACCTTGTAAATCCTTCATTAAGTTAACTGCCTCCAAAGCTCGTTTATGCGCCATCGTGCATTCATCCCAAATTATGACTGCATTCTCGCATCAACTTCGCTGTCGGCGAATTCTAGGTCACTGACCACGTTATTGGTTTGCCAACCGTAAAAAATTTCATGGCCAGTTTCAAAGCGGAATGTGCAGTTCGACCGCCTTCAATCGGTATGGTATCAATGCCATAGATGCCATAGGATGCAACAGGCAACAAAAGTAATCTTGGCCGAATTGTTGCTAGAATCACCTAAATGACGAATGCCTTGCACCTACATTTATTTCCTCTTGCTTTTGATTATCATGGACATTCTGATTAATTATTGCAGGACGTGTACGTCGTCCAAAGTTAGATCGGAATCAGTGTAAACGTATTATTTAGAAATCGTTTTAATTTTTTACGCTACAACAAACTGAAATCATTAGCGTCATACTATTTTAACAAAACGGTGTGGAGTGGGTGTGATGAACTCAATTCACAAAGAAATGACAGAGAATATCAATTTCAATACACAAAGCAAAAAAAAAACACAAACAACGGAGAAAAAACAATAAACAACTATGTTACTTTTATTCACAGACACTTTTTGCTAAAATTTCTTTCATAAGTAGTAAAAATAAATGAATTAAAAAAATACCATTTGCATTGGATTTTAATTTTATCTCGATTTGACATTTGAATTAGTGATTTCATTGTTGCGTGACGTTTACGTAGGCCACTAGAGTTTTCAGTATGGCCCGGCAATGACAGGACACACCATACCATCGCCTCTTCATATGTGTGTGTATTGTCCCATAAGAGAACATGTAAGCTACACAAAGTGGCAAATGTATGCACCACCCAGAACCACACCAAAACCATAAGCCAGTTCTATGTGAATTGGGCCTTAGTTGTGGTTTATAGCCCGATTCTCCCCAACATCACTGATACCTCACAAGTCAAAAGCAGAGGTGAAATTAATTTTGTGACTTTTTTGGATTCTCCCCCAAAGCCACAACTTGTGAGAGTCATAAAAACAATCGAAATTGTGATCTACTTCAGAGCAGGTCACAACTCACAAATAGTTTGAGTTTCGACATTTCGATGCGACATTCGATATAATATTTTGTGAAACAATTTATCTTATATCCCAAAATGAAGTAAAAAGAAATATGAAACTTTAATTTGAGTTGATAACTACAGCAGCGACTACCAGAAAAAAGTAAAAAGTGTCAGAGCATCCTAATTAAATACTTTACCAGTAATCACACAATAGTGTGATTCCCTGTAGGTAATCTGTTCATTCTGTACCATTCCAGATCAAATATAAGTCCTTTTACATTTTCTTGCTTGAAAATTAATGAAACGGATTCGGTTTGATAGTTGTTTATTTGTTTAAACAAAAACAAATTCATTTATATATATTTGCTTATCTTTATTATTACATCTATAATAAATAATCCTCATCACTTTCAATTTTTATTTTGTTTTTAATATTCAGGTGTTCCAATAATGCCACTACGTTTAGGGAGTTTCGTTGTGAGTTTTCTTGTGACGATTGGGGGAGAATTCGGTAAATGTTATCAAGTCACAATAATCCTCACAAGGAATAATCACAAGGGCTTGTGACTTGTGATTCGTCACAAGGGGGAGAATCGGCCTGTTAATCGACTGTAAATACCCCTGTGTAGTGAGTGGGCTGCTTCTGCTTCAAATTTACTTCAATACTGCTCATCTATTTTGGCCACTAATTTTTATAATAGTTCCTTTGGATTATTCAGTTCAGGATGATCTAGATTAATATTTAATCCACAGCTATTTCCTAGTTCCAACCACTCACCATACCAGTCCGACTGTTAATTGCTAGTACATTGCAAGTACAGCTTTTTTCGTTAAACGTTCATTCGGTAAACTCAAAGCTCTTAAAATCTATCTGCAGTCTTAACGTTTTGATGAACAAAGGTGGCAATCCGGTTTCCATCATAATTAGGTTGTTTGGTGCAGTTTGTGGCAATCTAAACAATCTTTTAATAAAAAATCGGAGCAGTTTTTCTACGGTATCATAGCTTCTGTGACCCCATGTCCATGTTTGTGCCGCGTAAAATAAGATGGACTCAGCAACTGCTTCAAAAATTATTTGCAACTATTCGCTATATTTTTGTTCATAAAACATGTCTTTCAGGGGGTCAATTCCCGATCTGTGAAGTTTTGAAGTAAAAAAAAATATCATTTCAGTTTTCACAGAGGTTTATCATTTTCCAACTTCACGCATACGCCTAATGCGATTCTACAACTCATTGTGATAAAGTTTGTACTAAAAAGTACTAAATGATAAATTCTGTCATTTCTGATTAGATTTTTTGTTGGGAAAGGTAAATATTTCATTTCAGTTTCTAAATTTGCTTAAGAATAATGTCCGGAATAATAATTCGTTTAATAAATTAATAAAAGACGTCGTACTGAACAATTGTGGTTTTATATTATATTCAATAGTATCTCTGTTTTGAGTAAGATTTATTATTTTTTCATGTTAGGATATTGAGGCTTTCCCTTCGAGATGGGCAGAATCTATTCTACTCAACTATGAGCACTTTATCGAACTTTATAGATTCCCAAAACATTTGTGCATGGATTTAATACGTGAATTGAGAGAATTCTTGAAAAACACTCAACTTATAAGTGCGCTTCAAAGCCATTTAAATATGGTAAAGTGTTCTGCATTTTTTTGCAATGGGTAGTTTCCAACGATCTGCCGCGGGAATGAGCACCGTCGCGTCGGCTGTTGTGAATCTGTCGATTTAACAATTTCGTTATTTACTCGAATTAACACAAATATAACTTACTACCAAAATAAATTTGTGTATAAATATAATTGTTGCTTACTTGTCATGTGCCAAATCCTGTTGTTCTTCTTAATATTCGATTAGAAACATTTTCTTCACAAAACAATTGACTGTGATAAAAAAATTATCATAAGAAAAATGTTTGGCATTTAACTTCACATTTTCACGAATCGAGAATCGAATTAGACGTGAAAGCGTGATAAAATTTATCACTTCACATCTTCACAGATCGGGAATTGACCCCCAGGTCACATTTATAACTGTGTTAGCTTTCGTGAATTTTTCCTTTAGATGTGTTTCCATATTCAGATTATTGGTAAAATATACACCAAGATACCTATACTGCTTAACAATTTCAATAATTTCTCCATCAGATGACCACTTTTTGTTGCCTGAATACCGTCCTCCACCTTTCTTAAATATAAGGATTCGTTGCTAATAATTTATTAATATATTCTTATTATTTATTTTAGTTGTTTGGATAACTATTTAACTATTAAATTATTTGTTCCTATTATATTTCAGCCAACTTCGCTGCAGGTGGTACAAAGGTCAGAGACAACATGGGATTCTGTGAAAGGAGATTATATTCAATTTTAAAATTTGAAGATTTCACTTCTTCGGCTTTTTTGGTCGTCATAATTTATTAATGAAAGATATTCATTAGTTTTCCCAACGTTTCGACTGAGTTTTCAGTCTTCTTCAGGGGCACTTTATTAACCATGAAACAAAAATAAGAGAAACATTTGTATGTTTACATTTAGTTGTTAAGATTTTACACTTACAATTATATGAACGAAACTATTTTATCAAATTACATATGTATATATATATAAAAATTTTAAAAATAATGACAGTTTTGTAATTGAATATTAAATTAAAGCACTTCTTCTTAGTTAGAAGTTAAGTCAACAACTGTTTAATAAAATTTTCTTTTAAAGGAGCAACAAAACTATTGATGTATGTATGTATGTATCGCAGTTATTTAGAGACTAGGGAACAGTACACCGACGAGATACACTGTGTATCCTGCTTCCTGTTCATGTTATTTTTGTTATTCAAAATGTGCAAAGTTTCTAACGTATATCGTTTCGATGTATGTTTTTCCGTTTGAAGAATTTGCACATTTTTAAAGTCTGGAGCATGATTTTTTTCTAAGCTGTGACTAGCAAGAGCTGTTTTCTGAGAACTTTTGGACTTGATATCAGATTTGTGATTTGAGATCCTTTGTTTTAAAAGCTGCTTGGTAGTGCCAATGTAACATAGTTCACAATTTTCTCTTTCGTTGCCTAGGCAATTGATCTGATATACAACGTCTGTACTTTGATCTTTTTCACTTTTCTTGTTAAGTTTTGTAAACAGTGTGTTAAGTGTTTGGTTGGATTTGTAAGCAACATTGACATCTTTAGCTTTGCTAGCGATGGTTTTCTTAAAACTTTCAGCAAGTTTCGGCACGTCAACCATACTTTGGAAATAACCTGCTCCTTCATGTTTATTGCTTTGTTGGTGATTGGTTTGGTGTTGTGCTATTAATTCGCGAATCATATCTAGCGGATACCCATTATCAATTAGGATTTTTGTTATTTTCTCTTTGTTGGCGGGATGGAATTTCTTTTCACTAATCGTAAGGACTTTCTTAATAAGGTTGGAAGCCGTATTGACTTTAATATGTTTAGCTTGATTTGATCGAAAATTTACGATTCTTCCGGATGCTGTCTCTTTTTGATGCCAGTCAAAGGTAAGTCTGTTTCTTTCACGATTAATTTTTACGTCCAAAAATGCTATCGTTTTATTTTTTTTTCCTTTTCCACCGTGAATTGGATTTTAGAGTTGAATGCGTTAAGACTTTGCAAAACTTTGTCAATCTCACGATTTTCCATTACTGCAAATATGTCATCAACGTATTTGGTGATGAATTTTGGCGGATTTATTGCATTGAACGTTTCTTCTAACAAAAAATCTAAGACAAGGTCGGCGATGGTAGGTGAAAGTGGATTCCCCATTGGGATTCCATGTATTTGTTTATATATGTTGTCTTTATATTGAAAAAGGTTGTTATCCTTCAAACAGAATATGCCATAAATCCGCCAAAATTCATCACCAAATACGTTGATGACATATTTGCAGTAATGGAAAATCGTGAGATTGACAAAGTTTTGCAATAACATAACGTTAAATTTTAACGAAGAAAAAGCTACGCAAATACTCTCAGACAAAAGCCTTCCGATAGAAGTTGTAAGGAACTTGATACTTCGTCAAAAACGCCAAGTTCGTTCTGAAAATAAGTTGGATAGCGGAGATGTGCTTATAAGAGTGTCGTTTATGTGCCCAAACTTTCCGAAAATTTCAAGGAAATGGTCGCGAAAAACAACCCGGAAGTCAACTTGGCATATAGGTCAAACCAGACTGTTGCATCCCTATTCACCAACGTGAGGACGAAAGCCCACAAAGATTGCCGCTCAGACGTAGTTTATAAAAAAATTTCCAAGGGAAAACGTATGAATCGTGCAATCTTTGCTACATCGGCACCACCAAACAACTCCTTTGGCAAAGAATGGCGAGCCACAAGTCAGATATTCGATTAAAAAGTTCTGAGAAGACGGCACTGGCTTCTCACAGCACTGATACCGGTCACACACCAAACTTCGAGGGAGTGCAGATCCTTGCAACAGAAAAACATACATCTAAACGCTACACACTAGAGACACTGCATATAATTAACAACAAAAATAATATGAACCGCAAACAGGACACACAAAATATATCAGCCGTTTACTGTTCCTTAGTTTCTGACAGTAAATATCATAAAACGTAGACTAATCTTCAAATGTAAAGTATTCAAAATCTGTTTTTTTTTATAGCTATGTCTTGAATAAATTATTGTTCAGTAATTTATAAAAGTAAAAATCTCAAAATTTAACGTTATGTTAGTATTTTGTTCGTTTACTTATATCAATATGTACAAACATTATATCTCTGTTTAATTTTGTAAATAAAGACACTCCTGAAGAAGACGGCAACCACCGTCGAAACGTTGGGAAAATAAAATGTATTTGCTTTCATTTAATCATCATTACAACTAATAAAGCCGATGAGAACCACTTTTTAAAATTCTCCAAAGTCCCCATAAAAAACAACTTGGTCAAAATCTTCTAAAATATTATTTAATTCGGACGGCTAGCCGACATTTCTTTACTTACAAAAGATGAAAAATTATTATCAACATATGCTTTACAAGTATGATGAACACGTATGTATGCATCTTAAGGAATACAACAACTTTAAACGTAAATCAGCAAACGAAAAACAAACTCTTAAATTTTTGATAATCTGTTGACAATATGGATATTTTCCCAAAAATTTACAAAGATCCACAGTTAAAACTAAAGCGCTTTTCTCTAGTCAGGAATCACAAAGCTCGTACGACAAAATAGAACATAAATTCCATCTCAAAGTTCTTAACCTGGAAGTAACCGAAACCTTTCACAAAATAAAACAATCCAACAATACACTCGGAATGCTTAGCAAACGAATACAGGAAAATATAACATCACAAAAACACAAACAATTTATAACTCAACAGCAACAAAATTTCCTAACCATTTACACGAAACAAAAAGAAATCCACACACAAAAAATTAATCAACACAAAGCTGCTCTATGGAAAAAATTAAACATTAAAATGCATGACGATTGGTTTGTAAACAAAAGTGACGTAGATTTTCCCATCGAAACCAAATGGCATCTGTCCTTGGGAAATAAAGTTTCTTTGCCAATTGGCAAAAATACGTTCCATCTTTTCCAACTCATTGTAGATGGCGAAGAAATCATAAGAACAGAAGAAGATGAAATAGGACAAGAAGAAATTAGTGCTAAGTATAGAAATATGCTTCACTCTTTTCAACGTTACCACCACAACGACGCATTCGACAAATACATCACGAAGGTACACAAAGATGCGGTAAATTTTCTTAAAAAACACAAAAACATCATAATTGTAGCAGGTGATAAAGGCAATGTGACTGTTGCGATGAATATAACGGAATATGAAGACAACATGACGGAACTACTGTCTGACCGCTCTACATACAGGGTCGCAAGAGCAAGCCCCCTCACCACTCTACAAAACAAAAATAATGAATTTGTGAAATGATTGCACACCAACAAGATGATTGATGATAGGGAAAAAGCAATTATGACTACCTACACAGCACAAATACTTGGAATATATGGTTTGCCAAAGATTCACAAGCCAAACATGCCTCTCCGGCCGATAACATAATCGATGAAAATTCCTTAATACGAACTTTCAAAGTACCTGGGTAAAATATTACAGTGTGTCACCAAAAAATCTCCTCACTCTGTAAAAAATTCGTTGGAGTTTAAATGCAAAGCAAAAGATTGTGTACTTGACACAAACGATATTTTGGTTTCTTATGACGCCGTTTCTCTTTTTACTAATGTTCCTGTTCAGCTTGCAATCAACATTATTAAAAAGAAATGGGAAATTATAGCTGAAAATACCAACTCCCTGAAATTTAAGGACAATGTGACGGAATGCCAATGGGAAATCGTCTTTCACCGACGATTGCGGACTTGGTTTTAGATTTTTTACTCGAAGAATGTTTTAAGCTAAGCTACAAACCTAAGTTTATAGCAAAATATGTTGATGATATCTTTGCGATTGTGGATAGAGAAGAAATTGAAAATGTCTTACGATGATTTTACCAGTTTAATGAAAAAATACAATTCACCGTAGAGAGGGAAAAAAACAGATCGATACCGTTCTTGGACGTTAAGGTTTACCGCGAAAACGATCGACTTTCTTTCGACTGGTACCAGAAAGATATGGCATCTGGGAGACTTGTCAATTTCCGATCTAATCAAGCCAAGCACATTCGTATAAACACTGCGTCGAACTTAATAAACAAAGTCTTTGCGTTGATTAACCGAAAATTCCACTCCGCTAATGAAGAAAAAGTTACGCAAATACTCTTAGACAACAGATTTCCGACAGAAGTTATAAGGAACTTGATACTTCGTCAAAAACGCCAAGTTCGTTCTGAAAATAAGTTGGAAGAGAGGAGATGTGTTTATAAGAGTGTCGTTTATGTGCCCAAACTTTCCGAACATTTCAAGGAAATGGTCGCGAAAAACAACCCGGAAGTCAACTTGGCATATAGGTCAAATCAGACAGTTGCATCCCTATTCACCAACCTGAAGACGAAAACCGACAAAGATCGCCGTACGGACGTAGTTTATAAAATAAATTGCCAAGGGAAAACGGATGAATCCTGCAATCCTTGCTACATCGGCACCACCAAACAATTCCTTCGGCAAAGAATGGCGAACCACAAGTCAAATATTCGCCTTAAAAGTTCTGAGAAGACGGCACTGGCTTCTCACAGCATTAATACCGGTCACACACCAAACTTCGAAGGAGTGGAGATCCTTGCAACAGAAAAACATACATCTAAACGTTACACACTAGATACACTGCATATAATTAACAACAAAAATAATATGAACCGCAAACAGGACACACAAAATATATCAGCCGTTTACTGTTCCTTAGTTTCTGACAGTAAATATCATAAAACGTAGACTAAATCTGTTTTTAATCTGTTTTTTTTTGTAGCTATGTCTTAAATAAATTATTGTTCACTAATTTAAAAAAAGTAAAAATCTTAAAATTTAACGTTATGTAAGTATTTTGTTCGTTTACTTATATCAATATGTACAAACACTATATCTCTGTTTAATTTTGTAAATAAAGACACCCCTGAAGAAGACGGCAACCACCGTCGAAACCTTGGGAAAGTAAAATGTAATTGCTTTCATTTAATCATCATTACCACCAATAAAGCCGATGAGATCCACTTTTTAAAAATTCTCCAAAGTCCAAATAAAAACCAACTTTGTCAAAAATTTCTAAAACATTGCTTTTAATGAAAGATCCTGACGTTGATATTCCGTTGCCAAGAATTATTACAAATATTAATCAGGTGCCAATGGTAGTTAATTCTTGGCACAAAAATACCACATTTTGCAGTCATCATCTAGCTCTATCAGCAGCGACGATTACATCGTCAATTACATATTATGCCGCAGATACACGACACTTCTCCATAAACAAAGTCGACATAATTCTCTTCGCAACTCGCCAAAGAATTACGCGAAGACACTCATGCTGCCTTCGGAGTTATGATTCCAAATACACGAATTCTTTCTTCTGGACTTTTGCAAAAAACAACGCAGTTTTTTCTAAAGAAATGGGAATTATTCATTAATTGCTGTTCATCCAAATGCAAAACCCTCATTCGGGAATAATTGATATGCACATTGAGAAGGTCATTGGACAAATTACGGATCAGGTCAGTAGTTGTTTATATATTTAGATCTTATTATAAAATATTTGAACTCGATTCGGTTCCGAGTCTGAATTAAAGTCCATTACCTTGCCCAGCGCAGATTCATGCATCAAATATTTTTATGTAATTTTGCGTAAAAAAAATTGAAGAGGTTGAATATTTTATCTCAAAGGCATATAGTCTGCATTACAAGTTAAGATAATTGTTGAAGATGAACGTGAAATGTTCCTGGCTTCTTTGAAGAGCAAGGAACGATCGTTCTGCTCCCAATTAATACAAATTTTCAAACACTTTGATGCGTCTTTTTAAAATCAGCTTAGAAAGATATTTATAATATCTTAGTATCCTGATTCAAATGTATACATGCTTAAAGAATCTTGCAAAACACTTTCCATGTCGGAGTGCAACATCTAAGCCTTCAATACAAGGAACAAAGTGAGTATATTTAAAATTAAAGGAAACATATTTAACATATTTAAAAATTAAAAATGCAATAAGAATAATGTATTTTTTACTTGGGATTATAGGTATTATAAGGCACGTTATACATTCGTAAACAAGAAATCTAACAATCAAACATGACATTACGATCATAGAAAACACCAAACAAGTGGTTCCCTCAAGTCCGTCTGTCTGTCATCGAGTCTGCATCCCCAACAGGTGGTTGGATTTGATGCACACTGGCTACATATTGTTTTTTCGGTAATATGCCCACCTTTTTTTTGTTTTTTAGACGACAAATAACAGTAGCTCCCATACATCGTTTGGTATTTTTTGGCATTATCATTATCTTGAATAGTTAAAAAAAACTATATTCATAAAATAAAAAACAACGGCTCCTCCCATACAAATGTTAAAAAACCATTAAAAAAAATGTATTTCTAGAAAAGGGCTCCACGAATTTTTATAAAATAAAATGCACGACTGGAACGTACGAACTATATCTTGGAGCTAACAACTTTAATGTAGCTAGCTAAACATTGATGCTGTTTAGTATGTAGGTAATCTAGTTATACTATGCAGGTTTAAAGCCGGTGTAAGTATGTAAGATTCAAGGAATAGTTACACCTGTACCTACCTACAAATGCATATTTAAATTTAGAGTATGGATTTTAATAATGTAAGGAAGGAGAGTAATATGTAGGTCCAATATAAATCAATTTGCAAAATTAGTTATTTTGATGGAATCTAACAAGGAAGTTTGTATGTAAAGTTAAAAGTATGTTTGGTTCTTCGAAAAAAACCAAAAAGATTATTGCATACAATTTCCTTCCTAATTAAATTCCCTTGAGCCTCCGATTCATGATGGAAAAGAGTTGCATATCGTTAATAATAAAATATTTCATTAATTGCACCTATGATTGTTTCTGTACATAGATTTTATCGGACTATAAGTTAAAGCTGAACCAACAAATTGCACTTAACAAAAGAATGTGACTGGTGGCGTCCATACTGCCAAATTTTCTTGTCGCCTGACACAGTTGACTGTGTTGACCGAAATCATTTCTTTAAAGCCATTAATGATTTCGGTCAACACAGTGCTTTATTTGGTTGCGGACATATACAAAACCATCCTTTTTCAATCGGAAGAAAAAAATAAACCTAATGGAGGACAAAACATTGATTTTTTTGAACAATTAATTAAATTTTGAAGGCTTACAGATTGTTCGGGAGTTCTAGGGGATTAGAACTGAAACGAATGTTTTTTTTCTCAACTGATCCATCCTAATTTTTTCTTGCCTTTTCGTTTCAAACTCTATCACCTCAAAAAATTAAATTTTTCTTAACATAAATTGTTTTTTTTTTTATTAAATCGTCGGAAAATACAAAATTAGGCACACAAAACAAAAAACTCACAAAAAATTTAACGCAAACAGACACCATTTGACGTTAAACATACATATGTTTTCTTATTGGAATTTATTTTAGGCACCATTTGTTTTTAATTGAATGTTGAAGTCCTCTAATAATAATACCGTGATAATCGAAGTTCGCTAAATTATTCGCAACTTTTCGAATGTTGCATACATAAGATTCATGTAATTATTTATGTATATATAAATGTATGACGACCTACATTGTATTAAGTGATGTACGCAAAAATTCGTAAAAATGAAATATAATATGTAGAAATAAATTGATAATATACACATAATTAAATGTTTTCATATTGCTTAGTTGTTATAGTTTGAGGGAAAACCAAGAAGCCCTTTGAATTCCTGGATAAATAGGATGTATATCAGAAAAAAAAATCTTAAATTATTTGTTTATGTATAAAATTTATTAATATACATATAAAATTCAAATTTCAAATAAATTCACTGAATGGCTTTTGAAAAATCGATTTAACTATTTTTTAACATTTGTATGGGAGGTATCGTTGTTTCTTATTTTAGGAAAATAGGTTTTTTTAACTATTCAAGATAAAGTGAAAAAACTACAAAATACGAAGTTTCGAAAAAATCTATTGATTCTTTTTTGAAATTTTGAGTTTTCAAAAAAAATTAATTTCCAAAACAACTGACCTGAATATTTCGTACAATGTAGGCCGTCATACATTTATATATACATAATTATGTGTCTTTAAAATCACATGGATCTTATGTATGCATATTGTACTTAAATTATAAAAAATACAGTGAGCGTTTCCGTTACCTTTTTTTTATTCAACACATTCTCTTCGGTATATATTTAGATATTTCTTTAACTTATATTAAATTTTTTCTAGTAATCAGTACGTACATTTTTATAATTGTGATTGTTTTACACAATTGGAATGGTATCTGTTTTTCTTTTCAAGTTTTAGTTATTCGTTTCGATGAAAATATCATGCGGGAATTGTTGCAGACATAAAAAAGTTTAATTAAGAAATAATTTCCCATCGATTCAAACTCAGAAGTGCAGAATCTGGCTGCAAGTTTTGTAAATGGCTTCCTCAACGCCGGATTTGGAGTGGACAAGTTATTGAGCGAGAATGGGAACAAATGACTGTACAACAACAATGAGCATAATGTTGAGCTCTACACTTTCATTGGGGCTCAATCTGTCCATAGCAGCTTGGTCCTGATTAACAAATACTTATATGCTACTGATCACTACAAGTGGGGCGCTTTATTAGCTTGTAGGATCGACAATTGGTATTCGGAACCAAGTGGATGCAGCTCATTCATTGCTCTCTGATTACATTGTACAACGATTGCTCCATGCGTTTTGTGACTAAGAATTTCTTTACGCTGGATCGAATCGTTCCATTGTCATCGATACTGAGCATGCTTTACTTGGGAAGATGGAAAGCTACCGAAGCTGTTATGAACGCTCTGGAAGTTGTCGATGAGCATCACAAGTCTATGGCCACTACAATGGTAGACATTTGTCCATACGCCGCAGGAACTGGAAAAAACTCCCACTCCACCAAAGCAAAATTTTCCAACGAATGTGCCATATAAAATATTAAAAATAAAATGTTATATTTAATTTCTAACTCCCAACAGTTTCTTCATCAATGGAATGCTCCATATAGAAAAGCATTGCCAGTAAAACAAATATATGCATGGATTGTCCACCATTTTCCGTGATTCAAAACAACTCCCACTGGATGTAAGAATAGTGTGAGACATAATCTTTTGTTAATATAATCTTTCGTAATATTAATCCTTTTCTACTAACAATATTGTGCTTAATTTATTTATAAAAAAATATGGAAACAATTTGCCGCAAGCGTTTACTTTTGCTATCTACGTCACTGAATACCAACATACATACATTATATACTATTTGGGCCCTCATACATTTATGTACCTACCTTTAAAAATCAAATGAATATTATGTATATTGCACCTATCATATAAAGTAAACCTACACTTTCAATGTACATTGTAACATATTTACATACCTACATACATATCTGTATGTAGTGTAGGTACACAATTATCATCCTAATTTACATAATTCATATCTATAATATAGATTTAGGGTGGCAACGGCCGGCGCAGTGGATAAAGTGCTTGATTGCTAACTTAGACGTGTGAGTTCGATCCCCACGCTAGGCGCATTCTTTTCTATACCTTCAATTTTAATTGTATGCCGCCCATGGGTTAAAATGAGACAGTCAATACCTGGTTCTCAATTCCACTGTGCCAAACTAGTGCCGTGCAATTCAAGTTGCATTTAAAAGACCGTAGGTCTAACAGGTATATCGTTAAAATTAAAAAAATATATATAAATAAATTTGTAGGTATGTAGGTACCCAAATAACTATTCCTTGAATCATCCATTCATTCCATTATACTAAAAACTTAGTACATTTAGCTATATTAAAAATAACTCAAATTTGGTTTAAAACTAATAAATAAAAATGAAAAATAGAAACTTGAAGTTTTGAATTGTGGTTCGGGCTCGGGTCACAAATTAAGTGTATAAACATATTTTAAGTTTTATGACTAGGGAATATAACTTATACTTTTCAACAGCATAATATTTATGTGTACAAAGGGCATATAATTCACGCAAAGAAAACATTACCTGCCTTTTCATTTTCGATTACTATTTATTAAATTTGAGTATTCTTTTAATTTCCATTTCAAAAATAATAAATTACGTACAAAACGCAAATCGAGTTAGTACTCGTAATTTCTGCTATCTACGTCACTGAATATGTACCAACTAACTTACATTATGTACTAGGTGGGCTCTCATACACTTATATAAATATATATCTTTAAAAATCAAATAAATATTATGTACGTATATCACAACTATCATATAAAGGGCACGAGTACGATAACTTTGGCGCCAAGATATAATAACGGTTTTTGGTAGAGGGGCTTAATACAAGCATTTTTTACTATGGGAGGGGGGGTCTATCTCACCTCGTTTAGGCGAGAGGGGTAGTTTTATAAAATTTACTTAAAATCTAGACAAAAAATATTTAAAAGCAACGGCAACACTTACAGTTATATATTATACTTTTTTTTAAAAGTCAGAACTCTACAATTTATAATAAATTTTAAGTAAAGTTGTTTCAGTCAATAGTTTTTGAAATAATTGACTTCAAACTCAAAATTTATGAAAAAAAAGTTTAAAAAAATCACTTTGAGTATTATTTTTCTCATGATTATAAATACCAATAAAGAAGTAATTGATGTAGTTACCTGTTCCAATTATTTTTTAATCGAACACTGAAAACTATTCGTTTCTATGTTTTCTAGTTTTTGAGAAAATTCCAGGATAAATAGGATGTATATCAGAAAACAAAATCTTAAATTATTTGTTTATGTATAAAATTTATTAATATACTGACATGGAAAAAAGTATTGGCACACCTGTGTTTTTTTAAAGGAAATTATTTTTTAGTAAAAATTTTAATTCTTTTATAATAATTTATTTTAATTAATTTCATAAAGTATGTGATAACAAAAATAACAATTATATTTTTAAAATAAACAAAAATAACGATAACATAATTCAACTACAGTTTTTTTGAAGAAAAAAGTATTGGCACAAATTAAGAAATTATAAGCAAAATAAATTTAATTTGATAAAGAAAAAAAATTAATAGCGAGTTGGCATTCCCTGATTCTTAATGACTTCTTTGAGTCTATTCTGCATCGAATAAACGAGTTTTTTCGTTGTTTCCGGACCAATTTTAGACCATTCATCAGAAAGCACTGTTCTTAAATGGGATTTGCTAGTAATAGCATGTTTTCTAATTCTTCTATCTTAAACATCCCAAAGATGTTCAATGGGATTCATGTCTGAAGACTCTGGCGGTGTCTTGAGAGTATGAGGAGTATTATAGAGGATCCATTCCTTGACCACATGCGCAGTATGTTTGGGATCATTGTCGTGTTGAAAATAGAAGCTCTCAGCAAGATCCAATTTTTCCGCACTTTTCTTCAGATTATTCTTGAGTATATTAAGAAATACCATCTTATCCATAATGCCATCTATAAAAACTAACTCCCCTACTCCCGATGCCGCCATACACCCCCATAACATGACTCCACCACCACCATGCTTGACTGTTGGAAGCAAATTTTCTTTGTTAAGAGCAGTGTTTGGTTTCCGCCACACCAATTCTCGACCATCATTCCGAAAGATATTAAATTTGCTTCCGTCGGAAAATATAACTTTGTCCCAAAAGTCTGTTTCCTTATTCATGTAAGTTTTTTAGAATTCCAAACGCTTTATTTTGTTACTTTGCTTATAAACGGTTTTGGCCTTGGAGTCCGGGAAAAGTAACCAGAATTATGTATAATGTTTCTGACGGTTTTCGTCGAAATCGTTTTTCCCAATTGTTCGGAAATATCTGCCGCTAATTCAGAGGACGTCACTTTCGAGTTTTTTTTATAGAATTAACGACAGACCTTTCTTCTTTCCTTGTTAACTTCCTTGGTCTTCCACTTCTTTTGTTATTTAACAAGCTGTCTGCATCTTTCAACCGATTTACAATGCTGCGAACAGTATAACAGCTTCTATTGATAATATCCCCGATCTCAGAAAAGGATTTTCCTTTCGAGTGCAGATCTAAAACAATTTGTCTTTCACTATTGGTAGTTTCCTTACCCTTCCTTGACATTTTTTAAAAATCATTAATTAAGATTATAAAAAAAAACTTAACAAAAGCACTAAAACTTCTCAATTTTTATTATTTTTGAGAATAACAAACTTTACTTGACAACGACTTTTATTAAATAAGCGTCTACGATAATAAAAATAAATGGAAAGTGCTTAAAACGGTACATTTTTAGTGAGCAATATAGGGTGTGCCAATACTTTTTTCCGTGCAAAAATGGACTTTTTAAAAATCATTAAAATGTCTGTACTGAAAATGATGAAAAGTTGAATTTTTTTTATAAAATTTATTAGAAAATTTATAAATACAAATTATTTAAAATGAATTTAAAAATAACATCTATTAATTTTCTCTTAAAAGTAATTTAGTTTTAAAATTCATAGCTGTGCCAATACTTTTTTCCATGTTGTACATATAAAATTAAAATTTCAAATAAATTCACTGAATGGCTTTTGAAAAATCGATTTAACTATTTTTTAACATTTGTATGGGAGGTACCGTTATTTCTTATTTTAGGAAAATAGGTTTTTTTAACTATTCAAGATAAAGTGAACAAACTACAAAATACGAAGTTTCGAAAAAATCTATTGATTCTTTTTTGAAATTTTGAGTTTTCAAAAAAATTAATTTGCAAAACAACTGACCTGAATATTTCGTACAATGTAGGCCGTCATACATTTATATATACATAATTATGTGTCCATAAAATCACATGGATCTTATGTATGCATATTGTACTTAAATTATAAATAATAAAGTTAGCGTTTCCGTTACCTCTCTTCGGTATATATTTAGATATTTCTTTAACTTATATTAAATTATTCTAGTAATCAGTACGTACATGTTTATAATTCTGATTGTTTTACACAATTGGAATGGTATCTGTTTTTCTTTTCAAGTTTTAGTTATTCGTTTCGATGAAAATATCATGCGGGAATTGTTGCAGACATAAAAAAGTTTAATTAAGAAATAATTTCCCATCGATTCAAACTCAGAAGTGCAGAATCTGGCTGCAAGTTTTGTAAATGGCTTCCTCAACGCCGGATTTGGAGTGGACAAGTTATTGAGCGAGAATGGGAACAAATGACTGTACAACAACAATGAGCATAATGTTGAGCTCTACACTTTCATTGGGGCTCAATCTGTCCATAGCAGCTTGGCCCTGATTAACAAATACTTATATGCTACTGATCACTACAAGTGGGGCGCTTTGTTAGCTTGTAGGATCGACAATTGGTATTCGGAACCAAGTGGATGCAGCTCATTCATTGCTCTCTGATTACATTGTACAACGATTGCTCCATGCGTTTTGTGACTAAGAATTTCTTTACGCTGGATCGAATCGTTGCATTGTCATCGATACTGGGCATGCTTTACTTGGGAAGATGGAAAGCTACCGAAGCTGTTATGAACGCTCTGGAAGTTGTCGATGAGCATCACAAGTCTATGGCCACTACAATGGTAGACATTTGTCCATACGCCGCAGGAACTGGAAAAAACTCCCACTCCACCAAAGCAAAATTTTCCAACGAATGTGCCATATAAAATATTAAAAATAAAATGTTATATTTAATTTCTAACTCCCAACAGTTTCTTCATCAATGGAATGCTCCAAATAGAAAAGCATTGCCAGTAAAAGAAATATATGCATGGATTGTCCACCATTTTCCGAAATATTAATCCTTTTCTACTAACAATATTGTGCTTAATTTATTTATAAAAAAATATGGAAACAATTTGCCGCTAGCGTTTACTTTTGCTATCTACGTCACTGAATACCAACATACATATATTATATACTATTTGGGCTCTCATACATTTATATACCTACCTTTAAAAATCAAATGAATATTATGTCTACTTACTTATGTATACACTTTCAATGTACATTGTAACATATTTACATACCTACATACATATCTGTATGTAGTGTAGGTACACAATTATCATCCTAATTTACATAATTCATATCTATAATATAGATTTAGGGTGGCAACGGCGCAGTGGATAAAGTGCTTGATTGCTAACTTAGACGAGTGAGTTCGATCCCCACGCTAGGCGCATTCTTTTCTATACCTCCAATTTTAATTGTATGCCGCCCATGGGTTAAAATGAGACAGTCAATACCTGGTTCTCAATTCCACTGTGCCAAACTAGTGCCGTGCAATTCAAGTTGCATTTAAAAGACCGTAGGTCTTACAGGTATATCGTTAAAATTAAAAAAAAATATATATAAATAAATTTGTAGGTATGTAGGTACCTAAATAACTATTCCTTGAATCATCCATTCATTCCATTATACTAAAAACTTAGTACATTTAGCTATATTAAAAATAACTCAAATTTGGTTTAAAACTAATAAATAAAAATGAAAAATAGAAACTTGAAGTTTTGAATTGTGGTTCGGGCTCGGGTCACAAATTAAGTGTATAAACATATTTTAGGTTTTATGACTAGGGAATATAACTTATACTTTTCAACAGCATAATATTTATGTGTCCAAAGGGCATATAATTCACGCAAAGAAAACATTACCTGCCGTTTCATTTTCGATTACTATTTATTAAATTTGAGTATTCTTTTAATTTCCATTTCAAAAATAATAAATTACGTACAAAACGCAAATCGAGTTAGTACTCGTATTTTCTGCTATCTACGTCACTGAATATGTACCAACCAACGTACATTATGTACTAGGTGGGCTCTCATACACTTATATAAATATATATCTTTAAAAATCAAATAAATATTATGTACGTATATTACAACTATCATATAAAGGGCACGAGTACGATAACTTTGGCGCCAAGATATAATAACGGTTTTTGGTAGAGGGGCTTAATACAAGCATTTTTTACTATGGGAGGGGGGGTCTATCTTACCTCGTTTAGGCGAGAGGGGTAGTTTTATAAAATTTACTTAAAATCAAGAAAAAAAATATTTAAAAACAACGGCAACACTTACAGTTATAAATTATACTTTTTTTTAAAAGTCAGAACTCTACAATTTATAATAAATTTTAAGTAAAGTTGTTTCAGTCAATAGTTTTTGAAATAATTGACTTCAAACTCAAAATTTATGAAAAAAAAGTTTAAAAAAATCACTTTGAGTATTATTTTTCTCATGATTATAAATACCAATAAAGAAGTAATTGATGTAGTTAACTGTTCCAATTATTTTTTAATCGAACACTGAAAACTATTCGTTTCTATGTTTTCTAGTTTTTGAGAAAATTGAAAAAACAAAAAAAAATAATTTTGTATGAGATGGGTGCATGTAAAGTTTCTTTTGCATTTAAAGAATCTGGATTTAAAAAAAATAATTGATATTATATACATAAACGTATGTAGGTACATATGTCATGTCCCTATCAATCTCTTTTTTCTAAATATACGGTTAGGTACTTGGCCAAAACTTTAACATTTAATGTATTTGAGCATGAAAATTTATTGCATTATAAAAAAATTTGCATTACCTTTAATGAATAAATGAATTGCTTTACTTGACTCACAAAGATGAACTTATCATTAAAATTGATCCTGAAAGTAAATACCACAAAAAACTCTTTAAAAAGTAGTTTTAAAAACACCCAAAAACCAAAAAACAAAAATAAAGCAAAAATATTTTAGAGAAGGAAATCGTGTCAGAAATAGGAGCTTTGTGCGTATAGAAAAAAGAAACTCT
This sequence comes from Philhelius pedissequus, assembly GCA_910595825.1. Lineage (NCBI taxonomy): Eukaryota > Metazoa > Arthropoda > Insecta > Diptera > Syrphidae > Philhelius > Philhelius pedissequus. Next base: position 220,137,227 of record OU343160.1, on the reverse strand, counting down.
TAATAACCGCATTAACTGTAATAAAATCACAAAGGTAAATATGAAATTTACGATGCAAACAGTGAGATGCCTAAGGGGGGCATGCTGCTCCCCTGCAACCCCCCTGCTTGGGCTCACTATAGGCTTTGGGGAGGGTGAACATTTTATTATATGCAAAGTTTCTTTAAAATTAACGAATCTTTTGGGTTTAAAGAACAAGTATAGTTTTACTATTTTTCAATTACATATCTTAAAAACTAGAAGACATAAAAAGAAGTAGTTTTCTGTGTTTAATAAAAAAATAATTGGAGCAGTTAACTACATCAATTATTTTTTTTATCGATATCCATAATCATGAGAAAAATAATATTCAAAGTGATTTTTGTAACTTTTTTTTCATAAATTTTGACTTTGAAGTCAATTATTTAAAAAACTATTGACTAAAACAACTTTATTTAAAATTAATTATAAATTGTAGAGTTCTGACTTTTGAAAAAGGTATAATTTATAACTTTAAGTGTTGCCGTTCTTTTTTAATATTTTTTTAAAGATTTTAAGTAAATTTTTATAAAATTGCCCCTCCCGCCTAAACGAGGGGAGATAGACCCCCCCCCTACCATAGTAAAAAATGCTTGTATTAAGCTCCTCTACCAAAAACCGTTATTATATCTTGGCGCCAAAGTTATCGTACTCTCCCCATATAAAGTTTATATGCATATATGTATCTACCTAACCTTCATTATACATTATTATGAACCTACATATTTACATACCTAGGCTCCATATACACATGTATGCAGTGTAGGTACATATTACCAACCTAATTTACAGAATTAAAATCCATAATATAGATTTAAATATACATATACATTTGTAAGTAGGTACCTAGTACCTATTTCCTGAAATATACACTCAATCCATTATACCAAGAACTTACTTATATCGGCTTTAAACTTACCTAATTATAATTGCACCTACATACAAACAGCATAAAAGTTTAGCTACATTAAAGAATACTCAAAATTTAAAACTAATAAATCGGCCCTATCACAGAATCCATCGTAATTGAAAATCTTATTATATTTATTTGTTTTAAATTTGTTGATTCATATCAATACCTAGGTACAAGTTTTCATCGATATCAAATGGATTGCATGTACCTCTCAGTTGTTTTCTTTTGATTTTAAGCTTTTGACTTCTTAACAGTTCTATTATGTTTCATCCATTATTTCGACGCTTTCGTACAATTTCTTGAAAAACGAACAATCGCTTTCCTTTTATTTATTACAAAATCTTGCCCCTGAAGTAATTAGGAGGTAATTTAAGACAAAAAATATGCATCTGAAAGTAATTTTGTAATTTTATATTTTTCAAGAACACGAAAAACCTACTTTTAGAAAGAAATTTTTCGAAACCCTTGTTTGATTTAAAAACGGTTTTCAGGATTTAGAAGCTGAGGTAAACTAACACTCAGAACAGTAGCAATCATCGAAATCAAGCAAGTAGTCTGGAATTGAGTTCTGAGTTTTAATTTATGTCAGCTAGTAAATTCTTGAAACCATTTTTAATTCGAGTAAATATTTCAAAAAATTTGCATCTGAAAGTAATTTTCTAATTATTGGTTTTTTAAAAACACGAAAAAACTACTTTTAGGGACTTAGAAGGTTAATTAACACTCAGAACAGTTTATATCATCCAGATCAAGCAAGTACTTTGGAAATAACAGCTTGTCCAAATTAGCAATTCCAAGAAATTTCTACTAATATCAAGGAAAATCTTCAAAGCAGAACCTACGCAAAGCTTTCAATTCCAAGCTACTTGCTTGATTTCGATGATTGTAACTGTTCCGAGTGTTGATTTACCTCAGCTTCTAAATCCTTAAAATCATTTTATAATCAAACAATTATTTCGAATAATTGCTATCTAAGAGTAGTTTTTTTTTGCGTTTTTAAAAAATGAAAAATTACAAAATTACTTTGAGATGCACATTTTTCAAAATACTGCCATTTCGAAACAATTTAACTTATTTGGATGATTCAATAAATACTCACCTATGACATTGAGACACACAGCCTTAAATTTCCCTTGAAAAGAAAATAATTTTGTTCAGCAACAAACTTAAAGAAAATGTAATTGAAAAAAATTAAGTGAATCACAATTTTTAAGCATAATGTATATAAATATAAAGAAAAACACTTTAAAATATTGATACTTAAGTATCTAATTTTATAACCCGGAAATAATGACTTCGTGCTGGGCTTCATGGTCCATTTCTTATTTGTGTATAACCATTGGTTGTGTGGTCTGACCTTTTTGTTCGTCATGATATTGAGATGAATGGCAGGCCATAGAGAAAATAATTACATAGACACGTACTCGTACCCCCCTTGCCGGGCCAACCCGCAATTTTGTTTAAGGTGAGTAAAAGAAAGCTCTCTTAAATTACTCATTTTTTCCTATCCGTGAATTCATGTGAGTGGTGGATTAAAGAACCCCGTTGCTCAAACTGATAGATCATTTTTTTGTTGTTTATTTGTCAAAGCTCAATCTGACAGTTCTCAGTTAGATAACGAGAACTAAATCATTTAATTTTGTTTCCACAGTTGTAAATTGTTATTTATTAATTATTTCATTATTTTTTATTTATTTTACTCAAAAAAATATATTGTGTGTAAGCAGGGAGTTACACTTGATTCGTCACGTGCTGACTCGGTTTGGGCATCGAAAATGAAGTGTGGAGAATGAAACTAAAGAGATTCAAGTAAAATCATTTTAAATTATATTATATTGATTTTAATTTATATTGCTCTTTCTAGCAATTGTTTATTCAGCCAAAAGTGTTCCAGTTTAATGCGAAACTCTATCATAAAAATAGTTCGGCGGTGTTCGGAAGCTGAGTACATATTCTTACCATACGAGTATCCTTATGAGAATTTGGCCAGATTTTCTTGTGCTAGGATATGGCGATTTTGGAAATCAAAATTCAAGTAGTGTTAATTTTTCTAAGTGCCCCGACTCCGATCAAGATTAACTTGGAACAGATTAAACCACCATACCATAGTGCGAGAAGTATTAGATCTTTATATTATGTAACTCATTGGGTATTGACAACGGAGATTTGGGCTCGCCTTTTTGGCAAGAAATATAGCGTGAGTTAGGCAATCTCATGAACGAGATTGATATGCACATGTTGACCGAAAAACCTCTGCCTGTATCTGTAGCTTGTAAACAGATTTTTGGTATATCTGTGGATCAGCATTCAGTCAAGCAGAAATATGGTAGGTTAAATAAAAAAAAAACCTAATTTGAAATATTTTTGAGGGTTTGTTTTTCTTTTAATTTTGTAGGACAAACAGCGCCTACCATTCATCTCAAAATCATGACGAACAAAAAGGTCAGACCACACAACCAATGGTTATACGTAAATAAGAAATGCCCGAAATGGACCATGCAGCCCAGGACGAAGTCACTATTTCCGGGTTATAAAATTAGATACTTAAGGATTAATATTTTAAAGTGTTTTTCTTTTATATATACATTAGGTTTAAGAATTGTGATTCACTTAATTTTTTTCAAATATATTTTCTTAAGTTTGTTGCTCGAAAAAATCATTTTCTTTTCAAGTTAACTGTAATGCTGTGTGTATCAATGTCATAGGTGAGTATTTCTTGAATTATCCAAATAAGGTAGATGGTTTCGAAATGGCAGTATTTTGAAAAATTTGCATCTGAAAGTAATAATTTTTCATTTTTTAAAACATAAAAAAACTACTTTTAGATAGTAATTTTTCGAAGTAATTGTTTGATTATAAAATGATCTTAATGATTTAAAAGCCGAGGTTAATCAACACTCAGAACAGTTACAATCATCGAAATCAAGCAAGTAGTTTGGAAATGAGAACTTTGCGTAGGTTCTGATTTCAAGATTTTCCTTGATATTAGTAGAAGTTTATTGGAATTCCTAATTTGGACAAGCTGTCATTTCCAAAGTACTTGCTTGATTTCGATGATTGTAACTGTTCGGATTGTTAATTTACCTCAGCTTATAAATCCTTTAAATTATTTTATAATCAAACAATTATTTCGAAAAAAATTTCTATCTAAAAGTTGTTCTTTCGTGTTTTTGAAAAATGAAAATTTATAAAATTACTTCCCCATAAACACATTTCACCATAAATTAAGGTGTACACCAATCGCTAATTGTGTTCAAAATTAGATAATCTCGGCTACTAATACGGTTAAATTTAATTCATATAAATATACGCTGTTAAGATCCGGAAAATTCCAACAATTTTAAAAGAAAAAACATTTTTGATTTATATTAATTTTATATGTAACATTCAATTAAGCTTATTATGTGATGTATTATGTATGTTTTTTTAACAAGAAGAATAATCTTCTTTTCGTTTGTAAAATATACATATATATATGACTTGTACACACTTATAATTAATTACTAGATGTACATACATAAACAAATATATATTAGTATTAAAGTATTCGTTATTTGTCATATTAATTCTAACTTACAAATTTAACAAAGTTTGTTTGTTTGTTCAGAGTATTATATTTTTTTGTTTATGTATAGTCCAATAATTGTTTTACAATAATTCACAAATTGTTCTTATTGTTTTATTTACATTATAAATAATTTTACGACTTAAAGCAACCCAAATGAGTTACGAGCATATATTGTTTAAAATTTATCAAATTAATTTATATTTAAAAAAGAATAAAATAATATCACTTCTATATTAATCCTTTCTGGAAATCTTCTACTAATTTCTGAGGTGCATTTTGCCAATACTTGCATCTCTGGAGCAAATGACGAGCAAAAGGTTGTTTTGACTTTAACTGCATTTTACTTTCAGTATCCAATTCATTTATGGAATCAATATCTGCAATGGCAAAGTCTAACAGTTCATGAAGATGCACTCTCGGAGGAAGGCTCCGTGTTCTTCCAGCTTTTGGATCATATTACTACAAATGCGGCGTTGGTGAAGCCATTTACAAAACTTGCTGCCAGATTCTGCATTCGTGAGTTCACTTGAATCGATGGGAAACGTTTATTTCTTAAATAAACTTTTTAATGTGTAAAATATTCCCAGATAATGTTTCAATCGAAACGAAGAACTTAAACTTGAAAGGAAAAACAGATAACATTCAACCAATTGTGTAAAACAATCAATGTACAATGTACTTATTAACATAAGTATAAAAAAAAAATATTAACGTACTAATTACCAGAAAAATTTAATATATTATGTACTCGTATGTTCGTTAATGCTTCGAATTAAAGTTAAATATATATGTATATATATACCGAAGTGAATGTTTTGAATAAAAAAAGAGAACGGAAACGCTCACTGTATGTATCTATAATTTAAGTGTAATATGAATACATAAGATCCATGTATGTATATATAAATGTATGACGGGCTATATCGTATGTAGTATTCAGCTTTTTGGAAATATTTTTTTTTTGAAAACACAAAAATTTCAAAAACGACTACTCAATAATTTTTTGAAACTTCGTATTTGATAGTTTTTTGACATTATCTTAAATAGTTAAAAAAAAACTATTTTCCTTAGATAAGAAACAACGGTACCTCCCATACAAATGTTAAAAAACTGTTAAGCAAAAAATTAATTTTACTATGTTTATCATCCATTTATTTCTGATTATATATATATATATAAGGGATTGGGCATAAAATAGATTTTCTCTGTACGGGCAGGCAATAATAATAATAAGGATAATAAGGAGGTCAACATATAATTGAAACTATACTCCAGTATCTTGGCACTGATATTCAATTCGGGTGCCCTTCTTCAGGCACTTAAGTGTGCGCTTCTCATCGCGCATTTCCTCGCCATTTTTCTTTCCACTCCAAAATAAACTCGCACACGACACTACACCTCTGCACTGATCGGTCTTATTGAGTAACTTTGACGCGGCGAGAGTACAATTCGTTCGTAGGGGCTCGGCGTTCTCCTCATCGAAACGGGACATCTGTTCGAATGTGGACATTATGAGTGTTATAGCCGCTGATAACTTAAGAGGCTCATAAACCTATTCACCAAGCATTAATTATGAATATTTATGAGCGCTCATTAGACTTATGAGTGGTCGCAACCACTCTTAAGTTATGAGCTCTCTCATCGAAAATTAGTTCGAAAACTTTCGAAATAAATTGACATTTCTCTCATCCGTCCTGTGACAACTTGTCTTTGACAAACAATTTTGATTTTCTCTGAAATGAGAATTTTTAGAGTATATGAAATTTTTTTTTTAAATGGTTACAACCCAGCCCATTCCACCTGAGGAAGCAGCTTTTGCCGAAGACCATCCTCTTCCACTTCAGCAGTAAGAAATCGGTACAGAAGAGATCCTGGAAGATGAAGAAGAAGAAGACGACGATAAGGTTCTTTTTCTTTTGTATATACATAAGTTAAAAGTCCATAATAAATTCATATTTTTTTAGAGCGACTCATTTATTGGCAAGAGCGCAGCCGATGAAAAGCAACATCAAATTGAATATATTCAGTTCCTGAAAGACATCGAAGGACAAAATAAAATAGTAGACCAACTGAAAGATAACTATATCAGGCCTGTGAAAATCATTGCTTAACAAAATGTTAATTGAGAGAAATTAAAAACTTCTTCTATGGAAAATGAGAATCTAAAATTGCATTGCATGATTCAGCAGAATGTTTAAATGCAAAATGAGATTCCAAGTCGATGTTGGAAGGAAGTTGTAATCGTAACCACCATTGATAACGATGTGTTTCCAAGTATAGAACTCTATCAATATCCGAAACTATTGGAAAATGAACAAATTAAGCTCGCCACTATATGTTAGGACTGGGACGAACTTGAAGTATAACTCAGACTGGTGTGTGAAGAATTAAAGACCAACAAAGATAGTGTTAACAACAAGGTTTATTTCAAAAATTAACAATACCTTTCCCAGTGACTTTTTGAACCTTTACTTTATACAAAGTGTAAGTCAAAGTGCAATGGAAGTGCAAATAAAGTGCTCTAAAGTACAAATACAGTAGAAGTGCAATTAAAGTGCCTTAAATTGCATTAAATACATTAGAAGTGCACTACAAATTAAATTTAAAATTATAACAAATATAAAGGAAAGATTTGAAATGACAAAAATTTCAATAAACTCAAGAATTGATACACTTGAGAAGGAACTGGCTCAATGCAGGGCAATTGCTTATCTCTCCATATCCGATCTGGAAGCTATTATCAAAGACATGCGAATGCAACGCAGCAATCTTTCTTATATCTTCGACTCAGCTCAGAATCAAATTAAAACACTTAACAGTCATATAAGTTTTTTATCCAATGATCAATGTATTCCAAAAAAATGTTGAAATACATAAGCAGTTTGAAATAGTATGCATTTCTTATTATGTGGACAAAAAGAACAAACATTTAAAGTGATTTGACTACCAAGCGCTTCATCTTGGGAGCCTTCTTCTTTGCTTGTCTTTTTTGTTCCTTGAGCTCCCAACGACCCTGTTTTTCTGGATCGTCTTCAGCAAGAACACGTTCCTTTTCTTGTTTGCGTTTATCTTCCCTGCGTTGGGCAGCTGCTTCAGCACGAGCTGCATGAGTACTTTTAAGAAACTCTTTTTCTACACGTAGACGATTGTTTTCAGCTTTTGATTTATTTTAAACCAAAACAAAAAATATAAGAATAATTTAAAAATCGTATTTATGCGCATATTCTGCTTACATCTTTAGGTAATCGGTAGCTCTTTAACTTTTCCATGATATAAAACACCTAAACAAGCAAAGGCTTAACCGATTCCATGTAACATTTGGTAGGTAAGTTAAAGCCGACCATAAGGATGCGCTTAAATTTAGGATTCTATAAATTATTCGGATCATTCTGTTGAACTGGTCCGTTGAATTCGTCGGAAATAAGAATCTAATCGATGAAATGTTGGTATTTACTTAGAACAGCCAAGACACGTGACTCTAATAATGCCGATGTGGCTTCCGGTAGCTCAAATAGCACTCTAAATCCATTTGGTAAATTAAACCTATCGTCTGGTGTATTGACTAGAATACAGAATTTGTTCTATAAAGTAAAATAAAATGTTAAGAAACACATCTAGTCATTTTTTAATATAAATTAGTTACCAGATAAGCAAGTTGTTTAAAGAGCTTAGTGACTGTTTTCTGAGAGCCAACGCAGAACACAAATGAATCCATTGCGTCTTTAGAGATTTAAACTTTTACATGGATTTGGTCTTGTTGTGGTCTCATTAGATCAGCAAAAAGAGCTACCAGATCTTGACTTTTGAACATCTTAAGTTCGACTAACATGCCTTCTTAGCATGTTCGACCGGCACACCATAAGGTAAATAGACTTTCACTCTCCTTATTAAGGCCAGGATTTTCTTTCTCCATTTTCCCATCATCGCCTTTAAAATATACAATGGTATAGATATTTGCTAAATTTTTAGTTGCTATTAAACTGAAATAAATCCAAGGAGAGATCTAGAATGGGTGTAGCTTTCGAGGTTTCCTTCATCGAAACCGCTTTAACGGCATTATCACTGCCATGATCATAATGAATGATTTGTGGCTGAGGCGGATGTAGCAGATCATGATCCAATTGCTTCATGCCTTCTTTCATGAGATTGTCCACAGTCCGAAGGAGACTCTCTTCTGAGGCAATTGCTCCAGAGAGATGCATATTGTCTTCCATGAGTTGTCATCCAGTGCGGTTATAGTCCAATTGAGGAACTACCGCCGGTAGTGGAGCTAGAATTTCAAAATGAACAATCAAATCGGGGGAGCACTGATTGAATTAACATCCAGTGAATAATGACCTTCTGAAATCCCAAGCACTTTCCAGGTTTTCGAATTTCGAATTTCTAGTCATTCGCGAACTCCGTGCCTGGAGTTATTCGACCGTCTGATATTTCATTACGCTTTGAATATAGCAAATTTCTTGTAAGGAATAAGCCTTGTAATACAAAGCAAGGTGGTCCCATGAGAATATCGCCACACTTCTAATTTGTTGCATTAGAAGGATTTGTAATATTAATTGAATGATGCAGACTCTATAGGATCAGCACCGGTTATTGGTATCTCTGGCGGTTCATCATCGAATTGAAGGTAACTAAAAAAATTATTTTTTTTTGAAAATACATCTTTCAATTTATTTAATCTTAAAATAAACTTACGAATATCTAGTAATTTATAAAAGTTTTTTCTTGGTGTTTTCATTTCTTGGTATCTTGTTGTCACTTTACTGTCAGGTGGCTGTGACTCGTTTTCGAAAACAGTTTGATTGTACAGTTTGAGTTTGCTTGATGAAGAGAGAATTAATCACAATTTTGAACTTCGAAAAATAGTTATGAGGGGTTGGTGAATAGCTCAAATAATTCTCAAGTTATGCGCCTCCTAAACTTAAGAGGCACTTAATAGCGGTCCGTGAATACCGGCCTTAGTATCAGAAATTTCATCCTCGTAAAGGGAAAATGCTTGCGTCATGAAGTCATAGGCAACTGTTTCATGATTGGAATAACCAATTTCACTAATCACTAACGCTCCTTGTAGATAAAACCTTAGAGCAAGCTGTGGCAAGTCAGCATTGGCGAGAACAGCAATTGTGTGCTGCGACAATATTGCAGAATTTTTTGACACTTCTTGTCCCAGTTTTCATCCTCCTCGGCGATGTTTTTATATTTGTAGGCCAATTGATAAGCGGAAAAGATCAATGGTGGAAAAACGTGCTTTATTCTCTGTGGTCCACCGATTCCGAGATGCTTTCTGGCACTTTGTAGAATCTTGTATTGCATGTCGGGATCATCAGATTTCATGAGGTGAGTAAAACTTGATACGATTCCTTGCTCTTCGGCAAACTCCTTGGGGTCGTATATGTCTCCTACATTAACATTAACGCCATCTTCGTCCTTAACCAAAGGAGCAATCATTGTTAGGACTTTGTCGGCAGTTGGAACAAGAAACTCGTTTTCCAGGATAATGATAATGAGGTACAGTGCCAGACTTTTGCGAGAAGTGTAATCGAATTTCTCGAGCAATGGACAAGTTATTTAATAGGATTATTGTTAGGACGTTGTTATAAAAATCGATACAGATGCGAAGGAGGTGGGAAAGCTCCTGATTCACTACCAACGTATGAGAAATATTATTCATGTTCATTCGCTCGAGAATTTGAGTTGTGGTTTCCGGGACCTTACCGACACGATCCTGATAGACTTTTTGGGCGAGGATCAGCAGAGCGAGTTGCAACGATGTAGTGTCTTCCGAGGTCATATCAGTTCGTCTCTGGACAATGTTTGCCACTTGGACACTGAAAACTTCAAAAAGAATCGCCGATCCAGCTTCAGTTGGCTTTGCATTTCTCTGTTTATATGCGGCAAGTCTATCTATCAATGAAAAAATTATATTCTTCACATTTACACCAGTCTCGATCTGAGCGCAGGACTTCAAAAATGGATCCAGATTCTGCAGGTGGTATTCGTCAGGGAACACCTGTATTATGCACTCCATCAGCTATTCCTGGGCGATAGCATCTAACAACTTGCTCGAGAATTCCAGGCAAAATCAATCGCTGATATGTGTCCAGAGAAGCGGATTCCAACTGCGACAATCGCACCAAGTTAGTTCCAACCAAGATTTTCAGTTCTTCATGTTCCTTTTCTCTGCGTGTTTTCTCACTGGAATGACCTTGATGTTGCATTCGTACCCACAATTTATTCATTTCAGCGAAGTTCGTGAGCACAAATTCAATATCACCGATTACATTGCCCTCGTTCTCATCTTCGGCAACCACATCATCCGGGAGTATGTTGCGTGTGCATTGCAGCAGGTAGTTCCACAAAAAGAGTTTGATTTTTATATAAACTAGCCCAAGTGTAATCAGCAGACACAAACGTGGTACTATATTTGTCGAGTACTGCGCAGTCTCATACAAATCTCTGGTACTGCGATTCTTTTGAAAATCCTCAATCGAATAAATCTCCAAATGACACAGTTCGTCCGTGATGGCCATGTGCAACTCATAATAGCTCTTTGGTGATAACTGTGAAGTTCTGATCTGATTTAGCATTATGCTGGTGCATTTAATGGCTTCCATAAGCGATTTTTGTCAAAGAAGTGTTTCATTTGAAATGCTTGCTTTCGGACATTACCAAGTATCTCACTGAGGAGTTTCTCTTCAAAAAGATGAAATCTTTTGTCGAAAAGAGCATATCTTTTCTTGAATGAAACTCGCTATTAAATTATGTAAGGATATTATTAATCCATAATTTCGATTTAAATATTTATTTGTAGGTAGGTACCTATGTAAATATTCCTTGAATCAATCATTACATACAATTTTACGAGTATGTATGTACATATACCTACTACCAGCGTCAATGTTTAGCTACGTTAAAGTTGTTAGCTATACAAGATGAAGTTCGTACGATCGAGTCGTGCATTGTATTTCTTAATGGTTTTTTATCATTTGTATGGGAGGTAACGTAGTAATATTATTTTTTTAACTATTCAAGAAAATGTCAAAAAACTACCAAATACGTATACGATGTATGGGAGCTACGTTATTTGTCGTTTTAAAAAAATGAAAAAAAACGTGTGGGCGTCACCTTTGATTGTTAGATTTTTTTTACGAATGTATAACTTGCCTTATAGTACCTATAATCGCAAGTAAAAAAACATACTTACATAAATGCTTATTGCATTTTTAATTTTAATTTTATGTTTGGCATTAATATAAGATATACTCACTTTGTTCCTTGTGTTGAAAGCGTAGATGTTGCACTCCGAAGTATTTTGCAACATTCCTTACGCATGCATACATTTGAATCATAATATCAATGCAAGTGACCAAAGGAAGACTGACTTTGGAAAGAAAGAAAAAGTATTTGAAATTATTTATTAATTGGGAGCAGAATGATTGTTCCTTGCTCTTCAAAGAAGCCAGGAACATTTCACGTTCATCTTCAACGACTGTCTTTACTTGTAATGCAGACTATTTACCAGCTATAGAGTCAATTCAAACTCTAACAAGTACTGTGTGTAGTAGTTTAGATGATGGACAAATATTTCTTCGACTTCTCGGAGTTTTTGTCGGAGAACATCTGATATAAATAAAAAAATCGAATAATCTTTCTCTGAAAATCGAATTATCTTTTTCGAATATTAAAAAATTGAACGAATTCTGCTTACCGGAACATATCTGTGATTGGGGTCAAGACCTCTGTAGGCCATTTCATAAAGCGGATTTTTTTAACAATAGTATCTCGATATTCGCCTCCCGGGATAAGCAAACCATTTACATCAAAAGCACTTGCACTAAAGAGGACAGAAATCCTTGCAATCTATACATTTTGGATCACGAATCCTTATTACCTCGACACAGTAATCAACGATTTGTATCAATCAAGTTGAGTTACGATAAAGTGCTTTGCAAACTATATCATTTGGATATTACATTGTTTGTATAAGCAGAGATCTTCTTTTAGAAAATTTTCATCAGATACTATTGCGGACACAGAAACTTGTGATTGAATTGAAATCATTACAGGCGGTGAGAAATGTTTCCTTGCGTTAAAATTTGGCAACTAGCCAGTTGCTTGCTGCCCCAAAGGTGGTACAGAACGGACTTGTTGCTGTGATTGTGCTTGGCTACACTTGCCCCGACTACTATGCTTACGTCAGCCTCACCTAAACGTACCTATTGGACCTGCCAGGGTTTTCATATTAGAATAATTTGTTGGTCCTTTGCTTGAACTCTTCTTTGGAGATCTATGGAATGAAGTTGACATTTAGTTCTGTACGGAATAGGAGGGTTGTTGCTCGTTACCACCTGAACATTGTTTTTCTCCTACACTAGCATTGTGACTTTTGTTGGATGAGTTTCGTAGCGAACGTCTACCTACTGTTAGCCCCATCTGCTGCAAACGCAAAAGGTTGGTATAATATCAAATGATATAGTTTGCAAAGCACTATATCTGAGCCGGAACCTAATTTTTGGATACAAAGATAGATTTGAAGAAGTTTGTTGCTATGTGGATTCTATCCGAACAACTTCTTTCCAGACTTCTTCACCCCGATTTGCAGCAACTGATCTACTGCCTGCTGCTCCTGCTTGCGGTTTAAGGGGATTTATTTTGGATGTAGGGTGAGTGATGATCTTTATGCAGGACAGCGCTATCAATGCGGTGTGACTTCTCTCTATGTGTAGTATCATCGTAATATAATAGTACAAATAATTTATTAGTAAGATTCTTATGAAACAACTAAAATATATTATAACTAAATTATTGCAGAATAAAATACGTAATAAACAAAATAAAACTTACCCACTTCCGATATTTGTTCTGAAATTGAATATCTTTTTTTTTATTGTTTTGACATCTGTCAAAATACTCTCCTCGAATTGAGTAAAATGGTCTTTTCTTGTTGTGGAATTTAGGCACATACGCGTTAATATGATATGGTTTGCTTCTACTTTTTGATTGGATTTTCTTCATTTTGAACATACAATGAATAAATATTACTTAATTTGTAAATCAGAATAAACAAAAAGCTTTTATTAGTATGTTTATCTAGCAAAAGTGCAAATGAGCACTCATCCGTTTCGATAAGACTGTGTTGGTGTCTGTCCCATTTAAAATGCAAGGGCAACTAACACATGCTTGTCGAAACGGAGGAAATCCTCTCAATTTAGCTTGTAGGGTGAAAAGATATCGCTCACCTTTATTGGACAACCCGTTGCAAAGATATAGTTGAAAATCTATTCACTGTTCACCTTGAAATACATAATCTGAAAATACTTTGAAGTGTATCTTTGGAACAGGTTATCCTAAAAACTTGGTTGATACCTTTTTGTAATATACTCTTGATACTCTCAAAATCAGCATCAAAAGTTTTTATGTAGAAGCCTTATTGCAAAAAATCACTCTTGAAATACGCATATTTAGAATGATGTATGCGTATTCCTGGAGCAATTTTTTTTAATACAACTTCTTTACAAAAAATGTTGATGCTTTCTTTGAAAGTATGAAGTGCTGATTCTAAAAAGATATCGCTCACCTTTATTGGACAACCCGTTGCAAAGATATAGTTGAAAATCTATTCACTGTTCACCTTGAAATACATAATCTGAAAATACTTTGAAGTGTATCTTTGGAACGGGTTATCCTAAAAACTTGGTTGATACCTTTTTGTAATATACTCTTGATACTCTAAAAATCAGCATCAAAAGTTTTTATGTAGAAGCCTTATTGCAAAAAATCACTCTTGAAATACGCATATTTAGAATGATGTATGCGTATTCATGGAGCAATTTTTTTTAATACAACTTCTTTACAAAAAATGTTGATGCTTTCTTTGAAAGTATGAAGTGCTGATTCTAAAAAGATATCGCTCACCTTTATTGGACAACCCGTTGCAAAGATATAGTTGAAAATCTATTCACTGTTCACCTTGAAATACATAATCTGAAAATACTTTGAAGTGTATCTTTGGAACGGGTTATCCTAAAAACTTGGTTGATACCTTTTTGTAATCTACTCTTGATACTCTCAAAATCAACATCAAAAGTTTTTATGTAGAAGCCTTATTGCAAAAAATCACTCTTGAAATACGCATATTTAGAATGATGTATGCGTATTCCTGGAGCAATTTTTTTAATACAACTTCTTTACAAAAAATGTTGATGCTTTCTTTGAAAGTATGAAGTGCTGATTCTAAAAAGATATCGCTCACCTTTATTGGACAACCCGTTGCAAAGATATAGTTGAAAATCTATTCACTGTTCACCTTGAAATACATAATCTGAAAATACTTTGAAGTGTATCTTTGGAACGGGTTATCCTAAAAACTTGGTTGATACCTTTTTGTAATATACTCTTGATACTCTCAAAATCAGCATCAAAAGTTTTTATGTAGAAGCCTTATTGCAAAAAATCACTCTTGAAATACGCATATTTAGAATGATGTATGCGTATTCCTGGAGCAATTTTTTTTAATACAACTTCTTTACAAAAAATGTTGATGCTTTCTTTGAAAGTATGAAGTGCTGATTCTAAAAAGATATCGCTCACCTTTATTGGACAACCCGTTGCAAAGATATAGTTCAAAATCTATTCGTATTCTATATTAAATAATATGTGTCTAAGAATCACATGAATCTTATGTATGCAGATTGCACCTAAATTATAAAGTTATATGCATATAGCTACCTACCCACCTACATCCTTCATTTTCATTATTATATGCACATGTTTACATACTTAGCTTCCATAAATATATATGTATATATATATATGTATATTTTACTATCCTAACTTACATAATTCAAATCCATAACAAAGATTTAAATATACATTTGTAGATTGGTATTTACCTAAGTAACTATTCTTTTAATCATCTATCCGACGATTCATTATACTAAGAATTAAAGTAATCTTAACTACATCGGCCTAAACAGCTTTAATGTCTAGATACATTAAGGTTGTTAGCTACAACAGCAAGTTCGTGCTATCCAGTCTTGCATTTTATTTAATAATGACGGAGAAAAAGCAGGAGTTTTTTTTTTTTATTCTATACTATACCATACTATGAGACTTACCTTCTCCTTCCATTCCTTGATCATATCGGTACTATCAGCTGGCATTTGATCCGTATAAACCATACACATGTATCCGGATTCGCGCAAGCATCTCTCAACTTCCAGTACTTCATCTGCCGAATTACACAAGACTGCACAACGCTCCAACTGATATTCGCACTTATCCAAACATTTCATACTTGCAATTTAATGGAAACTTTAGCCTTGGCATAGACTGCAGCTTCTAAATAGTCTGCAATGCACAACAAAGGCTGATTAGAAATCCTTACAAAATTAATAAATCGCCGAGTCCATATCTTGGAAGTGACCACCAGTTGAAATGGAATCTTTTCATCTTGAAGAACTGGAGAGATAAGCTTGAAGAGGGTTTCATCAAACTCGGGATTCTCACTCATTATGCTGCCCAAACCATCGATAACTAAAGTTTTACTTGGCGTATGTTGAACAAGTTTTCCTTCTGTAATTACAAGCACACCACACCCATTAAGCAGTTCAATTTTAACATCTTCGTTGTTTCGAAGTCCATATGCTGGGACAATACTAATTTTTGGAGTTGTGCTAGCCAAAATGCGTCGACAATGACGAGAAATACTCTCAACCTGAACGGACGATGGTGCGATTATAATAACTTATCGATTCTAGACGGAAACTCAACATGGAGGCAAATAACACCAGGTTTTACCAGTTCTATTCGAGTTGATCACACAAAAGCAATTGCCACGAACTAAATGCGACCAAGCGTACGCTTGGATGCGATACATTTTAGTCAATCGCATGTGCTCCATTTCTTGGTGGATTTCTGCTGTAAACAAGGCATTCTTCATGCGTTCAATTGGTTTAACATTGTTTTTACTGTGAGCCAATACAAGATGCTTAACGAAATTTGTTTTCAAAGTAGCTTTACCAATGACTTCGGGAAGATTAAGATTGGTTTGGTATGATGGAAGATAAGAATTAGTTAAATTACGAAAGTATTCTTTTCCAGTTAATATTTTCGTAGAACGTATGGATGGATCGGAATTTTCACTAGAAACTCACGAAACAATATATTTTATAAATAAATTACAGGACAAAATACAAAATAAATAAAATAAAACTCGCGCACTTCCAATATTTGTTTTGAAATGAATATCTTTTTTTTTATTGTTTTGTCATCTGTCAAAATACTCACCTCACATTGAGTAAACTGGTCTTTTCTTGTGGTGGAATTTTGGCACGTTCGCATTAATATGCTATGGTTTGCTTCTACTTTTTGACCGGATTTTCTTCATTTTGAACATAAAATTAATAAATATTGCTTAATTTGTAAGCCAGAATCAACAAAAAGCTTTTATTAGTATGTTTTATGTTTGATTAAGGCCTTTAAAAATACAATTTAACTAAAAAGCAATTCATTTTTCAATTTTTGAATTTAACGGATTTCCATTTTAAATATATTAGGTCACCATATCTACCAAAATTGGGATTGCGCACTCCTCCGTTTCGATAAGCCTGTGTTGGTGTCTGCTCCATTTAAAATGCACGGGCAACTAACACATGCTTGTCGAAACGGAGGAAATCCTCTCAATTTAGCTTGTAGGGTGAAAGAGAATAAACCCCCGAAGTCGTGCCTCTATATTAGTTTCTCTATGGTCTGTAGTCTCGGACTAACTGACTCGCTTTGGCCATCGAAAATCAAATGTGAAGAATAAAACTAAAGAGATTCAAGTAAGTTTATTTTAAATTATATTGTATTGATTTTAATTTATATTGTTCTTTCTAGCAAAAAATTCCGCCAAGTGTTCCAATTTAATACGAAACTCGATCCTGTAACACCAGTCTCACAATACTGTGTAGTTCGGCGGTGCTCGGAAGCCGAGTACACATTCTTACCATATGAGTATCCTTATGAGAATTTGGCCAAATCCTCTTGTGCTAGGATATGGCGAATTTGGAAATCAAAATTCAAATAGTGCTAATTTTCCTATGTGCCCCGACTCCGATCCGATCCGAGAAGTATTGGATCCCTACATTATGTAACTCATTGTGTGTCGACAAACGGAGATTTGGACTCGCCTTTTTTGCAAGAATTATAGCGTAAGTTTGGCAATCTCATGAACGAGATCGATATGCACATGCTGACCGAAAAACATCTGCCTGTATCTGTAGCTTGTAAACAGATTTTTGGTCTGTCTGTGGATCAGCATTCAGTCAAGCAGAAATATGGTAGGTTAAATAGAAAAAAACGTAATTTGAAATATTTTTGAGGGTTTGTTTTTCTTTTAATTTTGTAAGACAAACAGCGCCTGCCACATAGGGAAACTAACATAGAGGCACGACTTCGGAGGTTCGTTCTCTTTCACCCTACAAGCTAAATTGAGAGGATTTCCTCCGTTTCGACAAGCATGTGTTAGTTGCCCTTGCATTTTAAATGGGACAGACACCAACACAGTCTTATCGAAACGGATGAGTGCTCATTTGCACTTTTATTAGTATGTTTATCTAGCAAAAGTGCAAATGAGCACTCATCCGTTTCGATAAGACTGTGTTGGTGTCTGTCCCATTTAAAATGCAAGGGCAACTAACACATGCTTGTCGAAACGGAGGAAATCCTCTCAATTTAGCTTGTAGGGTGAAAGAGAACGAACCTCCGAAGTCGTGCCTCTATGTTAGTTTCCCTATGTGGCAGGCGCTGTTTGTCTTACAAAATTAAAAGAAAAACAAACCCTCAAAAATATTTCAAATTACGTTTTTTTCTATTTAACCTACCATATTTCTGCTTGACTGAATGCTGATCCACAGACAGACCAAAAATCTGTTTACAAGCTACAGATACAGGCAGATGTTTTTCGGTCAGCATGTGCATATCGATCTCGTTCATGAGATTGCCAAACTTACGCTATAATTCTTGCAAAAAAGGCGAGTCCAAATCTCCGTTTGTCGACACACAATGAGTTACATAATGTAGGGATCCAATACTTCTCGGATCGGATCGGAGTCGGGGCACATAGGAAAATTAGCACTATTTGAATTTTGATTTCCAAATTCGCCATATCCTAGCACAAGAGGATTTGGCCAAATTCTCATAAGGATACTCATATGGTAAGAATGTGTACTCGGCTTCCGAGCACCGCCGAACTACACAGTATTGTGAGACTGGTGTTACAGGATCGAGTTTCGTATTAAATTGGAACACTTGGCGGAATTTTTTGCTAGAAAGAACAATATAAATTAAAATCAATACAATATAATTTAAAATAAACTTACTTGAATCTCTTTAGTTTTATTCTTCACATTTGATTTTCGATGGCCAAAGCGAGTCAGTTAGTCCGAGACTACAGACCATAGAGAAACTAATATAGAGGCACGACTTCGGGGGTTTATTCTCTTTCACCCTACAAGCTAAATTGAGAGGATTTCCTCCGTTTCGACAAGCATGTGTTAGTTGCCCGTGCATTTTAAATGGAGCAGACACCAACACAGGCTTATCGAAACGGAGGAGTGCGCAATCCCAATTTTGGTAGATATGGTGACCTAATATATTTAAAATGGAAATCCGTTAAATTCAAAAATTGAAAAATGAATTGCTTTTTAGTTAAATTGTATTTTTAAAGGCCTTAATCAAACATAAAACATACTAATAAAAGCTTTTTGTTGATTCTGGCTTACAAATTAAGCAATATTTATTAATTTTATGTTCAAAATGAAGAAAATCCGGTCAAAAAGTAGAAGCAAACCATAGCATATTAATGCGAACGTGCCAAAATTCCACCACAAGAAAAGACCAGTTTACTCAATGTGAGGTGAGTATTTTGACAGATGACAAAACAATAAAAAAAAAGATATTCATTTCAAAACAAATATTGGAAGTGCGCGAGTTTTATTTTATTTATTTTGTATTTTGTCCTGTAATTTATTTATAAAATATATTGTTTCGTGAGTTTCTAGTGAAAATTCCGATCCATCCATACGTTCTACGAAAATATTAACTGGAAAAGAATACTTTCGTAATTTAACTAATTCTTATCTTCCATCATACCAAACCAATCTTAATCTTCCCGAAGTCATTGGTAAAGCTACTTTGAAAACAAATTTCGTTAAGCATCTTGTATTGGCTCACAGTTAAAACAATGTTAAACCAATTGAACGCATGAAGAATGCCTTGTTTACAGCAGAAATCCACCAAGAAATGGAGCACATGCGATTGACTAAAATGTATCGCATCCAAGCGTACGCTTGGTCGCATTTAGTTCGTGGCAATTGCTTTTGTGTGATCAACTCGAATAGAACTGGTAAAACCTGGTGTTATTTGCCTCCATGTTGAGTTTCCGTCTAGAATCGATAAGTTATTATAATCGCACCATCGTCCGTTCAGGTTGAGAGTATTTCTCGTCATTGTCGACGCATTTTGGCTAGCACAACTCCAAAAATTAGTATTGTCCCAGCATATGGACTTCGAAACAACGAAGATGTTAAAATTGAACTGCTTAATGGGTGTGGTGTGCTTGTAATTACAGAAGGAAAACTTGTTCAACATACGCCAAGTAAAACTTTAGTTATCGATGGTTTGGGCAGCATAATGAGTGAGAATCCCGAGTTTGATGAAACCCTCTTCAAGCTTATCTCTCCAGTTCTTCAAGATGAAAAGATTCCATTTCAACTGGTGGTCACTTCCAAGATATGGACTCGGCGATTTATTAATTTTGTAAGGATTTCTAATCAGCCTTTGTTGTGCATTGCAGACTATTTAGAAGCTGCAGTCTATGCCAAGGCTAAAGTTTCCATTAAATTGCAAGTATGAAATGTTTGGATAAGTGCGAATATCAGTTGGAGCGTTGTGCAGTCTTGTGTAATTCGGCAGATGAAGTACTGGAAGTTGAGAGATGCTTGCGCGAATCCGGATACATGTGTATGGTTTATACGGATCAAATGCCAGCTGATAGTACCGATATGATCAAGGAATGGAAGGAGAAGGTAAGTCTCATAGTATGGTATAGTATAGAATAAAAAAAAAAAACTCCTGCTTTTTCTCCGTCATTATTAAATAAAATGCAAGACTGGATAGCACGAACTTGCTGTTGTAGCTAACAACCTTAATGTATCTAGACATTAAAGCTGTTTAGGCCGATGTAGTTAAGATTACTTTAATTCTTAGTATAATGAATCGTCGGATAGATGATTAAAAGAATAGTTACTTAGGTAAATACCAATCTACAAATGTATATTTAAATCTTTGTTATGGATTTGAATTATGTAAGTTAGGATAGTAAAATATACATATATATATATACATATATATTTATGGAAGCTAAGTATGTAAACATGTGCATATAATAATGAAAATGAAGGATGTAGGTGGGTAGGTAGCTATATGCATATAACTTTATAATTTAGGTGCAATCTGCATACATAAGATTCATGTGATTCTTAGACACATATTATTTAATATAGAATACGAATAGATTTTGAACTATATCTTTGCAACGGGTTGTCCAATAAAGGTGAGCGATATCTTTTTAGAATCAGCACTTCATACTTTCAAAGAAAGCATCAACATTTTTTGTAAAGAAGTTGTATTAAAAAAAATTGCTCCAGGAATACGCATACATCATTCTAAATATGCGTATTTCAAGAGTGATTTTTTGCAATAAGGCTTCTACATAAAAACTTTTGATGCTGATTTTGAGAGTATCAAGATTATATTACAAAAAGGTATCAACCAAGTTTTTAGGATAACCCGTTCCAAAGATACACTTCAAAGTATTTTCAGATTATGTATTTCAAGGTGAACAGTGAATAGATTTTCAACTATATCTTTGCAACGGGTTGTCCAATAAAGGTGAGCGATATCTTTTTAGAATCAGCACTTCATACTTTCAAAGAAAGCATCAACATTTTTTGTAAAGAAGTTGTATTAAAAAAATTGCTCCAGGAATACGCATACATCATTCTAAATATGCGTATTTCAAGAGTGATTTTTTGCAATAAGGCTTCTACATAAAAACTTTTGATGTTGATTTTGAGAGTATCAAGAGTAGATTACAAAAAGGTATCAACCAAGTTTTTAGGATAACCCGTTCCAAAGATACACTTCAAAGTATTTTCAGATTATGTATTTCAAGGTGAACAGTGAATAGATTTTCAACTATATCTTTGCAACGGGTTGTCCAATAAAGGTGAGCGATATCTTTTTAGAATCAGCACTTCATACTTTCAAAGAAAGCATCAACATTTTTTGTAAAGAAGTTGTATTAAAAAAAATTGCTCCATGAATACGCATACATCATTCTAAATATGCGTATTTCAAGAGTGATTTTTTGCAATAAGGCTTCTACATAAAAACTTTTGATGCTGATTTTTAGAGTATCAAGAGTATATTACAAAAAGGTATCAACCAAGTTTTTAGGATAACCCGTTCCAAAGATACACTTCAAAGTATTTTCAGATTATGTATTTCAAGGTGAACAGTGAATAGATTTTCAACTATATCTTTGCAACGGGTTGTCCAATAAAGGTGAGCGATATCTTTTTAGAATCAGCACTTCATACTTTCAAAGAAAGCATCAACATTTTTTGTAAAGAAGTTGTATTAAAAAAAATTGCTCCAGGAATACGCATACATCATTCTAAATATGCGTATTTCAAGAGTGATTTTTTGCAATAAGGCTTCTACATAAAAACTTTTGATGCTGATTTTGAGAGTATCAAGAGTATATTACAAAAAGGTATCAACCAAGTTTTTAGGATAACCTGTTCCAAAGATACACTTCAAAGTATTTTCAGATTATGTATTTCAAGGTGAACAGTGAATAGATTTTCAACTATATCTTTGCAACGGGTTGTCCAATAAAGGTGAGCGATATCTTTTTAGAATCAGCACTTCATACTTTCAAAGAAAGCATCAACATTTTTTGTAAAGAAGTTGTATTAAAAAAAATTGCTCCAGGAATACGCATACATCATTCTAAATATGCGTATTTCAAGAGTGATTTTTTGCAATAAGGCTTCTACATAAAAACTTTTGATGCTGATTTTGAGAGTATCAAGAGTATATTACAAAAAGGTATCAACCAAGTTTTTAGGATAACCCGTTCCAAAGATACACTTCAAAGTATTTTCAGATTATGTATTTCAAGGTGAACAGTGAATAGATTTTCAACTATATCTTTGCAACGGGTTGTCCAATAAAGGTGAGCGATATCTTTTTAGAATCAGCACTTCATACTTTCAAAGAAAGCATCAACATTTTTTGTAAAGAAGTTGTATTAAAAAAATTGCTCCAGGAATACGCATACATCATTCTAAATATGCGTATTTCAAGAGTGATTTTTTGCAATAAGGCTTCTACATAAAAACTTTTGATGTTGATTTTGAGAGTATCAAGAGTAGATTACAAAAAGGTATCAACCAAGTTTTTAGGATAACCCGTTCCAAAGATACACTTCAAAGTATTTTCAGATTAATGTATTTCAAGGTGAACAGTGAATAGATTTTCAACTATATCTTTGCAACGGGTTGTCCAATAAAGGTGAGCGATATCTTTTTAGAATCAGCACTTCATACTTTCAAAGAAAGCATCAACATTTTTTGTAAAGAAGTTGTATTAAAAAAAATTGCTCCATGAATACGCATACATCATTCTAAATATGCGTATTTCAAGAGTGATTTTTTGCAATAAGGCTTCTACATAAAAACTTTTGATGCTGATTTTTAGAGTATCAAGAGTATATTACAAAAAGGTATCAACCAAGTTTTTAGGATAACCCGTTCCAAAGATACACTTCAAAGTATTTTCAGATTATGTATTTCAAGGTGAACAGTGAATAGATTTTCAACTATATCTTTGCAACGGGTTGTCCAATAAAGGTGAGCGATATCTTTTTAGAATCAGCACTTCATACTTTCAAAGAAAGCATCAACATTTTTTGTAAAGAAGTTGTATTAAAAAAAATTGCTCCAGGAATACGCATACATCATTCTAAATATGCGTATTTCAAGAGTGATTTTTTGCAATAAGGCTTCTACATAAAAACTTTTGATGCTGATTTTGAGAGTATCAAGAGTATATTACAAAAAGGTATCAACCAAGTTTTTAGGATAACCTGTTCCAAAGATACACTTCAAAGTATTTTCAGATTATGTATTGCAAGGTGAACAGTGAATAGATTTTCAACTATATCTTTGCAACGGGTTGTCCAATAAAGGTGAGCGATATCTTTTTAGAATCAGCACTTCATACTTTCAAAGAAAGCATCAACATTTTTTGTAAAGAAGTTGTATTAAAAAAAATTGCTCCAGGAATACGCATACATCATTCTAAATATACGTATTTCAAGAGTGATTTTTTGCAATAAGGCTTCTACATAAAAACTTTTGATGCTGATTTTGAGAGTATCAAGAGTATATTACAAAAAGGTATCAACCAAGTTTTTAGGATAACCCGTTCCAAAGATACACTTCAAAGTATTTTCACATTATGTATTTCAAGGTGAACAGTGAATAGCTTTTGAGCTATATCTTTGGAACGGGTTGTTTTGATCTTGGAGCTAACAACTTTCATGTAGCTAAACATTGGCGCTATTTAGTATGTAGGTAATCTAGTTATCCTATGCAGGTTTGAAGTCGATGTAAGTATGATTACCTTGATTCTTAGTACAATGACTTGTCGAGTGGATGATTCAAGGAATAGTTACACATGTACCTACCTACAAAAGCATATTTAAATTTATAGTATGGATTTTAAATTTGTAATATAGGAGAGTAATATGTATGTAGGTACATACATAGATGGAACCTAGATGTAAACTACCCTACCTACCATGTAAACATATACATATAATAATGAACACGAAGGATGTAGGTGGGTAGGTAGCTATATGCATATAACTAAAAGAAGTTTTTTTTTAACTATTAAGATAAAGTCAAAAAAATACCAATTACGTAGTTTCGAAAAAATCTATTGATTCGTTTTTGAAATTTTGAGTTTTAAAAAAAATATATATTTCCAAAATAACTGAACTGAATACTTCATAGGATGTAGGCCGTCATACATTTATATATACATAATTATGTATCTTTAAAAATCACATGGATCTTATGTACATATGCATATTTCACTTAAATTATAAATAATACAGTGAGGGTTTTCGTTACCTTTTTTTATTCAAAACATTCTCTTCGGTATATATATACATATTTATTTAACTTATGAAACATTACCGACCATACATAATATATATTAAATATTATTCTAGTAATCAGTACGTAAATATTTTTTTATAATTCTGTTCTTATTAGAATGTCTTACACAATTAGATGAATGTTATCTGTTTTTCTTTTCAAGTTTTAGTTCTTCGTTTTGATTGGAATTTGTTCTGGGAATTGTTGTACACATAAAAAAGTTTAATTAAGAAATAATTTCCTATTGATTCAAGTGGACTCAGGAATGCAGAATTTGGCTGCAAGTTTTGTAAATGGCTTCGCCAACGACGGATTTGGACTGGACAAGCTTTTGAGCGAGAATGGCATCAAATGACTGTACAGCAACAGCTCATTCATTGATTTCTGATTAAATTGAAAAACAATTGCTCCATGCGTTTTGGTACAATTATGTGACTAACAATTTCTTTACGCTGGATCGAATTGTTCCACCTTCATCGATACTAGGCTTGCTTTACTTGGGAAGACGAAAAGCCACCGAAGCTGTTATGAACGCTCTGGAAGTTGTGGCTTCACAAGTCTATGGCCACTGCAATGGAGACATTTGTCCATGCGCTGCAGAAACTGGAAAAACTCCCACTCCACCAAAGCAAAATTTCCCAATGTGCCATATAATCCATTGGTGCATACACACAATAAACAGCCATATAGCTATAGGTAAGTTAGTTGAAACTTTACACAAAAATAAAATGTTATATTTAACTTCTAACTCCCAACAGCTCCTTCATCTTCATGGCAATCGAATTCTCCAAAGAGAAAGCATTGCCAGTAAAAGAAATATATGCATGGATTGTCTAGCATATTCCGTGCTTCAAAGCAACTCCCACCGGATGTAAGAATAGTGTGAGACAAAATCTTTTGTTAATATAACATTTCGTAATATTAAACCTTTTCTACTAACAATGTGATCGAACACAAGAGCAAGTACATATGATCCAACCGTGCATTTAATTTATTTATAAAAAATATGGAAACAATTTGCCGCAAGCTTTTACTTTCCGATGAATTTCCATATCAGGAACAAAGCAAATATTTTTCAACCAACAAAGAGGTAGAACTACTCAACGACGAAAAATGAAAAGAATTCATAGTAAGTAGAATAACTTAAGTTTTTTTTTGTTTAATGGATTGCTAATATATTTTATTATAATATGTTATGTTATAAACAAATTAATTACTATAACAAATTTACTAAAAATCAATAAAATCAATTTTTTGCGATCTAGAATTACGGATTACTTTTTGCAAATTTTACAATTTAAAAAATTCGAACCCGAAATTTTAATCAAACTTGATATTCCGTCTGTCTCTCTATCGGTCGATATAAATATGTATATCCATTTCTTCTACCTAATTATATTTCATTTTTACGCATAATAATGACTTAATTACATACATACACATGTTTTTGCTATCTACGTCACTGAATACCTACCTACTTACAGTATATACTATTTGGGCTCTCATACATTTATATACCTATATATGATTAAAAATCAAATGAATATTATGTATATTGCACATATCATATAAAATTATATGCATATATCTACCTACTTATCACCAACTTACACTTTCAATGTACATTGTATGTATACACATTAACATGCCTACATATTCATATCTGTATGAAGTGTAGGTACACAATTATCATCCTAATTTCCGTAATTAAAATCTATAATCTATATTTAAATATAAATTTGTAGGTATGTAGGTACCTAAGTAACTATTCCTTGAATCATCCATTCAATCCATTATACTAAAAACTTACCTACATATTTGGACCTACCTACTAATAACGTCAATGTTTAGCTACATTTAAAAATATTCAAATTTAGTTTAAAACTAATAAATAAAAATGAAAAATAGAAACTTGAAGTTATGAATTTGGATCGGGCCAGAGCAAATTAAATTTATAAACTTTAAACTTTAAATTTATAAATTTGACTATTCTTTCAATTTCCATTTCAAAAATAATAAATTACGTACAAAACGCAAATCGAGTTAGTAGTTTCTGATATCTAGGTCACTGAATATGTACCAACCTACATACATTATGTACTAAGTGGACTCTCTGACATTTATGTAAATATATATCTTTAACAATCAAATGAATATTATGTATATTAAAACTATTATATAAAGTTTTATATGCATATATGGGTCTACCTAACCATAACCATCCAACACTTTCATTATACAATATTATGTACCTACATATTTACATACCTAGGGTCCATATAAATACATATGTATGTAACGTAGGTACATTTTACCATCCCAATTTACAGAATTAAAATCCATAACATAGATTTAAATATACATTTTTAGGTAGGTACCTAGTAACTATTTCCTGAAACATACAATAATTCTATTCATTATACTAAGAACTTACCTACATCGGTTTTAAACTTACCTAATGATAATTGGACCTACATACTAACAGCGTCAAAGTTTAGTAACAATAAAGAAAACTCGAAATTTAAAACTTATAAATCGGCCCTATCGCAATCGAAAATCTACTGCGAATCCTGAAAAATCTATCATAGCATCCATTAGTAGTCGAAAATCATAAAATCGGATTTCATAATCTCTAAATATTTACAGATTGTTTAATTTTTATTTTACAGATAGTTTTTGTGGGAAATTTGCTGCGTGTGAATCCAATTTCTATGAAACTGCTTGCCTATGCCATGGAGCCTTGTGTTTTGATTCAGTTCAATGGAGAAATATCTGCTGCAGTAAATGATACCGATGACGACACACACACCAACACCGACGACGCGAAGCACAGGCGACAACTGTTGCAGATGATTCTGCCTCACAAACTGCAAGACACCACATCATCCACCTCATCCAATATTGAAATAAAAGAGGATCATAATAAATAACATTGATTGTGTTCCTGGCAAAAATGAGATTATTCTATTCTTCATAATGTTCTATATATCTCTGTGAGCAGCAAACTTATTTGTACTGAATAATAATAATAATTTAAATTATTTTGTGTTGTCATTAATACAATATTTATATATATATACATGTATATGATTCTTTCTTTATTTTCGGGAATGTTTGTTCAACTTCACCTTTAAAAAAAAAACGGTCTAATTTTAAAAACACGAAAGAACTACTTTTAGATAGCAATTTTTCGAAATAATTGTTTGATTATAAAATGATTGAAGGATTTAGAAGCTGAGGTTAATTTACACTCAGAACCGTTACAATCATCGAAATCAAGCAATTAGTTTGGAAATTAGAGCTTAGCGTAAGTACTGATTTCAAGATTTTTCTTGATATCAGTAAAAATTTCTTGGATTTGCTACTTTGGACAAGCTGTCATTTCCAAAGTACTTGCTTGATCTCGATGATTGAAACTGTTGTGAGTTTTAATTTATGCCAGCTTGTAAATTCTTGAAACCGTTTTCAATTCGAGCAAATATTTCAAAAAATTTGCATCTGAAAGTAATTTTGTAATTTTTCATTTTTTATAAAACACGAAGAAACTACTTTTAGATAGCAATTTTTCGAAATAATTTTTTGAATTTAAAATGATTGCAGGGATTTAGAAGCTAAGGTTAATTTACACTCAGAACCGTTACAATCATCGAAATCAAGCAAGTAGTTTGGAAATTAGAGCTTAGCGTAAGTTCTGATTTCAAAATTTTTCTTGATATCAGTAAAAATTTCTTGGATTTGCTACTTTGGACAAGCTGTCATTTCCAAAGTACTTGCTTGATCTCGATTATTGAAACTGTTGTGAGTTTTAATTTATGTCAGCTTGTAAATTCTTGAAACCGTTTTCAATTCAAGCAAATATTTCAAAAAATTTGCATCTGAAAGTAATTTTGTAATTTTTCATTTTTTTTTAAAACACGAAGAAACTACTTTTAGATAGCAATTTTTCGAAATAATTTTTTGAATTTAAAATGATTGCAGGGATTTAGAAGCTAAGGTTGATTTACACTCAGAACCGTTACAATCATCGAAATCAAGCAAGTAGTTTGGAAATTAGAGCTTAGCGTAAGTACTGATTTCAAGATTTTTCTTGATATCAGTAAAAATTTCTTGGATTTGCTACTTTGGACAAGCTGTCATTTCCAAAGTAATTGCTTGATCTCGATTATTGAAACTGTTGTGAGTTTTAATTTATGTCAGCTTGTAAATTCTTGAAACCGTTTTCAATTCGAGCAAATATTTCAAAAAATTTGCATCTGAAAGTAACTTTGTAATTTTTCATTTTTTTTAAAACACGAAGAAACTACTTTTAGATAGCACTTTTTCGAAATAATTTTTTGAATTTAAAATGATTGCAGGGATTTAGAAGCTAAGGTTAATTTACACTCAGAACCGTTACAATCATCGAAATCAAGCAAGTAGTTTGGAAATTAGAGCTTAGCGTAAGTACTGATTTCAAGATTTTTCTTGATATCAGTAAAAATTTCTTGGATTTGCTAATTTGGACAAGCTGTCATTTCCAAAGTACTTGCTTGATCTCGATGATTGAAACTGTTGTGAGTTTTAATTTATGTCAGCTTGTAAATTCTTGAAACCGTTTTCAATTCGAGCAAATATTTCAAAAAATTTGCATCTGAAAGTAACTTTGTAATTTTTCATTTTTTTTAAAACACGAAGAAACTACTTTTAGATAGAAATTTTTCGAAATAATTTTTTGAATTTAAAATGATTGCAGGGATTTAGAAGCTAAGGTTAATTTACACTCAGAACCGTTACAATCATCGAAATCAAGCAAGTAGTTTGGAAATTAGAGCTTAGCGTAAGTACTGATTTCAAGATTTTTCTTGATATCAGTAAAAATTTCTTGGATTTGCTACTTTGGACAAGCTGTCATTTCCAAAGTACTTGCTTGATCTCGATTATTGAAACTGTTGTGAGTTTTAATTTATGTCAGCTTGTAAATTCTTGAAACCGTTTTCAATTCGAGCAAATATTTCAAAAAATTTGCATCTGAAAGTAATTTTGTAATTTTTCATTTTTTTTAAAACACGAAGAAACTACTTTTAGATAGCAATTTTTCGAAATAATTTTTTGAATTTAAAATGATTGCAAGGATTTAGAAGCTAAGGTTAATTTACACTCAGAACCGTTACAATCATCGAAATCAAGCAAGTAGTTTGGAAATTAGAGCTTAGCGTAAGTTCTGATTTCAAGATTTTTCTTGATATCAGTAAAAATTTCTTGGATTTGCTACTTTGGACAAGCTGTCATTTCCAAAGTACTTGCTTGATCTCGATGATTGTAACTGTTCTGAGTGTTAATTTACCTCAGCATAGGGCTATAATACTTACCTATGTGTCATTGAGACACACAACATTACATTTCCCTTAAAAAGAAAAGAATTTTTTTGAACACCCATAAAGAAAATGTAATCGAAAAAAATTAATTGAATCACAATTCTTAAGCTATATACATATATATATACATAAGGAGAACACTTTAAAATATTCAGCCCAATGTATTTAATTATATTATCTGGCAATAATGACTTCCTGTTGGGCTTCATTGTTTGTGTGGTCTGACCTTGTTGTTCGTCATGATTTTGAGATGAATGGCAGGCGCTGTTTATCCTACAAAATTAAAAGAAAAACAAATACTTAAAAATACATGAAATTAGGTTTTTTTGTATTTAACGTACCTTATTTCTGCTTGACTGAATGCTGATCCACAGACAGACCAACAATCTGTTTAGAAGATACAGACCGAGGTGTTTCGGTCAACATGTGCATATCGATCTCGTTCATGAGATTGCCACTGACGATATATTTCTTCCAAAAAGATAATATGGCTACTTTCTCAGCGATTCCTTCTTTCAGTTTATCGAGATCTCTGAAAGTTTATAAGAAAAACATCGATTAGATATGAATTTGCACTTGCAAAATAAAGGTTTACTTACTCTATCATTTTGCTGGGGAAATTGTTTCCGGTACCAAAACATGTCCTGTCGAAGAATAGATTCCAAGAAAAGCTTTCTATATTTCTGTACTACAGCAACAACCCGCCACTACTAATGGCTCATTGTATTGTTGTTTCTCTATACATAGACGAGACACTTCATGTGGCAGCGAATCGCTTATTCGTGAGATTTCACATTGTGTCCGCCAATGTGAAGCCTCCTTTTCTAAATAACCAATTCGATCTTCACTTTTTGTTGATGGATTGGTTTTTGTGTAAAGTGGAGTGGTTGGTGGTATCACTCCCAGATGAACTAAGTACGTCTTCACTCCCAATCTAAAAAAAAACAACAAAACAATTATAGAAAACAAGAAACAATTGGGTTTGGTTTCTGAGTTTCCAATCTAAGATATACCTTTGGATGTACGCTTTCCATCGGATCTCCGTCATTGTGGCCAAATCTTCATCAAACAAACATAAAAAAAGAATTTTTTTTATATATACATATATTTCTTTTATTGAAATAAAGAATAATTAAATAAATATGAAAAAAAACTTACCAAATGTGAAAAAAAAACTATTATTTATGTTTTGGTAATTAGAAATGTCAGACAGACTTTTGACAAACCAAAAACAAAAAAAATTATCTGTCAGTTTGAGCAATAGTGTTTTTAATCCACCACTCACATGTATTCACGGATAGGAAAAAATGAGTAAATTAAGAGAGTTTTCTCTTACTCATCTAAAAAAAAATTTGCGGGTGTTTAAGGCAAGGGGGGTACGAGTCGCGCCTCTATTTAATTATTTTCTCTATGTTTACTATGTTGTGTTGTTGGTTTTAAAGTACCTAGGTAAGAATTCGCCTGACTCGTTACCTCTTCAGTTCATCCACTGGTATTATCTTCGTAACGTTTGATTTTGGGAACCGTCTCTTTTCCAATCGCGAAGCCAAGATATCTCCAACACCTATTTTTGTTGCTTTTGCAAAATACTGGTTAAGTAAACTAATGGTTGATTATACCATGGTTGCCCTCAAACTCGCCAGTATTTTGCAGCCGCAACAGAAAGTAAAGCGGAAAGGAAGGAATCGAAGAATCACTTTTGTTGCGGTAAATTTGACCGTAACAATACGAAAATATTTTCTTTTTGAAAAATCGGTTTTTCAAAAACCATTCAGTGAATTTTTTTGAAATTTGAATTTTATATGTACATTAATATTTTCAAAATGGCGTTTCATTTTTTTTCTAAAAATATTTTTAAAATTTTGTACATAAACAAATAATTAAAAGAAATTTGTTTGATATACATCTTATTTATCCAGGAATTCAAATGGCATTTTTACTTTTCCTCAAACTATAACAACTAAGCAATATGCAAACAATAATTATGTGTATATTATCCAAATGTATAAGCTTTAATGAAACTTGAAAGCTATGCCGGCAGATTGAATCGGACTGTTCTTTGGCTCCTGGTTGCGGTGGCTGATGGGGTTTCTGTTTCGTCACCCTCCTCTTCACCGTAAAGCATGAATGCTGGTTTAAGCCTATCGATTGAGATCGGTGTGTTTCTTCCTCTGACGAGAACCACAAAGTATTTTTCGGGTCTTTCGCGCACTTTATATGGTCCATCATAAGGTGTAAAAGAAGAGTGACGTATATGGTCGTGGCGGAAGAGGACATGTGAGGTGTTTCCGATGTTTTTAAATACAAATGTTGAGCGCTGTTCATGACGTGACATTTCTTGTGGAGCTAGGTTTTTAAAATGCGTTTGCAAGATTTGCACTAAGGCTGGAGCTGATGTGTTTCGAATCGATGGACTTAGAAATTCTCCTGGTAAACGAATCGGCTCACCGAGGACAAGTTCGTTGAGTAGGTGTTGCTTGAAGATCCTCTTTGAAAGCCGCCCGGAGTTTGAGAAGTACAATAGGTATAGCTAAAGTCCATGTATCCCAATTGCATAGCAGTGCTGCTTTAAATTGCCGATTAAAGCGCCCTACCAGTCTATTTAACTACGGATGGTGGGGCCTCGTTCGCAAATGTT
This sequence comes from Philhelius pedissequus, assembly GCA_910595825.1. Taxonomy (NCBI): domain Eukaryota; kingdom Metazoa; phylum Arthropoda; class Insecta; order Diptera; family Syrphidae; genus Philhelius; species Philhelius pedissequus. The sequence goes on along the minus strand of OU343160.1, from coordinate 220,104,460 downwards.
TGCAGCCAAACATTTTTGTTAGGCATTTGAACAAGTCTGATTCGAACTGTCTCCCTAAGTCCGAAGTAATCCGCAGTGGAACACCAAAACGTGCAATCCAGGATATGAGCAGAGCTTCTGCTACAGTTTCGGCGGTTCCATTTGATAAGGCGACGGCTTCAGGGAATCGTGTGAATGGTTCGATGACTGTAAGATATTGATTAAAACCTCTGGATGGTACGAGGCTGACGAGGGCAACATGTATATGCTCAAAATTGTTTGTCATGTTGTTTTGTTCGCTTGGCACGGTATGCAGCACTTGACCCATTTTGAGCAATCTTTGTTCATCGAAGGCCAGAAAATAGGTCAGTGATAATTTTCTTTGAGGCGCGTTGACCAGGATGTGCTAAAGAATGCAAGGAGTTGAATATTCTTTTTCACAGATGAAGAGGCACATAAGATCGTTTTCCGTCGGTGGAGATATCGCTGTAGATTTCGTCTTCAGAGTCATCGACTTTTATACGGCAAAGTTGAACGCTGGACGATGGGCTATTGAGGATGTATCGGTGTCATTAATTTGCGCTTCGCCTATCTCGCTTGACGTACAGCTTCATAGACGGCGTTGAGCTCCCTGTCGTAGGTCGAGCGTTTCTGTGTTGAAGGCGACAGTTTATGGCTAAAAAAAGCTAAGGGTTGGCAAAGACGTTGACGTCGCTGCTGGAGTACTGCTCCGATGCCCTGTTCTGATGCGTCTGTAAAAATCGACCACTCTGCGTTGAAGTCTGGATGGGCGATTATAGCAACCGACGCAAGGGCGTTCTTGTTGTCCGTGAATGATTTTTCCAACGCTGGCGTCCAATCGATCGGGTGGGAGTTTTTGATGCCTGAAGCTTTGAGTTGGTCGTTGAGTGGTCCGAGGATCTCAGCTGCGTCCTTGACAAACTTTCTATAGAAATTACCGGTGCCAATAAACGCACGAAGTTTCTTTACACTTGGGGTCGCAGGGAATTCTAAGATGGCTTGCACTTTCACCGAGAGTGGGAAAATCCCTTTAGCCGACACGAGATGTCCCAAAAACTTCACCTCATTTTTCCCGAAGACTGATTTGGCCACGTTTTTCACAAGTCCAGCATCCTGTAGTCGTTGAAATACAGCTCGGAGATGCTCAAGATGCTCCTGTTTGTTTCTTAATGCTATGAGCAGGTCATCGATGCATGGGAAAACAAAGTGAAGGTCCCGCCTCACCTCATCGATGAACCTTTGGAAACGTTTGCGCAGGCCAAATGTCATAAAGGGAAATTCAAACAGGCCGAATGGCGTGATGATGGCCGTTTTTTCGCTGTCCGATGGGGCAACGGGAATTTGATTGAATGCCTGAACCAGGTCAATGGTAGAAAGTACTTCTTTCCCTTGCAAGTCTGCTGTGAAATCCTGAAGGCAGCGGATGGGGTACGCAACTGTAATAGTTCGGTCGTTAAGAGGCCTGTAATCGCCGCAGGGGCGCCATTCTCCACACTTCTTTTTGTCAAGGTGAAGAGGTGAGGACCAGGAGCTGTCAGCACGACGTGCAGCACCGTTCAATAATTTTGACGAATTCAGATTTCGCTATCTTAAGACGATCTGGAGCAAGTCGACGTGCCTTGCTAGAGATTGGAGGTCCGTTTTTTGTTTTATGGTCTTATCTCTTGGCCGCCCCTGGTTGTGTCATGGCAAAAAATGAATTGAGAAGTGTTGCATAAGGCTGATTGATGCATGCTTAGATTGTGGCTATAGATGAAAGCTGGATGTTTGAAAATACGCCCTGCATTGGTATTCCTGTGTGTTTGTCGATGATTCGTTGTTGCTTTACATCCACAAGCAATTCGTAGTGGCCTAAAAAGTCGGCCCCGATAATAGTGCGGATGACATCAGCAACAGTAAACTGCCATGTGAATTGTTTTTGTAGTCCAAAGTCGAGGTCAAATTTAATCGTGCCATAGGTGTTAATCAGCGAGCCGTTGGCAGCGAATAGCTGATAGGTTGAAATCGGACGCGGTGCTTGTGTTTTTTGCAGCGGGTAGATTGATACTTCCGATACCGTATCAATTAAAAACTGTTGTTGAGAACTTCTATCGGTGAGAAAAAGGTGGCGGTGTAGGGTATGAGGATCGTGTACCGCCATTATTGATCCTCGGTCCCGCTTTTCTGAAATTGACAACCGGGCGGCAATTGCGTGCCTCGGTACCATATTTGTTGTGGAACCAACAGATGTTTGATTGTTTAGGTACTTGCCTGGATTTGGATTTATTTCTGGTACTGGTGTTGCTGCTGGTTCTTTGTTCCTCCGCGTTCAGAAAATGATACAGATAGTGCTGCAACTTCAGCGGTTAGAACGGAAATTTGTCGATGAAGATCATCTTCTACAGCTACCGTTGCTGGCGCAAAAACCTCGTGCAATTTATTGGCAATATCACTCAAGTCTGTGACACTCAAAGATTTTTGGGCGACTAAGCAAGCTTGCGTTTGTGATGGAAGATGTGAAAGCCAACGTGATTTTAACACCTCCTCGTCGATGTGGCGCACCAAACTTTTCAAGTATCGTAGGTGCTGGGACGGTGTGCGATCTCCCAGATTCTCTTTATCCAAAAGTTGAATGATCTTTGCTTCTCTGGATTTTGAGAAACGGGAAATCAGTGTGCATCTCAAAGTTTGGTACGTGGTGTCTTCTGGTGGATTAATTATTTTATCTTCCACATCTGCAGCGGAGCGCGTGTCAATGAGTAGAATAGTGTGGTAGAATTTATCACCAAAGCGCTGGTCTTTCGGGTCTGAAAGGAGGAGCTCTAATGTCGAACGGTAGGCGGCGAGTAACCAAATCGATGTTGCCACGTGTGTTGGTGTGATTACCGCTGCCATGCGGCGTGATATTTTCGTGAGCAGTTGTTGAATCAGGCATAGAAATAAACTACTTGCTCAAGCACAAAAAAACACTTTTTTAATTAAAAAAATTGAAAAACTTCGGGTCGCCAATGTTGTGCCGTGGTTCCCACTAACAAAAAGTCAGCATCAACTTAGTTTTTATACTATTTATTGTTTAACAATTTTTCTTTAAGAATAATTAAAATTTTATTTAAGCTAAGAGATGTTGCTGGCTGAAGGAGAAAACGAAGACTATCGGACTGAGTCGAATGTTGAAGATGGTCTGATCTATTTGTAACTGTGTCGCTGCAAACGGTTATTGCGATTCCTTGTTGCTCCGTGTCGCAGTGTGTATTTAGTATGTGTGTGTCACCTAATGCACATAAATGACCCTCATTATGAATAGCGAATCGAACATTCGATAAGTTTAGTGAACTTCGATTATCACGGTATTATTATTAGTGAACTTCAACATTCCATTAAAAATAAATGGTGCCAAAATGAATTCCAATAAGAAAACATATGCATGTTAAATGGGAGTGGCCGTGGCGCGATAGTTGTGTGTTCGCCTGTCAACCTTATGGTCACAGGATCGATCCCTGCCGTAGTCTATGTCTTCTTATTTTTGTATTAAAAACCAATTCTAAAAGTAAATGTCATGCAATGAGTTGCTGGTTTACCCATTACATGCTGTTAAGGCATAGAACTAACAACATGTGATTGAGTAAATCTAGTATACCGATAAAATATGACAGAGAATAAAAAAATTAATGCGAATTATAAGGGACATAGATAAATAAGACACGGAAATTTCTCCGCATTCGTTCAGCCTCCATCCCTGGAGATAAAATCTGAGACAACAACCACCTACAGGCTCCGAATATCGGGCCACACATCTTTCCTATCATTCTTTCTCTTCCTTAACCTCACCCTCACGCCCGCGCTGTGTTGAAACATTTAAAGGTTATTCATAATCCCTTGAGCGCGTGTAGATTATAAAAAAAAAATGCCAAATGCTGTCTGTTTTGCCTTTATTTTTTGTTTTGTGTGCTTAATTTTGTATTTTTCGACGACTTAATAAAAAAATCCAAGGGTTAAAAATGAGACAGTCAATACCTGGTTCTCAAATCCACTTTCTCAAACTTGTGTCGTGCAATTGGTCCTTATGATAAGTTATTATATTTATTTATTTAACAATATTCACAATTTGCACATAAATACCCATTTCTTTTGTCGGTCATTACGAAAAATAACTAGAAACTTTTATCAACCATAAATAGAAAATTATTACCGGCACAACAATTCGCTAACGTTATCACTAAATATTTTAATTCGATAGTATATCACACATACATAGGTTAGATAAGAAGCGAGCTAAGTTTGAGCGAATCGCTACTCGTAATACGAAATTAGTGAATTCGCAAGATTTTGAGTTCGATATTCATAATGAGGGCCTATAGTTATATGCATATAGCTACCTACCCACCTACATCTTTCGTGATCATTATTATGTGTATATATTTACATACGAGTATCTAGGTTGCATCTATGTATGTACCTACCTATTACTCTCCTATCTTACATAATTGAAATCCATACTCATAATTTAAATATGCATTTGTAGGTAGGCACATGTGTAACTATTCCTTGAATCATCCATTTGACCATTTGCACATAAATACCCATTTCTTTTGTCGGTCATTACGAAAAATAACTAGCGGCAGGTTAACGCAAGTAAATTAGAAACTTTTATCAACAATAAATAGAAAATTATTCCCGGCACAACAATTCGCTAACGTTATCACTAAATATTTTAATTCGATAGTATATCACACATACATAGGTTAGATAAGAAGCGAGCTAAGTTTGAGCGAATCGCTACTCGTAATACGAAATTAGTGAATTCGCAAGATTTTGAGTTCGATATTCATAATGAGGGCCTATAGTTATATGCATATAGCTACCTACCCACCTACATCTTTCGTGATCATTATTATGTGTATATATTTACATACGAGTATCTAGGTTGCATCTATGTATGTACCTACCTATTACTCTCCTATCTTACATAATTGAAATCCATACTCATAATTTAAATATGCATTTGTAGGTAGGCACATGTGTAACTATTCCTTGAATCATCCATTTGACCATTTGCACATAAATACCCATTTCTTTTGTCGGTCATTACGAAAAATAACTAGCGGCAGGTTAACGCAAGTAAATTAGAAACTTTTATCAACAATAAATAGAAAATTATTCCCGGCACAACAATTCGCTAACGTTATCACTAAATATTTTAATTCGATAGTATATCACACATACATAGGTTCGATAAGAAGCGAGCTAAGTTTGAGCGAATCGCTACTCGTAATACGAAATTAGCGAATTCGCAAGATTTTGAGTTCGATATTCATAATGACGGCCTATAGTTATATGCATATAGCTACCTACCCACCTACATCCTTCGTGATCATTATTATATGTATATATTTACATATCTAGGTTCCATCTATGTATGTACCTACATATTACTCTCCTATCTTACAAAATCCATATCCATACTCTTAATTTCAATATGCATTTGTAGGTAGGCACATGTGAAACTATTTCTTGAATCATCAATTTGACAAGTCAGTATACTAAGAATCAAGGTAATCTTACATACATCGGCTTTAAACCTGCATAGGATAACTAGATTACCTACATACTAAACTAATTACCTACTACCAAACGATGTATGGGAGCTACTGTTATTTGTCGTCTTAAAAAAATTTAAAAAAAAGTGTGGACATATTAACGAAAAAACAATATGTAGCCAGTGTGAATGAAATCCATCCAACTGTTGAGGCTGCAGACTCAAGGATAGCCAGACGGACTTGAGGGAACCACTTGTTTGGTGTTTTCTATGATCGCAATGTCATGTTTGATTGTTAGATTTTTGTTTACCAATGTATAACTTGCCTTAAAGTACCTATAATAGGAAGTAAAAAATACATACCTATGCGTATTGCATGTTTAATTTTTAAATATGTTTAATGTATTTCCTTTAATTTTAAATACACTCACTTTATTCCTTGTATTGAAAGCTTAGATATTGCACTCTGACATAGAAATTGTTTTGCAAGATTCTTTAAGCATTTATACATTTGATTCAGGATATCAATATATTATCAATGCAAGTGAATAAAGGAAGACTGATTTTAGAAAGACGCATCAAAGTGTTTGAAACTTTGTATTAATTGGGAGCAAAAAAGAAGCCAGGAACATTTCACGTTCATCTTCAACAATTTCTTTACCTGTAATGCAGACTATATGCTTTTGAGATAAAATATTCAACTTCTTCAATCTTTTAACGCAAAGTTAACAATAGTTGATGCATTAATCTGCGCTGGTCAAGGTGATGGATTTTAATTCAAAATTCAGATTCGGGTCCGGCTAGAATTCAAATATTTTATAATAAAATTTGAATATATAAACAAACCACTGACCTGATCCGTAATTTGTCCAATTGCATTCTCATGTGCATACCAATTATTCCCGAATGAGGGTTTTGCATTTAGATGAACAGCAATTAATGAATAATTCCCATTTCTTTAGTAAAAATTGCGTTGTTTTTACAAAAGTCTAGATAAAAGAATTCCTAAACATTGAACTAGTTTATTTGGAATCATAACTGCGAAGGCAGCATCAGTGTCTTCACGTTATTATTTGCGAGTTGCGAAGACAATTATTTCGGCTTTGTTGTTGAAGAAGTGCCGTGTTTTTCGGCATAATACGTAATTGACTTTGTAATCGTCACTGCTGCTTGAGCAAGATGATGACTGCGAAGTGTTACCATTGGCACCGGTTTAATATTCGGATTAATTTTTAGCAGCAGAATATCAACGTCAGGATCTTTAATTAAAACCGATGTAAGCAAGTGAACTTCTCTTGTAGCATGCATCGGTGAATTCTTTTATTGTAATGCTTCGCTCAGAATGGTTTTTGTCTTGCTTTTCTACTTCTATGTGTGCTCCAGTTGGCACGAATCGCATACTGATGTTGCTTGCCACAACTGCGGTGTGACTTCGGACTACGTGTAGTATAATCTGAGCTGGCAGGATTCACGTGACGGGATAAAAATATTATTGATTAGTAATATATTCTCCTTTCACAGAATTTCCATGTTATCTCTGCCCTATACAGCCTGCAGCGAAGTTGGCATATAGCATAATAGGAAAAAATAATTTAATAGTAAAATAGTTTTGGAAACAACTAAAATAAATAATAAAAATATATAAATAAATTACAGAAATAGTAAAATACGTGGTAAACAAATTGAAACCCACTCACTTCCGATATTTGTTTTGAAATATAATTTCTGTTTTTTTTTTGTTGTTTTGTCATCTGTCAAAATACTCACCTAGAATTGAGTAAACTGGTCATTTTTGTGGTGGAATTTAGGCACGTACGCATTAATATGCTATGGTTTGCTTCTACTTTTTGATTAGGTTTTCTTCATTTTGAACATAAAATTCATAAATATTACTGAATGTGTAGATAGAATCAATAAAAAGCTTTTATTAATATGTTTTTTGATTGATAAAAGCGTTTAAGAATACAATTTAACTAAAAGCAATTAATTTTTTCAATTTTTGAATTTAACGGATCTCCCCTTTTTATATCTGAGCGCAGGTATCCACCAAATTTGAGCATTGGGAATATGCCCGAATTTTTGATACAATGTTGGTGATCTGTCCCTTTTAAAATGCACAGGCTACTAACACATGTTTTTCAAAACGGTCATTTGCTCTCATTTTAGATTGTAGGATGAAAGAGAGCCAATCCCCGAAGTCGTGTCTCTATGTAGTACACTATCTCTATACTACAGACCTTGTGAAACGACCAATTGGAATGCCTGCGACACACACGCACATAAAACTTCACATATTTAAGATATGTTCAAGTGAATGAGATAATTTTTGTTAGATTCATCAATGCAAGGTCCGTCGGACTCAGTCGCAACGTGGCTACCATAGAGAAAATATACTACATATAGGCACGACTTCGGGGGCTCGTTCGTTCGTTGAGAGGATTTCCTCCGTTTCGACAAGCATGTGTTAAATGTTCGTGCATTTTAAATGGGGCAGACACAGGCTTATGGAAACGGAGGAGGGCTCATTTGCACTTTTGGTAGATATGGTGAGCTTATAGTTATATTCAAAATGAAAATCCGTTAAATTAAAAAATTGAAAAATGAAATAGTTTTTTTTATAAAATTATTTATTCTTACGGTTTTTTGATAAAAATTGTGTTTAATATTTTCTATAATTACTTCTGAAATAAATATTTACTAATATTTATCAATATTAATGTTCAAAATTGAGAAAATACTCTAAAAAAGTGGCAGTGCACTCTAGAGGTCGAATGAAAAGGTGCCCTTAGGCCTGTCTGCCATTCTATCCTAGTTTGGCTAATGGTGAATATTTTGACAGATGACAAATTAAAAAAGTAAGAAAATAAAATCAAAAATATTTTTGTTTTTTATTTTTGAGACGTAATTATTATTATCTTTTAGTCAGTTTTTGTATGATTATATACTTGATTTTAAAGCCCTTTTTCGTATAATTTAATGACTTTGAATGCCCACCAACAACTTGAGTGTGCTACCACCAAGTTTTTTTCTCAATCATTTTCGGCTGGAATTATAGCTATTTCACGACTTGCCAAGGTCGATCATCAGATTCCTTTGCTCTAGTGGTGCTGGTCTACTTTTTCATTTTATTATATATTATTATCTTTCTTGTTTATAACTGAAGTTTTAAGTGGGCTAATTAATTAAAAACTAATTCTTGTTTATCCCGGCAGCAGATAAAATTTAAACAACAAATTCACAAAATAAAAAGTGCATATCTTCGTCAAAAATCAAAATATTTTGTAATTTAACCCACTAAATCATTTATTAAATTATTTTCTTTATTTAAGCTTGGTTATTTAATGTGCACCTAGAAGAAGAAAGAAAATTTATTATTTATCATGCTTGGCCTTCACATGGACTTCCAGAGATCTTTTCATTCCTAATCAATCTTTAGCAACTGGCGCATGGCCAGACAACGAAAATACTCAACGACACGCTTCGATGCTCTTTTGTATATATTCAATCAGTTCTGCAAGATAAGCAGGAGGTGATGATTCAACGATTTTCGACGAGGAATATAAACGAAAAGAACAAAAGTAAAATATTAAAATAATTTCACTTATAATCCTTATTTATATCTTATTTCTTATTTAAAGGAACATCACTTAGAGAAAGTCAAACAAAGTGACAAATAAATTGAACATAACACCTGGTGAAGGGCTCAAGCCAGGTGATTATGTTACTCTCTGCTTCCTTAAGCAATATACATTATGTGAATACTGTCACAAATTCTCCTGAAAAAAGGAACCTCCTTTTAGAGACGACGTAATGCGAAACTGACATCACTGTTTGAAGCAGGTACACATATTTTACTACAAGTTTACTGAATTGGTCTTCACATTCTAATGAAAAACATATTGATTAATGTGTGATGGTATTGTAGGGGTATTCATGCCTTTCGACCAAGGTGAGTGATTCCGTAAAACGATAATCATTTAAGTGATCTGCAGAAATTTGCTTACCGCAACTCGAATCGTTTACGTCGTACATCGTTGAATTTGAAACCGATTGGTTTCTTTTAGAAGTTCTCAAATTGTGGCTGTATTGTCACATTTCCTGTTACATATGAGAAGTAAAGTCATTTTTCTTCGTTATTATTTTATGATTGGTGCCAGCAGATGTTAGTAATTTTTTGTCATAAAGGAGAACATGTCTTTAAAAATTATTTGCTGTGGCAACAACAATTTTAGCTAGCATCCTAGAGTTACTCCAACATCTCCAACCATTGGTAGTATTCGGCACCCGAAATCTCAAGACCAACAGGAATAGCTAACATTAATATTAAGGGTATATAAATTGAATGATTACCACTTTCTTAATGAATTGTAGTAAAAATATGAACGCTTCTTTTGATAATCTGAAGCCTTAAACAAAACCAAACAAAACTAAGATGGCTATCATTTTAGTCATTAATTTAATGTTTTTTAAATGAAATAGGCCTGCGCTTTTCAATTATGTACTTGAATGTTGGCCGTATTATCATGTTCATTTTTCATGATCGTTACATTTCTGTACCGAAACATTTTCAATACAATTTCTAACACTAATAGAAAGACAACGCATTGTCAAATTACAGTTGATTACTCAATAATTCTATTTACAGTTGATTACAAATTTTAATTAGAAACAAATCTATGCAAAACAATAACTATTTACTTGATAACTTTGAATGCCCAACAACAACTTGAGTGAGCTACCACCAAGTTTTTTCTCAACTAATTTGGCTGGAATTATAGCTATTTCACGACTTGCCAAGGTCGATCATCAGACTCCTTTGCTTTAGTGGTGCTGGTCTACTTTTTTCATTTTAATTGAAAAACTGGCAAAGTCATCAAATGATACGGAAAATGGCTTTAAAAAGCAAGTATGTAATCATACAAAAACTGAAAATAACTATTTACTTATAATCGAATTACTTGAATCAAATATTTGATAGCCAAAACCGCAACGTCCAAAACTAGTAGGTATTATATCGTGCTCATGTCAGTTTTGTTTTACATGTTTACTTGCTATTATAGGTACTATAAGGCAAGTTATGCATTCGTAAAAAAAAATTCTAACGATCAATCATGACATTACGATCATAGAGGAGCATAAAAGAGTGATCGACAAAAAATGTCTGCCTGTATGTCTGCCAGTCTTTCCGTCTGTATGTGTAACGACCTGCAGCCTAAACGGCGTAAGCGATTACCTTCAAATTTGGTATGTGTGATTATTTTGGCATTCCTCAGAGGGGAAATTGAAATTTTATTTTTAGGCATAAAAATAACGATACCTGCCATATGAGCTTGAAGGGAAATCGTCTCGAAAATGGCTCCAACGATTTTGATAAACACTTTTGTTAATTTTTTTGCTGATACTAGCTATCATTTGATATGAACCGATTTTACGGGAAGAGTCTATTAATGGTACCTTTCATATAACAGTTTTTAATTTTTTTTCCCGGTAACTGTACATTGGATTTCTGTCAACTCTTATATATGATAAGATCTAGGCAGCCAAACTAATTCTGCATATTAAAATTTTAATTAACTTTTTTTTTTATAATTACAATTAATTTTTGATTTTTTTTTTTGAAAAATCAATATTTTTAAAATTATTATTTAGTATAATAATAATATTAAATTTTATAGTCACATGTATATTAATAAACTCCAAAGTACTGCATACCAAAATTTCAAAAAAAATTTGTTTTCAAGAAACTAAAAATAAAAAACCGGATTTTTGTTATAACTTTGCACGCGCTCAAGGGATTATGAATACCCTTTATATGTTTTTTTAACACAGCGCGGGCATACGGTGAAAGAAGAGAAAGACGGATAGGAAAGATGTGTGGCGTGATGTTCTGAGACTAGAGCTGATTGTTGTCTCAGATTTATCTCCAGGGATGGCGGCTGAACTAATGCGGAGAGAATTGCCGTGTCTTATTTATTTAAGCCTTTTATAATTCTCATTATTTTATTTATTTCATTATCATATTTATGGATATGCTAGTTTATACTCAAACACTTGTTGTTAGTATTATGCCTGAACAGCATGTTATGACTAAACCAGCAACTCATTTTATAACAATTTTTTTAGAATTGGTTTTTAATGGAATATAAGAAGACATAGACAACGGCAGGAAACGAACCTGCAGCCACGAGGCTGAAAGGCAAACACACAACTATCGCGCCACGGCCACAACCAAATCAAAATTCGTCCTACAATTTTCGAGATTCTGTTTTATAAAATTTTCCTTGATCTGTGGCATCTAATGGTGTTCTTGGTTTTTTTCGAGAAACTGATAAGTGATGGTTTTGACAGTTATTATAAGTTTAAAAAACAATTTTTGCCCACCTATACAACATTCACTCTCATTTATACTTATGCATTTACAGATCTCCATACCTAGGTACTCCATATATACATAGGTAGGTACTCATTACCCTTATAATTTTCATAATTCAAATCCATTTAAATATACGGGAAGTACGTCCAAAATGACATATACGGACAAAACGACATACTGCTCTTATCTTGAAATCTACTATACTTATACAATCCGCTCCAATGTCACTACTTGGCTTTGATGATTTGTTAAATTCTTTGAAAATTCTGTCTCATTTCACAGTCATGTGTAGTCGCAAAAAAACAAAACATTATTTAAGAAGAAAATTATTTTTTATTGCTTCTGGATAGGTTTTTTTTTAATTATGGACAAAATGACATACCATAACAATGGACAAAATGACATACCCACGTACACGAATATTATTTCAATATAACCAGCAATTATGCCTCATAATTATTGTATAAGCCCGAACTAACCCGAAACCAGAAACCTTATTTATTTTAATACAAATGAAACACAATGGGAAAAAGCACAAAAAAACCAATATTTATTATTATTTTTTATACTAAGCCGACTGGCCGTTGCCGATGCCGAGTGAAGACTGACTAACAAATTAATATAAATTCCTATTGCACAAAAGGAAGACGCAATTTCTTTTGTATGCGCTTTCGTATAGGTAAAATATAAATACAGTAATAATGAATAATATAAGCTGATACAGGTAATATGCGAAGTTGACGTCTTGTTAGTATTAGTGCTTTGAAAACTCGTACGCTTGCGTTCGATCCAATTATAAAAGGACAACGGATCGTCAGTCCTGGAGAGTTGAGTCGATGAAGAAGGCTATTAAAGCTGTACAGGACAACAAAATCGGATGGCTTTTAGGATTTAAGATGTTTGGTTTCCTTCAAGTTACAAGCTTGGTATCCTCGAGCTACATAAGAAGGCCCGCATTGGCTAAGAATTCAAATAAAAGTCCCAAAAGTAAAGGACTGGAAAGATATTAGCTTACATTCCTACCTGATGTTGAAAGACATTTGGTTTTTGTTAGACGTTAAACGTCTAAGAAAATCGCTTTTTTGGCTTTAGTCGCGCAGGTGTTCAAGAAAAACTTGGTTACACTGCATAAAATGCAATCATTGGGCTTATGCATCTTGGTCTGACGTGCCAAGAAACACTAAAAATATCATTTGCGAATTATGCATGTAATATGAACTACAAGGTAGGTATATATTTTCAAACAGTTTTTCGAGCAACAAATTCTGAATATTAATTAATTTATTTTAGTCAAATGAAACTTGTTAATTACTATTAATCTACCAGATATGCTATATGCAATTTTGTCCATACTACATGGATAACATGGATTTTCTTATAGTTTTTAATTTCGATTTTTTTTAATTGTTTGCACTTATATTTTAAACTGAAAAAGTATTTAAAATGTGTGCAATGATTTGAAATATGACATAATAATCATTACATTACGATAAATACCTTAAATAAATGTTTGTTAATTAAATAGCTAACAGTATTTCATTTTGCACATACTTCCCACATTTGTAGGTAGGTACCTACGTAACCGTTCGTTGAATCATATGTGTTCCATAATTCATTATATTAAGAATCAAGGTAATCTTACATATATCGGCTTAAATCCTGCAGAGGATAACTAGTCAACCTATACATACTAACAGCGTCAGTGGTTAGCTACACTAAAGTTGTTAGTTACAAGAGCAAGTTCTCACTATGCACCTGCCAATATTTATCCCTACAGTCAATCGACAAAAGTTATAGTTCTTAATTCATGCTATATACAAATCTATGTCTATATGTATATTATTTGTTTCAAAACATCTTTTAACGGCCTTTAGTCCACAAAATTTGCGTTTCATCCCGGCAATCTCACTTTAATCATTAAAATTGGAAGATTTTGTCCTTGGCCAGACATAGTTAATAAGAAGGTGTTTTTTTATATAATACAATTCTATATACTACTGAAATTACTCAAATAGCTTTTGACGGCCTCCACAAAATTTGCGTTTAATCCCGGCAATCTTACTTGGACTCATCAGTTGGTTAGTGAGCGCCTTACCAATACGTAATTTTTGTTAAGTTCAGTTCAACTTACTTGCATGTTTTGACAAAAAAGCAATGTGAACTATATCCAACAAGATTAAAATTTTAATCATTAAAATTGGAAGATTTTGTCCTTGGCCAGACATAGTTAATAAGAAGGTGTTTTTTTTTACATAATACAATTCAATATACTACTGAAATTACTCATTCACGTAGAAGACTTAGAATTATATTTAATTGGACTTGTTGAATTATTGATTCAAAATAGATTTTAACGGCCTTTAGTCCACAAAATTTGCGTTTCATCTCGGCAATCTCACTTGAACTCATCAGTTGGCTAGTGAGCCCCTTACCAATACGCAATTTTTGTTAAGTTCAGTTCAACTTACTTGCATTTTTTGACAAAAAAGCAATGTGAACTATATCCAAAAAGATTAAAATTTTAATCATTAAATTGGAAGATTTTGTCCTTGGCCAGACATAGTTAATAAAAAGGTGTTTTTTTTATATAATACAATTCTATATACTACTGAAATTACTCAGTCAAGTAGAAGACTTAGCATTATATTTAATTGGACTTGTTGAATTATTGATTCAAAATAGCTTTTAGCGGCCTTTAGTCCACAAAATTTGCGTTTCATCCCGGCAATCTCACTTGGACTCATCAGTTGGTTATTGAGCGCCTTACAAATACGCAATTTTTGTTAAGTTCAGTTCAACTTACTTGCATTTTTTGACAAAAAAGCAATGTCAACTATATCCAACAAGATTAAAATTTTAATCATTAAAAATGGAAGATTTTGTCCTTGGCCAGACACAGTTAATACGAAGGTGTTATTTTTTATATAATACAATTCTATATACTACTAAAATTACTCAGCCAAATAGAAGACTTAGCATTATAATTAATTGGACTTGTTGAATTATTGATTCAAAATAGCTTTTAATGGCCTTTAGTTCACAAAATGTGTGTTTCATCCCGGCAATCTCACTTGGACTCATCAGTTGGTTAGTGAGCGCCTTACCAATACGCAATATTTGTTAAGTTCAGTTCAACTTACTTGCATTTTTTGACAAAAAAGCAATGTGAACTATATCCAACAAGATTAAAATTTTAATCATTAAAATTGGAAGATTTTGTCCTTGGCCAGAGATAGTTAATAAGAAGGTGTTTTTTTTTATATAATACAATTCTATATACTACTGAAATTACTCAAATAGCTTTTAACGGCCTCCACAAAATTTGCGTTTAATCCCGGGATTCTTACTTGGACTCATCAGTTGGTTAGTGAGCGCCTTACCAATACGCAAGTTTTGTTAAGTTCAGTTCAACTTACTTGCATTTTTTGACAAAAAAGCAATGTGAACTATATCCAACAAGATTGAAATTTTAATCATTAAAATTGGAAGATTTTGTCCTTGGCCAGACATAGTTAATAAGAAGGTGTTTTTTTTACATAATACAATTCTATATACTACTGAAATTACTCAGCCAAGTAGAAGACTTGGCATTATATTTAATTGGACTTGTTGAATTATTGATTCAAAATAGCTTTTAACGGCCTTTAGTCCACAAAATTTGCATTTCATCCCCGCAATCTCACTTGGACTCATCAGTTGGTTAGTGAGCGCCTTACCAATATGCAATTTTTGTTAAGTTCAGATCAACTTACTTGTATTTTTTGACAAAAAAGCAATGTGAACTATATCATTGTTGACAAAAAAGCAATGTGAACTATATCCAAAAAGATTAAAATTTTAATCATTAAATTGGAAGATTTTGTCCTTGGCCAGACATAGTTAATAAGAAGGTGTTTTTTTTTTATATAATACAATTCTATATACTACTGAAATTACTCAGTCAAGTAGAAGACTTAGCATTATATTTAATTGGACTTGTTGAATTATTGATTCAAAATAGCTTTTAACGGCCTTTAGTCCACAAAATTTGCGTTTCATCCCGGCAATCTCACTTGGACTCATCAGTTGGTTAGTGAGCGCCTTACAAATACGCAATTTTTGTTAAGTTCAGTTCAACTTACTTGCATTTTTTGACAAAAAAGCAATGTCAACTATATCCAACAAGATTCAAATTTTAATCATTAAAAATGGAAGATTTTGTCCTTGGCCAGACACAGTTAATAAGAAGGTGTTATTTTTTATATAATACAATTCTATATACTACTTAAATTACTCAGCCAAATAGAAGACTTAGCATTATAATTAATTGGACTTGTTGAATTATTGATTCAAAATAGCTTTTAATGGCCTTTAGTTCACAAAATTTGTGTTTCATCCCGGCAATCTCACTTGGACTCATCAGTTGGTTAGTAAGCGCCTTACCAATACGCAATATTTGTTAAGTTCAGTTCAACTTACTTGCATTTTTTGACAAAAAAGCAATGTGAACTATATCCAACAAGATTAAAATTTTAATCATTAAAATTGGAAGATTTTGTCCTTGGCCAGACATAGTTAATAAGAAGGTGTTTTTTTTTTTATATAATACAATTCTATATACTACTGAAATTACTCAAATAGCTTTTAACGGCCTCCACAAAATTTGCGTTTAATCCCGGGATTCTTACTTGGACTCATCAGTTGGTTAGTGAGCGCCTTACCAATACGCAATTTTTGTTAAGTTCAGTTCAACTTACTTGCATTTTTTGACAAAAAAGCAATGTGAACTATATCCAACAAGATTGAAATTTTAATCATTAAAATTGGAAGATTTTGTCCTTGGCCAGACATAGTTAATAAGAAGGTGTTTTTTTTACATAATACAATTCTATATACTACTGAAATTACTCAGCCAAGTAGAAGACTTAGCATTATATTTAATTGGACTTGTTGAATTATTGATTCAAAATAGCTTTTAACGGGATTTAGGGCACAAAATTTGCGTTTTTTTCTTTCCTGACGCAATAACTCCAGAACGTACGTACCCACTTCCACAGTTTTGCATTCGTTGGAAAGGTCTCGGGCTCCGTCAGGTTTATAGCAAAGAAAATTCAGGAAAAATTTCAACAGAAAAGCGGAAAAATCATTTTTCAGATACAGCGCCATCTCTGATACATAGCATGTACTACAAACCAATATTTTAAGTAGATGGCGCCGACCAATATTTTAAGTAGATGGCGCCGGTGCGTGATACATTGATTGACAGCTACTCATTGTTCTCTGCTCAGTAAATTTCCTGTGACAAACCGGTATTGTGTTAACTGTGAAATTGTGAAAAAAAGTAAAAAAAATAAGTTATTTGTTTCCTAACATTTCAATTGGAAACCATCAAATCAATCACGTGTATTGTGCAAATTTTTATTCAATTTCAACAGTAGGCATTTGTCTTTAAGGTGGTAAGTTGAACTGTTTAAATTATGTGGATCGTGCATTTGAGGTTAAATTCACCACTCTGTCCATAGTCCAAAATGCCTAGAGGACGACGTGCGAACATCGGCCGCCGCATAAGACATGCAAGCCAGCAACAAGTGTATTCACAGAACTTAAGCGAAGAAAGACAAAATATAATAAGAGAAAATGCCCGATTGAGACAACGCGTGAGTACACGAAGATCATTGGCATCATACAATCGCTTGGCATTCCAATATGATCCCACTGCGAACTACAGTGATGATGAAAATTTAGATATTGGACCAATGACGACTATATGCCGATATTGCAATGCGTTAAAGTTCAAAAGAGAAACGGCTGGATTGTGCTGCGCAAGTGGAAAAGTCAAACTGCATCCATTACTTACACCACCACAGCCACTGAAACCATTGTTCGATGGAAGTGATCCCGATTCCAGCCATTTTTTTCAACACATCCTTGAATACAATAACTGCTTTCGCATGATTTCCTTTGGAGCTAATATCATTCGAGAAGGCGGCTTCATGCCGAATTGCAAGGTAAAAGATACAACACACATAACCAATCACTCACACCAACAAAATGAATTGCAACACATAACAACTACATATACAACACACACTACACCATCACACGATCAGAAGTTACACCGTATTCTTCAACAAATGATAGTTTGCAATTACAGATACAAGGACAAATATATCATTTGCATCGTTCAATGGTGCCAACACCAGATGAACCGCATCAATTTCTGCAAATATATTTCATTTCGTCGATGGTGGATCAGCTGAATGTGCGGTGCAATATACAGGGAACACAACAGTTAAAGAGACGAATTATTGAACAGTTGCAAGCATTTTTTCACGCTAATACTGCTGTGGTTAATATGTTCAAAACATCATTGGAACGAATGCCATCGGATACGCACAAATTTGTCATAAGAGGGGATTGTACCCCAACAGGTGAACATGTGCGAAGATTCAATGCACCCACCGTTAATGATGTTGCTGCAATTATTGTTGGCGATCCAACTAAATCGCGAGACATTGTCGTTCAGCGGAGAAGCAATATCATGCATCGTGTAAACGAGACACATCGTTTGTACGATGCGTTACAATATCCAATCATTTATTGGCAAGGGCAAGACGGATACGACATCACGTTGAAGATGGTCTATTCAATTACAGGTACAATATTCACACACTAATTATTGCTATTATTGGTTTCCATTAACAATTCATTTAATTTTGCATTTTCAGGCGTATCAACGAATAAAAATCTAAGCGCAATGAATTATTATGCGTATCGTATGATGATTCGTACACATGAGGAGAATGTCATTCTGAAGTGCCGTCGGCTATTCCAGCAATTCGCTGTCGACATGTATGTCAAAGTCGAGACCGAACGCTTAGCGTTCATCCGATTCAATCAGGCAAAGCTACGATCTGAGGACTATATACACTTGCGTGATGCTATTCATTCACATGGTGATGTTCAGAATATTGGACGTCTGACGATTCTCCCATCATCTTATATCGGAAGCCCACGCCACATGCACGAATACGCTCAAGACACTATGACGTACGTGCGAAATTATGGAACTCCGAATTTATTTATTACGTTGACATGCAATCCGAAGTGGACGGAAATTGAACGTGAGTTGGAACCGGGCCAAAAACCGCATGATCGCCACGACATAATCGCCAGAGTATTTGAGCAAAAACTCAATGTTATGATGGATGTGCTTTCTAAGTATCGAGATCTTGGTGACACACGTTGTTATATGTACTCCATGGAATGGCAGAAGCGTGGACTACCGCATGCTCATATCCTAATTTGGTTGCTGAACAAATTACATTCAAATAAAGTGGATGACACCATATCAGCTGAAATTCCTGATCCAGTCACTGATCCCCATCTACACGACATTGTGACGACACAGATGGTGCATGGACCGTGCGGTGCATTAAATCCATTATCGCCTTGCATGGCTGATGGAAAGTGCACAAAACGATATCCGCGACCGTTAGTTGCTGAAACAGTCACAGGGACCCATGGATATCCAGTTTGTCGTCGGCGTTCGAAAGAAGATAATGGTTTAACTATCAAAGTTAAAGTTCAAAATCAAAAGATTGAGATCGGAAATTAATTCATTGTACCATATTGCCCGCTGCTATCACGAATTTTCGAAACACATGCAAACGTTGAGAGTTGTCATTCGGCCAAATCAATCAAATATTTGTGCAAGAACGTCACAAAAGGCAGCGACATGGCTGTGTTTGGTATTGCGTCGGAAAATACGTATGACGAAATCAGCAACTTCCAAATGGGCAGACACGTCAGTACTAATGAAGCACAATGGCGATTATTGTCATTTCAAATTCATGAAAGATATCCCACAGTTGTACATTTAGCAGTGCATTTGGAAAAGGAAAATGGCCAAAGAGTTTACTTCACTGAGGCTAATGCGGCACAACGAGCTGAGAGACCACCATCGACAACATTGACTAGCTTCTTTGCAATGTGTGAAGCAGATCCATTCGCAGCGACGCTGATGTACGTTGAAATGCCCAAGTATTACACTTGGAATCAATCAACAAAGAAATTCCAACGTCGCAAACAAGGAACCCCAGTTCCAGATTGGCCACAGGTGTTTTCCACTGATGCACTAGGTCGCATGTATACTGTTCATCCTAGAAATGATGAATGTTTTTATTTGCGACTGCTGTTGGTAAATGTACGTGGACCAAAATCATTTGCGCATTTGAAAACTGTGAATGGCCAACAATGCCAAATATATCGAGAAATATGTCAACTACTGGGTTTGCTGGAGAACGATTCTCATTGGGATTTAACACTTGCGGATTCAGTTGTTTCATCAAATGCGTACCAAATAAAACGCAATTATCATCACCACATGTTTTCCTTCACAACCGATTCAGTTATGGAACAAATACAAAGACGACATATGTGAAGATATCTTGCATCGCTTGCGCATTCAAACGAATAATCCTGACGTCCAAATAACCGATGAAATCTACAATGAAGGATTGATTCTGATTGAGGATCAATGCTTGACTATTGCAAACAAACTACTGATTGAAGTAGGAATGATTGCGCCAAATCGATCGATGCACGATGCATTCAACCAAGAATTAAATCGAGAGCTGCAATACAATGTTGATACATTGCAGGAATTCGTTCGAAATAATGTGCCGTTGCTGAATGAACAGCAAAAACAAGTATACGAAACATTAATGCAAGCGGTGGACAATAATACTGGTGGTCTATTCTTCCTGGATGCACCTGGAGGAACAGGGAAAACATTTGTCATTTCATTGATTTTGGCCACTATTCGATCAAGATGTGACATAGCTTTGGCGTTAGCATCATCTGGAATTGCGGCGACTCTTCTAGATGGCGGTCGTACTGCACATTCTACGCTTAAGTTGCCACTCAATTTAAACACAATTGATACTCCAACATGCAATATTTCCCGATTCTGTGCAATGGGAAAATTGTTGATACAATGCAAGCTCATTGTTTGGGATGAGTGCACAATGGCACATAAGAAATCACTTGAAGCACTTAACTTCACACTGAAGGATCTTCGGCGAAATAACAATATCTTTGGCGGCTTGATGATTTTGTTGGCAGGCGATTTCAGGCAGACGTTGCCAGTGATTCCCCGTAGAACGCCTGCAGATGAATTGAATGCTTGCCTGAAGGCATCACCTTTATGGAATAACATACAAACATTATCGCTAACCACTAATATGAGAGTTCAACTTCAAAATGATCAAAGTGCTGCAAAATTTTCCAAACAATTGTTAGCTATTGGAAATGGAAAAGTCCCAGTTGATGCGACATCTGGATTAATTACTCTTACCAACGACTTTTGCCGATTTGTAGACTCTCAATTAGCTCTTATTGAAAATGTTTTCCCAAACATTAGTGAGAATTATCAGAATTATGCTTGATTAAGTCAACGAGCAATTATTGCCGCAAAGAATAATGATGTACACGCACTGAATTTCACCATTCAATCAAAAATTGGTGGCGATTTGGTGACATACAAATCCGTTGATTCCATAACAAATCCCGATGATGTAGTAAATTATCCAACGGAGTTCTTGAACTCTCTGGAGTTACCAGGATTTCCACCACATAACTTGCAACTCAAAGTTGGTACATTTATTATGATATTGCGTAATTTGAATCCACCGCGACTTTGGAACTTTACTCGACTTTCGGTAAAAAGACTTATGCCGAATTTGATTGAGGCAACCATTATTAATGGAAAGTACGCAGGTGAAAATGTATGTATTCCTCGAATACCAATGATTCCGACTGATCTTCCGTTTGACTTCAAACGATTGCAATTTCCAGTTCGCCTTGCGCTCGCAATGACAATTAACAAGTCGCAAGGCCAATCGCTTAGTGTTTGCGGGATAAATTGAGAAAATCATTGTTTTTCACATGGACAGTTATACGTTGCGTATTCACGAGTTGGGAAACCATCCGCTTTGTTTGTGTTAACGTCAGACCAAAAAACAAAAAATGTGGTTTACCAAAGAGCACTTTAATGAAACGGATAATTTGCGGACACGTATAAGGCTTCGATTCAGTATTTACTTTTTGGATTCACTTTAATTTACTTAAAGAAGTTCAACTAAATAACACTTCATTTTTGTAATCGAAATTAATTCATTACTGTTGTGAAATGAAATAAAATTTTTCCTTTTCAAATATAAAACAAAAAAAAAAATTGTCTTCATCTTTTATTCACCAAACGGAATGTTACATAAAACGAAGCCATCTGGTGGCGAAACGGAGTTCGCCGGGTTTGCTAGTCTAGATTTAAATATAAATTTGTAGGTGTGTTGGGACCTTTCCTCATTACTGAGCTTCACACTCTTTAACAAAATTAGGTTACTGTCGGTATTTTCATTCAAACTTTTAGGCAACGCCTTGGCTTCCCAAATGGAACGCTGACATTCAACAGCTTGCTTAATAGCTTTCTCCTTCTCCGCGCAAATGTTCACGAATTTGTGCTACAACCGACACGTGACATGCGAGTTCAATCATGTCTGCAGGTTTTTCAATCTTTCCAAACTTGTGTTTGATGGCGAATTGTCCATACTGGCCATCAACTTATAACCACATCGAAGTGATTCGATTTCGGACTTATGATCGTTTTTCCCGTACTTCCCCCTTCTCAGCATTGGCGACTTGTAAATTTTCATTTAAAGGTTTGATTTGTTGCTCTATCAAGTGATATTTGTCTTCCAAATCTTTACATTTTGTATCAAGCTGTAAACGAATGCTGGCCACGAATTTTTTGATGGTTCTGTAACATTACTATAAGCTGACTTCTGAGGGAGGCACAAAGATCCGGAAGTATTGAGGCATATATAAGATTAATTGCACGATTTCGATTTTGCTGAAAAGCTGTCGAGAGTTCTTTTTGATCCTACACCATATTTTTAGTTTTGTGCTTAATTTCTTCTTGCATAGACGTATACTTAAACCTTTGACCTCTTTCATATCACTCTGGGCCGCGCTTTCTATAATGTGGCTAACTTATTGTTTTAGATTTTCGTAAACAGATTCATCGAATGTATTCAAATCTTGTATGCACTCTTTGGGCATATCTGTGATTTTCTTTGGCAGATATCCACTGAATAAGAGTAAAAGAGTTCTGCGGGTGCCACTCCCACCGCTAGTTATGATCAGCGTTCCACTTTGTCATCATCACATCCCAGTTTAGGTTTTTGTTAGGTGATGTACTATCACGTTTTTCGTCGTCCTGCGACTCAATTGAATCAAGACGTCATTGGCCTGCAGAATATTGAGGATCACCGACCATCAAAACAGATACATTATGTTGAGATCTTGAGAACAATTCATCATTGTCCAATAGCTCATCAAATCCATGGAAATCCTCCCAAGCCATTAACATTAGTCCAGGCAATTTGGGATACTAGGTAACTTCTTCGGGGAAGAAATTTAAAAGCTCTATATGTGCTAGGTTTTTCTTAATGTCGGTCAAACGAAAGACAAAAATTTCTACACCATTAACGAAATTCCTCTGTTAGATCTTCCATATTGGCTACAACTGCAGACCAGCTTTGTTGTTGAAGAAGCTGCTCGTGTACTACACTTTCTTAGATGTTCTCTTCTTCGCGAGCTAATTCGTACATCTGTTGTGCTCGTTGTGCCTGCGTAACGACAGTTTCGTAAACGGCTGGTAACTTTAAACAACGTTCTACGCGATCATTAAGATCTACATCATTTTAGTAGTTTCGCATCCCCTATCAGGAACATGTATAGCGGATTTGGTTAGCATTTCTCCGCCGCTAACCAGTAATACAATATTTTGCGCCGATAATCCATAAACGCGTTCTATTGTGTCTTTCAAGTTGGATACACTTGACAATGCGACGTTCATATCGAACTTCAACATCCCTCCTATATCGACGTGAAATAAGTACAACATGATTGTGTTGTTTTTCGTTTTACAGACTCGCAAATTAGTTAAGTTACTAAAAGAATGTAATATTACGAAATAAAACTAATCACTTGCACTTATTTTTTTTGGTGTGTTATTGTTTGTTGATTTTTATTGATAGCACAACAATGTTCATGTGCTTTCATATCTGAATTAAAAAAAGTTTATAAAAGCTTGGTATGTAAAACATAAATATAAGAGAAGGTATGCAAAGGAACACTGCTTTTTTATTTAATTTTTAAATTTTTGTTCTTTTGATTATTTTTTGTTTCTTAAGATAATGAATTAAATCAAATTTTTATTTAGCATATTAAGAAAATATTCGTTGATTTGTGTTCACTACAGAACTATCATTCGCGAATTAAGCCAGGCATTTACCATCATGTTCTCTACGTATTACATATCTACGTCCAAATGGCACTCCCAACTTGAAACCTCGAGCTTAAACAAAAAAAATGTAGCATAGTTAAATTATCTCTTAGTATTAATAAATTTCATATTCTTACGAAGAGTATTTGTGTTAAGGCAACTGTTCAATTGCAGGTTAATAAATTCACCGGAGGAAGCCAAACAGAAGCCGTGTAAATGTGATTTAAAACACGTCAAATATTATTGTACCAAGTATTTTTTCGGACATTAATGTACTCGGCATAATTTTGAATGTTTCATTAATGTACACAGTGCGCGCTTCTGTTCTCTTTCGTTTTTTCTCAACCACCGCCTTTCACACATCGTCGCTCAATAAACCACCACCATCAATTTAATATTCATTTTTTTAAAGTTAAATTCATAGTATTCGCGTTGAATTCATTTAATAGAAATTATAAAGAACAAAGTTGTTCAACAATAATAAATAAAGTTTAAAAGGAAAATATACCGCATCTGTCGTGTGTTCTTGGTAAAAGGAAAATTGGAATTATCATTTGGTACATCGGCCGAATCGCCATTTTTTCGTTTGGAAAAAACTGTGCTGAAGGTGAGCGCGCAGCTTGACTGGAGACCACCAAGAAGGAGAATTGCCAATATCCAGCAATAAGCAACCACAATTTGGTTAAACGGAATTGTTGAGTGTGTACCAAGGCACACATTGCGTAAGAAGCGTGTATGGATTCATAGACGAGGCATTTTTTTGGTTGAAAGCAATATTGGAGGCTTTCATCAAAAGGCGACATCCAGCCATAAGCTACCACAATTTGGACGAGGCGGTTGTTGGAAGAATAGCCTATAATGTCGGGGCATCATCATCTTTTCGTCAACGACGTTATCCCGTTATAAGGCCATTCTGTTACATTTATAAAGCATGGGCGTTATATTTCTACAATTATATATGTAGAGGTACATTCATTGGAAATATATGACTCCAAAATCCTCATACAGGGTGGGATCATCATCTTTATCATCTTTCAAAAGCTAAGCGTGGGAACATCAGCATTCTCGTCATCAGCAGTTCATTGTCATCAAAATCAACGTTGCAGCCATCATAAATTTTGGAATTGTAAAGGTACATTTGCAGTTTATTACTTCTTGCTTGAGTTTTGAGTTGATTTGAGAAATATTAAATACATTATATTAATAAATCGTATTTATAAAATATATTTATATATTGATTGATTAAGTGGAAGTATATTTGCAAAATTTGGTGCAATTATAAAATTAACGGGGAAAAGTGTTATATAGGTTTAAGTACGGTAAAAATTGAGACGTTATATACATATATACGGAGTAGGATATACACAAACGTTAAGAATTCGTAAGTTTTTTATATTCACCTTGTGGCAGTAAAATTGGTACGTGGTGGTGAGAGGTTTTGTTTTATTTTTTATTAGGATAAAACGCGGTTTTCTAATTTCGTTTAAAATGAATTTGGAGTTCTTGATTTTGGCACGCGCTCGTCGATTTTCATGCATTATTTAAAGAAAACACTTCCAAAGGAATTAGGAAATCGGCTTTTGAAGCATACCGCGTTAAACTTCAAGCATTTTGGCTTGAGGTTAAAAAGTCCTATAACGAGTTTGTTTGTGCGGCGGCAGGTGATGACGATCTCAAGAAGTCGCCTTTTGAGGTTAAGGCTAAGTACCAAAATACATCGGATACTTATATTGCTTAGTGACATTTTAGAGGCAACGGTGTCGCAAGATGAGAAAAGTAAAGTTGAAAAAAGTGATAGTGGCTCATTAAGGCATAATATGCATCTTCCACCGTGTGAAACGGATATTTTCAGTGGAAATTTTCTAAAATGGCCGGCACTTAGAGATATGTTTACGGCACTTTACATCCGATACGCAAAGTTAAGTATGTTCAAAAACTTTTCGTCTTGCGTGCTCGGACTAAAGACCATGCCTTAAGCATAGTCTTTAAATTAGAGATAGCAGATGATAATTTCGAGGCTGCGTGGGCAGTTCTCAAAGAACACTACGAAAACAAAAGAGTTTTAGTGAATAATCATCTTAGTGTTGAATCGGCAGCTACATTAAAGCAATTGCAGAGCAATATTAATGAAGCCATTATAGCTTTAGGGTCGTATAGTATTAAGGTGAAAAAATGGGGTGCGTTAATAACTTATGTATGTGCAACTCGTCTTCCGACACAGACTTTATCCCCTTGGGAAGAATCCCGTGAAAATCGAATGGAAATTGAAACATGGGAAAAAAGAACAAGGAAAACAAAATATCAAAGATTTCGGTTTCTAAACAGCAGCCTTCAGCCACTGTTCCACGCGGTGGTACACATCACGCTCAAGTTAATTCGCAATGTACGGTTTGCAAGGGCGCTCATGCATTACGTGTTTGCCCAAATTTTTTGAAAATGAGCGTTTCGCCAAGGAGAAACACCATTCGAAAACTCAAGTACTGCTACAATTGTTTAGCTTTTAATCACTCGGTCCCGCTTGCCAGAGTGAGAGTACGTGATTTCATTGTAAGGGAAAGCATCATTCACTTCTTCATTTCTTCAGCTCCAGGTAAATGTCAAAATGTTCAACAATCATTCGTTAATACTAATTCCGGTTTTCAGTATACTGTACCTAAGGACAGTTCAAATTTGCAGTTTTTAAATACAGAGGAAATCGCTAGTGTTTCCGCCGAAGCATTCTTTGGCAAAACTCAACACACAGCTCTTTTAGCTACAGCGATAATTAGTATTCCTCAAAATCAAACCGATTTTGAGCGGCGGGCACTTATTGAGCCAGCATCGGAAATCTCATTTATTTCCGAAGAAGTTCAACGGTGTTCGATCGGTGAGAGCAACGGTTGCAGGCGTTAGTTCTTCGGTAAGGGTAACTTCATCCAAAATGTGTTCATTCACTTAAAGATCGAAATTCGATAAACAATTTTCACTTTTAGCTCAGGCACTTGTCCGCAAAACAGTTGCAGACAGTTTTCCTTCCATATCCGTAGAGATGGAAAATTCGTTTGATTTTACCTTAGCAAACCCGTGATTCAATCAAAGTTCAAAAATTGATTTATTAATCAGAGCGGACTTATATCCGTTTATAATTCGCGATGGACTAAAACACAATGGCGCAAAATTTTAAACAACCCATTGTTAAGGGCCTAACATTTTGCTAGTTAGCAATTTCCTAAGTGCTTATTGATTGAACAACTATTTCAAATTTGTTAAACCTTTTCTAAACTAGTAAATTGCTGATTTAGCAGAAATCTGAGCATTTGTAGGGTTTGAGTTTTGATGAACACCATTATTGTTTTTATGCGTTGTAAATTAATTATATGTTGATGAAAACCCAACATGTGATCTAAAAAGGTATTAGTTATTTCTATTTTCATCATTTTAACTTTATTATTTAAAAAAAAAAATTAAAAAAAATTGTGCACCAAAATTGTGTCCATAATGGATTTAGCAAAGTGGCTTTAACATTTCACTAAATCGTTTAAAATTTTGCACCAATGTGTTTCAGAAAATTATGGCTCAAAACACAGTTTTCGGATGGGCTTTG
Organism: Philhelius pedissequus; assembly: GCA_910595825.1. Lineage (NCBI taxonomy): Eukaryota > Metazoa > Arthropoda > Insecta > Diptera > Syrphidae > Philhelius > Philhelius pedissequus. The sequence goes on along the minus strand of OU343160.1, from coordinate 220,076,661 downwards.
CTTAGTCCTATAGAAACAGCACCTAACTCTCAACATAATTTTGAGTGTTCTCAATCGTTGTCTTTTTACAATGATGTAACGTTGACTGATAAAAATCAAAAATTTTGGCAGCTTGAAGAGTTTCCACAATACCAAGTTTTGACGGCCGCAGACCAATATTGCGAGAATCTTTTTGAAAAAACGACGTTTCGAGATGAAACAGGTCGGTAAGGTTACCGCTTAAGGAGTGTCTTCAAAATTCAAGGTTAGGGAATTCGTATGAAATCGCAAAACGACAATTTCTTCGAAATAAAAAGCGTCTTTTATGCAATCCCAACTTAAAAATTGGGTACAATTCGGTGTTGCAGAATATATTGACTTGGGGCATATGAAACCGAGCGATTCGGCGGATGCGTTTCTGGAAAAGGGCACATCCTATGTTATACCACACCAAGCAGTGATGAAACCGGAAAGCCTGACAACAAAAGTTCGCGTTGTTTTCAACGCATTGCCTGCCTCTTCAAAAGGGAAGAGCTTAAACGACATTATGTATCCAGGCCCGCCACTCCAAACAGATATTATGCTCTTGATGTTAAATTGGCGGCTTTATAAGTTTGTGTTCAACAGTGATGTCGAAAAAATGTAGAGCAAACGAAAAAATGTATCGGCAGATTAAGATACATCCCTATCAAACCCCTTTTCAAAAAATTTTGTTTCGTGGAAACCCGAAAAATCCTTTAAAAACTTTGGAAATGTTGACTCTCACATTTGGTGTCTCGTGTTTTCCTTATTTAGCAATTCGGTCATTGAACCAGTTGGCTAACGAAATAAATAGCTCTCATCCTTTAGCTTCAAGAATTCTTCTTAGAGATTTATTTGTAGGCGACGTTCTATCATGGGCTCACGACATTTCCACTGCTTTAAAGGCACAGCAGAATTAATTACGGTTTTACAATCAGCTGGGCTTAATTTACGAAAGTGGACCTCAAACGCGAAGGAGCTGCTGAAGCCGCTACCATCCATTATAAAAGTTCGGTAAAAATGCTTGGCATAAAATGGGAGGCTACTTCAGATACAATTTCATTTTCGGTTCAATCAGTTCCAGAGTCAAATCCTATCACAAAATGTTCAGTGCTATTAGTGATTGCTAAATTGTATGATCCCATAGTGTGGTTGCTCCCTATTGTGATCACAGCAAAAATACTGGTGCAACAAACTTGGAAGGACAAGATCAATTGGGACAATTGTTTACTTCCTGCTACCGAAAAGAGATGGATAGTTTTTGTGGAAAATTTGCATGAAGTTCCAAACGTTCGTATTCCACGATGGGTGGAATACACTCCGCATGCCGTTTCACAGATACACGGTTTCTGTGCCGCGTCGGAAAAGGCCTATGCGGCGAGCATTTACTTGCGGGTGCAGCACCATAAGAAATTACTTCTCATGTTTTGTGGGCGAAATCAAAAATAGCGCCAGTAAATACCATATCGTTACCAAGTTTAGAGTTGCAAGATGCAGTTCTTTTATCTAAAATGATCAATTTATTATCAATTTCTCTCCAAATTCAAAATATTTCGTCAGTCAGCTTGTAGACGGATGCCACTATCGTATTAGCCTGGCTTCAAAAACATCCATGTTCGTGGTAAACTTTCGTGGCCAACAGAACAGCGGAAATTTTGAAAAATACAAAAGCTAAAAATTGGGCACATGTAATTTCAGCAGAAAACCCTTCTGATTAAGCCTCAAGAGGAGTATCTCCTGTCGATTTAAACGGAAATTCGTTGTAGTGGAACGGTCCTCACTGGTTGTTAAAACCTCAGTCACAATGGCCACGATCAAGCCATGATCCAGTTGATGGGTCAGTTTTAGAATTGAAATCGGTTAAACTTTTTAACAATCAACGTATACAGGATTTTGAAGAAGACTTAGCAAAATTTTTCGATTGGCACAAGGTCGAGTGTGTGTTCGCTTATATTGAGAGGTTTCGTCATTCCTTCAAAAACGCGGAGGCGCAAAATACTCATCGCCTGAACTTTCATACGAAGAAATCAGCTTAGCGAAACAATGTTAATAGTACTCACTCAAAAACAGTATTGTCAGAAGGTATATTGTGATTAAGTACAGGGTAAGCAATTAGCGGCGAAAAGTTGGTTAGGAAAGTTCAATCCCATTATTGATGATAAGCGTAGCATGCGTGCTAATGGTAGATTAGTTTTATCAACTTTATCGTTTAACGAAAAATTCCCAATACTTCTTCTTGGCAACAGTCTTTTTCCTCAACGTTATGTGCAATATGTAAATGAGTTTTCATTACAGGGAGAAATTCAACTCATGATGCGCATAATAAGGTCCCAATATTAGATACCGCAAATTAAAAATCTAGTTAAAAAATGTATTATCAAATGTTCAATATGTATTCGCTACAAAAATCATGTTCAAACGCAATTGATTTCGTGGGTGCTTCTAAAGTGCTTTTATCTGACTTCCACAAATCACTTGTACATTGTCCTACTGCAGCCGCTCACAACTTTTCAAATGTAAAATGGAATTTTATTCCTCCCTGCTCACCTCATATGGGTGGTTTGTGGGAAGCGGGAGTTAAAAGTTTTAAACCGCATTTCAGAAAAGTTGCAGGAAATGAAAAATTCACTTTTCAGGAATTCACCACTTTGCTCACTCTAATTGAGTGCACTTTAAATTCGCGACCCTTGTCACCGATGTCTGAAAATGTGTCAGATATGGTTCCGTTGACGCCTTGTCATTTCCTCACCGGAGGATTATTGACAGATTTGCCCGAACCATCATATACCGATCATTCGCTAAGTATTATGAATCGGTGGAGAAAATTACAAGTTCTTCATCATCAATTAAGTGCTCGTTGGAAGGAAGAAAATTTAAAGCATCTCCATAAGCGGTATAATTGGAAATATCCAACAAGGAATATTCAAATCGACGATCTCGTCATCATGCGCAACGAAAATTTGCCACCCAATGAGTGGCGCCTTGGGAGAGTCATCAACGTGCACGCCGGACATGATAACAAACATTATTTTATGGTGGCAGTAATTTTAATATCATACTCAAGCAAACGGATAAAATTTTGTACCTCGTATTTTTAAAATTTGAAAAAAAAACACAAAAATCTGTATTATACGTATATTATATTCATTTAATAATACATTTACTTTGAATTACATAAATTTGAATTTGATTATTTAAGTAAATAATATAAGTTCACTTTTGGTTTCGATGTTTTGGTGGTCTAAGTTCTTTTTATTGCAAAACAAGCTTGTGCAAGGCAGGTGGTAATGTTCAATTACAGGTTAATAAATTCACGGGAGGAAGCCCAACAGCAGCCGTGTAAATATGATTTAAAACACGTTAGACATTAGTTGTGTTTTATTGGGAAATTTATCCGCCGTAAGTTTATCCGTCGTAGCATTTTACATACAAATCGCTACGGTCGATAAAAAGCTAAAGTAGAAGCTACGGTGGATGGCTAGATGACGTTTATTCAAGTCTCGAATTTGATTTTGTTAGTTTTGTTGGTACGATTGATAATTGGATTGAATCTCGATGGATGTGTTCATGGAGTGTTATAATTATTAATTTCATTCGTAAGACAAATCGATCTTTTTGATTCTTTTTTTTTTCTTGTTTTTTTTTATAGTTGGCCAGTTTATATTTCTAAGATCTTGGATAATTCCATTTTTTAATAAATTATAAGCTGTTCTTTTGAGAAGTTTCTGACTTTTACTATTAAAAACTATATTCTTTGCTCAATTATTTTCTGGAGTACGTCTAAAATTCCTCCTTTATCTGCAATTTTGCATACCCCTAATATCAATTAATCAATTTTTACAAATTTCGATTTCCATTTTGAAAAAAAAAATCAATATCTATGGAATGAATTCGGTTTTACTTTTATTTTTGACTAACTAAGGCCAATATTCGTTTTGTGTTCAATTTTTATTGATAGTTATAAATAAACGGAGTTTGGTGAAAAAATCATCTTTTTATTTAGATCTACAAAAAAGCAATTTGAGAAGACAAACCGCATTGAGTGGAACTGCACTATAGAGGAACTGCTCGACACTGCGCCGCAAAATATTTATTCGTATGAAATTCTATGATCTGTAATGCCAGGCGCGCACATATGCAACTTACAATTTTGCAACAGTTTGGTTGCTAAAGTGAATACCATGGACTTATGCACATGCAAAAACTATTCAGCCCGCGATTCGAGCAACTTGAAAGTTTGTGTTTTGGCACAAATCGAACGATCGCCCCAAATAAGTTCTTCAGTTTGAATCACACCGAACTATAATGTAACGGCGCGCACATTAAATCAATATGTTGTCTGTATGTTGGTTTATCTCGTTGATTGATTTTTAAGTTGCTTATGTGCGCGATCATCGTTCAATTAGTGATTAATCTATTTCGTTTCCGAAAAAAATGCATGTGCGCGCCTGGCCTAAGCGCACTAAGCGGAAACTGAACTGCACAAATGTGCTTTTTCCTAACTGTTTAATGGACATTGACTGGGCCATGAACCGTATTCGCTTCACTACATGGACATGGACTGGGCGTACAATTTTGTAATCCCATTGTTTTTTTTTTGGACATGTGCATGGAAATTGCATACCAAATGTTAACTATTTGTTCCTTAATCCGCGTATGTTAAGTGCAGTATGATCTCTGTTGTGTGAATATTGAATTGAAAGCTAAACATATTCAGAAAATAAATTTATAAATTGACTTGAAAAATAAAACTCTAGCTATCGATCTACTCAGAAAATAAATAAAAGCATGAAATATAAAGTGGAAATGTAAGGGGAGTGAACAATTTAAACTACGTTGTACTGTGGGTTCAAAACCAAGAAACATTAAAAGGAAACAAGCAATTTGTGTTCCGGCAATTGTGTTTCCTCGTGTGAAAGGAATAGACGGTTTTTAAAGCAATACAAAAATTGCTCTGTGTAAAAAGGGACTTGACCATAGTCTATGAACAAACCCGTTCACTTATCATTTCCTTTCTATTGGTGCAAAATGAATGTTCGAATTTAAAATTGCAAATGCAGAAAAAGTGAACACAAGAAATAGGTTTGAAACTTAAATTAAATATTGGTACGTTTTTCTACTTTCTATTTTATATGAATAAAAGCTAATTATTGTTCCTAATTTTGATTTTTTAATAATTTTACTTTGCAAAAGACTCTTTCATTACTTGTGACTGCTGTGCAGGTGTACCATTTTTACAAAAATAAAAAAGCTACGGTCCATGCTACGGTCGATGCGTTTTTTTGGGCATTACTAACGGTACTATGGATAGATTCCCAATAAAACACAGCTATTATGGTGCCAAGTACATTTTCGGACATTAATGTACTCGGCATAATTTTGAACATTTCATTAATGTACACAGTGCGCGCTTCTGTTTCGTTTCCTCCCGGTCCGAATTCGAGATCCTTTTTCATTGTATTTATATCTACATAGTACTACCATGGAACATGAAAATCTGTTTATTAGCGCGCCTGTTCAGATGGCTCTTGTGTCGAGAAATTTGCCTTTGCTGGCAATTGTTTGAGAGCGGGGCAGAGAAATAAAAGAGGGAAAAGAAGAGATGAGGTAGTTTCATTTCTGTTCTTATAGCAATACTGAATAAAAGCGAGAAAACCAAATGTGGTATATTTTTTTGACATCACATTTGTAGTTTACTATTTTATATGAGGATAAGGCAAAGAGGAATATAAATACAATGAATTTATGAATGGATTTTATTTTTCGTTTTGCCTTAATGTAGCAAAGTAAGTAATTTTGTTACTTCCATCGCTTATTGATTCTTCATACGTGAATACGTACCTACAATGATACATACGTATTATAAGTTAGGTACTGAATTGTTGGATTAGTTTGGATGTGTACCTACATGTTTGGATTTTAGTTTTTTATGATTTGGATTTCGTGAAAAGAAGAAATTATTCTAACAAATTTTAAGTACCTAGGTATTATTTTATTTAGCCTTTTAGAGTTGATTTCTTCTGATATATGGTAGGTACTTTACCAAAAGCGGCTCAGTCGCGCTTAAAACAATCGTAGGTAGGTAAATTAACATTTATAATGTATAAGACAAATGTACTTACATACACACCTAACTATTCTTACTTACGATTATAGGTAGGTACTAGGTAAGTTATGCATTCCTAAAAAACAAGAAAAAAATTCTAACAATCAAACATGACATTACGATCATAGAGAAGCCTCGACAAAAAATGTCTGTCTGTATGTATATCGAGCTGCAGCCTAAACGGCTTGAGCGATTACCTTCAAATTTGGTACGTGGGTATTTGTTTGGCATTCCTCAGAGGGGAAATTGAAATTTTATTTTTAGACCTAAAAATAAAGGTACCTGCCATACAACCATTAAGGAAAAGCTTATTTTTCTCGAAAACGGCTCCAACGATTTGTTGCGTTTTTCGGTAACGGTATACATTGGATTTATCTCAAATTTTATATCTGAGAAGATCTAGGTAGCTAAACTAATTCTGCATATCAAAATTTTAATAAGTTTTTTTCTAATTAAAATTAATTTTTGAATGAATTTTATTTTTTATTTAAATAGGCTGCATGTGGGTGATGTATGTCCTAGAAACTAGGTCACGTATCATGTTATAGCTATTATCTACTATAAGTGCTTTCCTGTTATGTTAAATTATTTTATGTTTTTTTAACATATTTAAGGTTGTTAAGTATAGGTAGGTATTAAAACTTTAAAATAAGAAAAACGTAAAAAAAACATATTATTAAAATGCAGTACCTATATTAAAAAAAACAGGAATGAATAAGGAAGTCTTAATAAATGTTTAGGACTTATTCCATATGGTGTGTGCAATAATACAACAGAATTTCTGATATTTCATATTTAAAAACTTAGTCTTTCGCTAAACCATCGAAGACGGTGGTTTACCGAAGGAATAAGAATTGACATTAAGATAAAAATGTACATGGACAGATTAAAATCAGGACTGGATCGTACGAACTTGCTCTTGTAGCTAACAACTTTAATGTTGCTAAACATTGACGCTGTTCGTAGGTAGGTAAAGCATATGCAGGTTCAAATAGAATAATAAATTGTTGAATGATACCTACCTACAAAGGTATATTTAAATGGATTTATTTTTAATTATTAGGAAGGTAAAGTTATATTTTATGTACATACATACATAGAAGGAACATATGTATGTAAATATGTACATATAATAGTGAAAGTGAAATGTATATGTATGTGGGTATGTATCAATGGCGAGGCGTGAATAATTTCAAAAAGTAGGTCGAAGAAAATTAGTCACCAAAAATTAAATTTCGGAAGTTTACTTGAAATTATTTCGTTAGTATGAAACCATAAGGTTCAGCAATTTAAACCAAATTTGTCATACCGTAAGTCATTTAAGGTAAATGTAACAATGAGCTTAATGCATAATAAAAGCTGTTTCTCAAGAAAACTTTTTGGCGGATGCAAATACAATATCTTAAATAAATTTATTGTTAAGTTAAAAATTTGAGGGAATGTATCACGCAATATTTCATTTTCTAAAAGGTTATGAAATGCTAAAACGTCAAGTTGTCGAAGAGAAGAAATTTTATACAAAGCTTTAAGTTAATTTTTTAAAGCTGTAAAATCCAAAAGCCCAGGGCGAAAATTTATTAAAGCAGATATTTTTTAATTTTGATTGGAAACTTCGAAATTATCATATTATAATTTAGTAAGTAAATCTAAAAAAAATAAATTCGTGAAAGTTTTATAACTTGTATTTATTTGGGATATAATATTGTCTTTTATTTCTAACGTGTTTTGAAATCTCTTATGCTTTCCAAAATGGATTTAAATTTATTAAAAGAGTCAGAGCTATGCCAAGACTCAAAACTTTCGATTTCTCTTTATGCAAATTCAACATCCGTTTGCTAATTTTGAACCAATTGTAAAGAAAGACAGTCTTAGCAAAAATTTCAGAAAGACTATTAATAAAAAAACAAAAATCTAGTGTCTCTAATATAATTAACAAGCTCTCGGCAATAGAAAGCGAGTCAGTGTCCCATTCACTAGGGTTGTCTAATATTCTAATAAAAGTTAGAATTGTATCTAATCTACAGTTTAATATGGCGTTAATTATTCGCGAATGATAATACCAGCGAGTTTCCGGTAACCCAGGCTTTCGTGGGTTGGCTATTTGCTTTAAAAGTTTTGAACATTTAGTTGATTTGTTAAAAAAAATGGACAATAATATTAACACTGCCAAGAAAAACTTTTAATTCCGATATATTTTTAAGTGATCGGAATTAAACTAAATTTAAAACGTGAGTTAGCCATTGGACAAGCATAAATGACTTTCTTTTTAACACCACCCACTTCCCCAGACATAGCTGCCGTAAGATTCGCCAATTAGTTTGTCCTTGCAGGAGAATATATCAAGTACAATATTAAAAATTATGCTTTGTCAGCTCATCTGTGTGGCGAGACTCACTAAGAAAAACCAAGAAACCTTTCTTCAATTCCACCCTCCAAAAGATACCGTAGAACAGCACTCCAAGCACTTGGAGAGTTGGAAAAAAGAGGTTAAGGAAACAAAACATTTTATTTAAATTACAACTCCCTGTCAATCAAGTATATATATATACATAAGTATACTTTTGTTATAATGAAACGTTAAAATTGGAAACGATAAACCATCTTTTCCTGTTTAATCTATTTTCATGGAAGGTTGAATGTTTTTAAAAATTTTAAATTAATCAAATGAACCGTTTTCCAGAAAATCGAAAGCCAAAAAAAATGTTTTTATTAGAGGTACCAAAAATAACCATTTTTTTCCAAAGAAAAAAGATTACCAAAAAGTACCTTTTCCCTTTATTAATGAACTGATTAAAAAAACGGTGGATTATTTTCGAAAAAAATTGACTTATGTTGTTATGAGCAGACTCCATAAATATTAGAACATAATTTAAAATAAAAAAAAGAAAAGTAAATAAATATTAAATTAGAATTTATTCGCAAAAAAAAAAACAAACAAAATAAAACAAAAATCTTTATTTTTAATTGCGATACATTTTGTGTATATATTTAGGCACAATTGGGTAATGTAATACAAAAATGTATATATTAAGATTTTCACCAAACTCAGCATTCCAATGATAGAAGCTGAAGCGATTTTCTTCGAACTTGGTAGACACACACTTACATAGTTTTGTTTTGTTCATCATTATGAAAATCCAATCGATTGTTAGGAGAAAAGCGAACGTTTTTTTATTGAAGGATTTTGACACATGGACTGAATATTTAGGAGAAAAGCGAACGTTTTTTAATTGAAGGATTTTGACACATGGACTGAATATTTTACTATTTAACTATTCTCTTAGTTATTGGTCGAAAATCCAACTCGATTTTTTTAATAAATGTGTGAAAATTAGTAATAGAAATACGTTAGCTTTCAGTGAAATTCTCCGTTGGTTATTCATACTGACGACAATATTAACTTACGCAGGCAAACTCTTAGCTTTAGTGCATACAAAAAAGAACCATAGAATCATTTTTTACGATTTTCGAAATCCTCGATTATTTTATTTTCTACTTTGTTTATCGATATGAAACAATTTTTTTTTTGCATTTTTGAAAAAAGTTAAAAATATTCATAGGCAATCTTCCGAATAGTTTTTAAAGTCAAATCCAATCCTGGTTGCAATAGGTGCACGTGAAATATAATTGTCCTACTGGAAAAAGAGATAAATGGTTTTCTATTAAATATCTGTTATTAATATATAATAGAAACATTTTTTAATTTCAAATTTAAATGTTTGTAAATGCATAAAATATTTTTATATGTAGGTATTCCTTTCGGATTTATTTACATTATATTTCAATTCAATTTCAAGTCTTGATATATAATGTTATATGTGCAATTCAAATTTCAAATATGTAGGTATGTAGGTATAGAACCATTTTTATATTTTTTACTTTATCATTTTTGAATGAACCGATCAAAATATTTTTTAAATATAGAAATGCTTCTAAAAATGTTTAATAATTTTGCATAATCAAATTGCATATTCAATTGATAACTAGAATACCTACTTTCTAACAGCTTCAATTCTTACCTACATTAAAGTTGTTAGCAACAATATCCAGTTTGTACGATCCAGTAGTGGCGCATTTTATTATTATAAGAATGCATTTTTACTCACTGCACGTAGGTACCTACATACCTAGGTATTTTGATCTGAAAAAAATATTTTTATGTACCTACCTACCTATATGTAGGTAACTACTATATAGGTATAAAGATATTTCACAATTTTTTCACCCAACATCACGAATTAACTTCAACTTCACAAACAAAAACACTATCACACAGAAATAAAAAAATACCGAATTGCATTTTTTTTACACGCAACCGACGGAAAAATATATTTCACACACGTACCTACAATCGCCAAAGAAAAATTACACAAAATCTTGGTTAAAAAAACCAAAACAAAGCGAAATATACATACCTATGTATATCCTAAACAAAAGTAGGTCGAACGGGATACTTACAAATTGAAATTGGGAAATTCTTCCTACATAGGTATTTTCTCCAGTTTATGATAAATGTGAAAGAAAAATGCAAAAAATATATTTTCTTTTATCCTGCTTTAGCTTTTTGCATTCTTCTCCCTCATTATCTATTTGTCTTACCTTATTTTTTATTTGTCAATCCTTCAAATTCTCGCTCTCTGAACTCTCTGAGAGTCTGCATAATTTGCAAGTTCTAGTTCCTAGCGCTGTCACCAGAGGGCGCCTCGGACGTTCCGCTTCATGATAGTACTATAGAATATATATACAATGCCTTTTTTCTTTCGTTTTTTCTCAACCACCGTCATTGCAATAGAAACCACCGCCTTTCACACATCGTCGCTCAATATAGTGCCACCACCACCATCAATTTAATATTAATTTTTTTAAAGTTAAATTCATAGTATTCGCGTTGAAGTCATTTAATTGAAATTATAAGGAACAAGGTTGTCCAACAATAATAAATAAAGCTTAAAAGGAAAGAATACCGCAGCTGTCAAATGCACACAATGTTATAAAACTTAGATCGTTGTTTAAAAAAATCCGTTGGTTACTTTTGAGCGCAAGAAATTCGTTAAAATAAGGTTTATTTGAAAACTTTCTCGCATCATGAATCATAACGGTACACTTACACGCAAGCAAGGTACGATTATAAAAACGGAAAATAGTATACCAAAGTATAAAATTTAGTCTGTGTAGTACCGCGAACAAAGGAATTCATTGCTAGTTTAATAGTTTTGTGAGTCTGAGAGACCACAGTAGGTTCTTTTGCGACCATAAAGGCGGCTTTACATGGATCTGCATCTGCAGATTTGAAGAAAAGTAGAGCGGGCCAGTAATATAAAACAAACATAAAAGTAAGACAGGGTACACACTAATAACTTACTCGAACTCTGCTATAACTTTCTTGACACATCTCACAATCATACGTTCTAAGCGTTCAGGTATGTAGTTTTGAGAAGAAAATGTTCGCTATTTTCGTTGTTTTTAAGCATACTGAGGTGAAATGGTAAAAAATCTTTAAAATTCGTTATCTGAACGGAACAAATTATGGTGCAGATGAAAATGCTATAATGAAGATGAACATGTTCATCTTCACTATAATCTGCAATCTTCAGGTTCGTACTTCCTATAATCTTCATACATGAAGATGATCTCCATTTTGGTTTTCGCTCTCTATCGCACAAGTATGAATTTTTTATTTTGTTTCCTCTTTTTTTGCAGATGTCAATGCAGATGAAGATGAAGATGCATGTAAAGCCTCCTTAAGCTTCAAACGGCAAGCCAGATTGTTCCAGTTAAACAGAAATTACAAAAATACCTAGTCGAGTTTAATATTTTAATTTCGGGATAAAAATTAAATTATAAATGCCCACATTATTAAAGAAACCAAATTAAACACAGACAAAAGTAAATTCCTGGAGGTTAAAATACTTCACTGTGGTTACTGTAAGTGTTTTCTGACGATTTTTTAGGTGGTCGTTCCATTCCTTGACCGCCTCAATTTCATATATTTGCAGTAGGGAGTTTAAAATCCTGTATGAAGGGATAAACTCCTCTGAGATCTGCAGAAATCCAGACTGAAGCAAAGCACACAGTACCAGGAGCTCAGGAAATCAAATTCAAATTATCTACACAATATAAAGGTATTACTGTCCATTGTGATACGAGATAGCCGACTCACCTTTATAGGCGATAGTCAAGAGGATTAAGGCGTGTGTCCGAATACTTTAAGAGTCAGGCGTCTTAGGTTCAATCACAGCAGCGCACTCACCAAAATAATTTATACATTTTTTAAAAATTGTTTTTAAGTAAATTTTCAGCAATTTCAAAGTTAATTTGTTAAATTCAATCCCGTTCATTGGAGGAAATTAAAGTGAATTTTTGATTCCCGGATCTATTTTGTTTTATAACGGTTGCACATATATATATACACAAAAAGTGCTTGCTTATACATAAAACCAAAAAGTACCTAGAAGTTAAAAGGGAACATCATCACATCAGAATTATCTTCATCTGACATGCCGCAGTAGTGGCCACTACGTACAGATTTAAACAAGGGTGAGTCTCCTCATACTTAAAGAAGGAATAATTTTTGTATATATACACATTGTATAAGTAACAGTCGTGTCTGTCGGACGTGTTTTTCTTTTGTTCCCTGTTTTTCATAATTTTTTTTTTCTTTTCAAAATAAGTTTAATATTTAAACTTCTATAAAATGCCAACAAATTGTGCGCTTTGTGGCTTAAGATTGCATCGCGATGGTTTTATTCATTGTGAAGGTTTTTGTGGATTGAGTTTTCATAAAAAATGCGCAGAAGTTCGTAAAGAATCTGACATAGCACTTCAATCAGATCGCAACCTCGCGTGGCGATGTAATAGCTGTAATTGTGTTAGTAGCTCTATCCTATCGCTTATCGTTAAACTTAAAAATGATGTTGCTGATATAAAGTCGAAGCTTGAAAATAGTGACTTTTTAAGAACTGAACCAAAAACTAGAAACAAAAATAAAACAAAGCAAAAAGTGTCATTCATTGTGGGTACAAAAAACACTCATGACTCGACATTAATTGCAGAATCCCCATCAAAACCTGCACCGTCATCGTCATCATCATCATCGTCTTCGTCATCATCGTCATCATCATCTTCAACATCGTCATCAACTGAGTTTCAAATAATACCAATAACAGTTCCAACAAGTTGCCCCCCCAGCGTTCCATCTGTTCTATCACCTAACGTAGCTAATGAAGGTGCTCCTTCAACGGACGATTTGTCATCAATCGCAACACCTAAAAACAACAACACTTCTGAGTCGTCATCAAATTCAATTGTTGTTAAATCTGCCGCAACACTTGAAGAAACACCTTCAATTCAAACGTCATCATATGTTCAACCGATCATTGAAAATGCAATCGACTTGTGCCCAAGGAAGGTGCAGCAGGACAAAAGCCAACCAAGTCAGCGCACTTCTAAATTGATTGGTAACTGGACTGCAACTGAAGGCACAGCTGATTTCTCATTCTCATCAGTTCTTAAGCTTAAATTTCTTCATTTGTCTCGTGTCAGTACGAACGTCACCGAGAAGAACATTACTTCTTTTGTAGCACATAGACTTGAACTTCCGGAAAGTGTGCTTCTTTGCAAGAGATTAGTTAAAAGTAATGTCGATGTTTCAACTCTGCATTTCATTAACTTCAAACTTGGAATTCCAGAGTTTGCATTTGAGAAAGCATTTAATCCTTCTATTTGGCCATTGGGTGTGCAGATTAAGAACTTTATCCAACGTCCAAAATCAAAAAACGGGAGTGGTGCGAACAAAATTTCAACAACATAACATGTGCTTCATCGTCTTCCCTTAATCCGTCACAGCTTAGAATTTATTATCAAAATGCTGGTGGCTTGCGAACAAAAACAAATGAGTTTTTCATCACTTCAATTGCACACGATTATGATGTAATAATATTAACAGAGACCTGGCTGCACCATGGAATCTATTCTTCCGAGCTATTTGATTCTTCATATGTTGTCTATCGAGTGGATCGTTCTCTAGACATTGGTATGGATAGAGGCGGGGGAGTATTAATTGCAGTTCATACTTCACTTAATAGTAAACAATTAAATTTTCATACAAATTCTATTTATTTTGATCAACTATGCGTTCTTGTTAGTTCAAAGCATTTAGCACATATTGTAAACAGAGCTGAATATTGTTTTATTGTTAATTATATAAGACCAAAGAGTAGCTTAGAATTATATGTACAGCTTGTTTCAAATATTAGTTGTTTATTGAATGGCTTATCTTCTAATCAATATCCATGTATCTTCGGTGACTTTAATCTTGGTGACATTGATTGGCGTTATCTAGAAGATGAGCAAATCCTTGTCCCTTTTAATGTTTCTACGGATGTGGAAGTTGAATTAGTTGATAACTTTTCCTCGTTAGGATTAATCCAAATTAATCATGTAAATAATACTTTGAATAGGTTTCTCGATCTTGTATTTATAATTAAGGATCTTAAATTTATGGTCTCTGAATCAGACTTTCCTTTAGTAAGAAATCAAATTCATCACAAAGCAATTATGGTTATATTTGAACTTTATAATTTTCAATCTGTTATTACAAATAACTGTTTTATATTTAATTATAAGAAGGCTGACTTCATTTCGCTAAATAATTATTTTAATACCATAAATTGGGAGCAACTATTTGAAGATAAATCTTTAAATCAGATGTATACCATCTTTAAAACACTTTTTTTTAAGGGTGTTCAGAAGTTCGTTCCGGTAGTTCGAAAGGGATCGTCTTTTAAATCTCCCTGGTTCAATAAAAGACTAAAGAATTTAGAAAATGTAAAAAATAAGGCTTTAAAGAGATGTAAGGTAACAGGCAAATCTGAAGATAGAATTCGTTTTATGCAACTGCGACGGGAATTTGATTTTTTGAGTAGATTTCTATATTCACAATATATAAGTTCAGTTGAAAGGGACATCAAATGCAACTCGAAATCTTTTTGGGTTTTTTTAAATTCAAAACGCAAAAGTTCTGCGTTTCCTAGCTCAATGGAGCTTGATGGAGAGACCTCCCATAGTACTGAAGCTACATGCAATCTTTTTGCTAAGTTTTTTCAAGCGAATTATAATATGGACATTATACCTAATAGTGAAAACCTGTATAATGATATTAGTTCTCAAGTTGATTTTAATGTGTTTTCTCTATCTGATCAAGAGGTATTTGATGGCTTAGCTTCTCTTGATGTTAATATAAAAGCTGGAGTAGATTTGATTCCTCCTCTTTTGATATCGGAATGTGCTGTTTCGCTTTGTAAAGTACTAAAAATTATTTTCAATAAATCGCTCCATTCTGGGGTTTTTCTAGAAGAGTGGAAAATATCATCCATCAGCCCTATTTATAAAAGTGGTCTCAAGCACTTAATTAAGAACTATAGACCAGTCTCAAAACTTTCCGCGATTCCAAAACTTTTTGAAAAGTTGGTGTTCAATAGACTTAGTTTCACGGTGAAAGACATAATATCTTCGAGACAGCATGGATTTTGTAGTGGTCGATCCACTACTACGAATTTGTGTCTGTTTACAAGTTTTTGTTTATCTTCTTTGGAAAAAAGAATGCAGGTCGATGTTTTGTACACGGATTTTGTGAAAGCGTTCGATAGAGTCCATCACAGACTTCTATTAAGAAAGTTGGAGAGGATGGGATTTAGATTCGGTTTTCTTAAATGGTTAGAATCTTATTTGTCAAATCGAAAACAGATTGTTAAAATCGAAGGTAATCAATCCTTTTTTATTGAAGTCTTATCGGGACTGCCTCAGGGAAGTCATTTGGGACCCCTCCTTTTCAATCTTTTCGTAAATGACATTCCGGACTGTCTGCAATTTTCAAATTGTTTGATGTTCGCAGATGATTTGAAACTATATTCCCAAATTTCTTCAGTTGAAAATTGTGTTAACTTTCAAAAAGATATTGATGCGTTTTTCAATTGGTGTAAATATAATCATCTCGAGCTAAATATCTCTAAATGTAATATATTTAGAGCTTCTCGTACAACACCTAAAGTGCTGTTAAGTTACAGTCTCGGCAATGAAAGTCTTTCAACCGTGAGTGTAATAAAGGACCTTGGTGTTATTTTTGACACTAAGTTTTCTTTTTCTGAACACATACATTTTATTATTTCAAAAGCGAATTCGTTGCTAGGTTTTTTAAAACGCAACACGGGGGTGTTTAAAGATAGTTATACTCTGAAAACGATTTACATATCTTTAATATTACCCATACTGGAATACTGTAGTGTTATTTGGTCTCCTTTTTATCAAAATTCCTCAGACAGGATTGAAAATATTCAAAGAAGATTCACGCGCTTTGCTTTAAGGAATTTCAGGTGGTCAGATGGTTTGCCCAATTATGGCTCTAGGTGCGCATTGATAGATTTAAAATCTTTAAAAAGCCGTAGAGAAACCCTTGGGGTTCTTTTTATCAAGGACATACTCAATGGTAAAATAAAATCTTCGGACTTACTAGCTCTTATGTCTTTTTATGTTCCTGAGAGATATCTAAGAAATAGGGACGTTCTCTTTTTGAGTTCTAGTCACAGGACGAACTATGGACTTAATGAACCCATAACTCGTAATTTATCTCTTTTTAATTTAATTCATAGTGAAGTCGACCTTCAAATGAATAGGCGTATGTTTAAGAGTATTGCTTTAAGCTTTTTTAATGATGTATAATGATAAATTATAATTTTATTGTAGTCAACAGATTATGTATCCATTGATGAATAAATAAATAAATAAATAAATAAATATTTACATATATATATTATTCAACAAAATTAAAACGCCTATTAAAAGAATCATAAAGAAGGGAAAGTGCATTTGTTTAAATAATTTAAAAGTTAAAAAAAAGGTAAAATTAAAACCAGAAATTATAATAAAGTCGAAGACGGTATAATTAATGGAAATTCAAATGGATGAGCCTAATATAACGCGAATTGGAATTTATAATTTTTCGTTTGTTTTAATTAATTGCTATTAAAATAAGATAAAAGTTTATTGAACTTAGATCAAAAATTGCTTGAGTTATTTTTTTATTGTTTACGAAAGTTGGAAACGTTATACAATTAAATAACAATAAAAGGAAAATGCATTTCCAATTCATGTTTTATCCAACTCGGTTTTCTTGACTTGTTTTAAAGCCAGAAAGATGGATTAATTTCAAAGATTTAAATAGATAAGTGAGACCTAGTGAGAGGAGGTATGACTGAGTGTTGACTAGATGTCGACGTTAATGGTCGTCTAGACGAGTAGGACTACATTGGTAGGGAAGGGTAAAGAAACATCTCGCATACCTTTGAACAGCTATAGGTAAAGACTGGTATGAATTTTTTTGTGACGAGCAAAGTTATCAAAGACTACACCCCACCGACGAGCTACAGTGGCTACTAGCATACCAGCGCCGATCTCTCAAGACCGCAATCAGCCTGTTGCAAAATTGGCCCCCAACGTGTTTGTCCATTAATGGTTAATAGCGAGTTTAATTTTTTTGAGCCGCTTCAAATTTTGATAAGTCATCGTTTTAGTTTTTTTTATTGATTTAATTTTGATTTTTTTAATGTACTAATATCACATTAATTTGGTTTGCATTTTATTTGGTAAGGTCTGCTTGTGAGTCCCGATGACTGGAGCATTCGGTATCGCGTTGCCACACTATAAAACTAATTAAATACATTTTGTATATAGAAGAAAGTCTTGATAGTTCGAGTCTGGAATATTTGCTTAGGTATTCGGAAAGCTGAACGAGTTTGCCCTTGCTTAGAGATGTAATTTAGAAGAAGACTCGTTGATGCTGGAGCATTTTCCGTAGTCCTTCTAACTAATTCTCAGAATATTACTATTCAACATCTTCCTGTAGACTATTAGAGACTTCATGGATGAAAGTTCGTCTGTTGATGCCCTAAGAGAGAAAGAAGGTTTTTTAAAAGTAATTTTTAATAGTAGTTTCAGTTACTTACCACAAGTTTATTTCATATTGATTTTTTTTGGCTCGCAGGACTACGGCGTCTTCTAATCCTTCGGTTGGGAATCTTCTTATATTTGGTTCTCACTCATCTCTTTAATATGTTCATGAAAGTTTCTGAAAAAATATATATAATTTTGATATATTTGTTTTCGAAACGAAAACATTTTTTTTATTGAATTTTATTGGATTCTATATTTAGATGTTTATAAGGACCCAAAATTGAATTGGAAACATATTTTTTTTAAATCAACAAATTTTTTTATAATATTTTTATTTTTTTGAATTGATTTGAATATGCGGGAGAGAATTTGGAAGTTTGTAGGTGTTTAGATTTCCGAAAAAAATTAGCAAGGTAGACCCAGAATAAGATAGCTCTTTTTTGTTGGAATTTCGGAGGCTCAAGAGCATGAGCCAAGACCAGAATATACCCAGAAGTAGTTTGCTTGGGAGTGGGGGAAATTTAGGAACTCTATCGGAATCAAGGTTTGAAAGTTTTGTGAGACTCTTTAATCGCACAATTGATAGGTTCAATTTAATTCAATTATTTCAGATTATAGTCCGGACATGTCATATCTTAGTGATTCAGGGGTTAATAACAATAGAATAAGGGAAAACGATAAGGGGCAGGTGCATCCAATTGTCAATAATAATAACCCAAGCTCTTCGAGAGTTGATAACACTTTTCAATTGTATTCGAGAGTTGATAACACTTTTCAAATTCAAAGCTGAGATGCGGAAAGAGTTTGGTCGTCCAGAAAGCGATGTAGATATATACATGCGTTTACTCACACGTAAGCTTAGGCATAAAGAGTCATTTGATGAATTTTATAATGCGATAATGACAATCAATTATCGAATGAAGGAACCATTCGACAACAAGAAACTGGTAGACGTGATTAGAAATAATGCGAAAGATAAATTAGGAGAGATCCTACTATATTCGGATGTAAAGAACCTGGAGCAATTAAGGCTCAAAGCCAGGGAAGCCGAAAAATGTTTGGCGAAACGATTTTTTCACCCCACCCCAAAGTACACGAATTAGCTTTAGAGGAAGAAAAAGAACAATCTGAAGTGGAGGGTGAAGATATCGCGGCTATTTCCTATAGAAACAAAGTAGGAGTCAATTCCAACTTTTCTTGTTGGAATCGTGACGAAAAGAGGCATTCGTTTTACCATTGTCCGTCACACACAAGAAACTTATTTTGTTTCCTATTTGGAGCTAAGGGTGTAAGCACATCCGAGTGTGGAAAAGACTCGGAAAACAATCGAAGGGACAAAAAAAGGGCGGGGAGAATCGTCCCTCGAAGAGCAGTTCAGGCCGGTACCAGGTATAAATCATTGCTCAAATTATAAAGCACCTTCCTCGGAAGTATTCGGTTTCCGTCAACACCCGGAAGCATATCATAATTTAGGTGTAAAGACGTGTTCGTTAGAGTCAAACCCAACTAAAATCTTGAAGCGAGTCGAATCTCCCAAACAAAATAGCCATCCAATTTGTAGGTATGCGCTCAAATCTCTGCATGAGCGTAAATTGTGTTATGAAAAAGCTCGCACTAAGATATTAGGTAAACCAACAGGTTCAACTAGTAGGAACATTCAGAAATGCAGGCGTAGATTCAGTGACAGAAAAAAACTTAGGAGGTTGATGATGGATACGATAATTTCTCCAGAAACGGATGGTAGAATGTACACCAAAGTTTTTCGCAACGATGAATCCATGTTGGGTTTGCTAGACAGCGTGGCATCAATTTCAGTGCTAGGCAGCGGGTGTTGGGATTTAGTAAAAAAAAATAGGAGCAGAGGTGAAACAGTGTAAAAACCTTGTTCATACGGCGGACGGAACGTCTCACAACATCGTCGGATTTTGTGAAATATTGACGAAATACAACAGCATATCCAAAACACTAATTCTTTATTTGATCCCGAACCTGACTCAGTCACTATATTTAGGAATAAGTTTCTGGAGAGATTTTAGTTTACTGCCTCAAGTCAACGAAATTCAAACGGAGGGTTATGACTGTGAAAAAGAAGTTGATTACAAAGAAAAGGCAGAATTAATTGATCTTTCTTCAGAACAGAAAATGAAGTTTGAGGTCACCAAAAAGTTATTTCCGAACTTTGACGAGCTAGTTTGGGAAAAACACATATAGGACTTCACGTCGTCGATACGAGTGACGCGGTACCAATCAAGTCGAGACATTACTCTTTCGTCAAGAGAAAGTGTTTAAAGAGCTGGAACGCATGTTAGAACTTAATGTTATCGAGGAGAGTAATTCTCCGTGGTGTTGCCCATTGGTTTTGGTAAAAAAAAACCGGAAAGGTACGTCTGTGCTTACATTTTCGGAAAGTAAACGGGCTTACGGTAAAAGACGCATATCCCATGCCTAATATTGAGTGACTTCTAAGCCGTATCAAAGATACACATTTTATTTCTGGGGTCGATCTCAAGAACGCGTATTGTCAGATTTCACTTTAGCAAGGTGGAGCTTGGAACTCCAAGGTCATGATTTCAGCATCGAACACCGAAAAGGAACTCTTAACGTAGTGCCGGATGCATTGTTTCGAGTTGGCATGGAGGGCGTTTCTATGGTGTCACCTGTGGAAAGGAAATTTGCGACGAGGTTACTATAATATCAGTGGCGGAGGAAGTATACTTGGAATCCGAAAATTTTGATTCGGAGCAATATTCCAAGTTGAGAGAGAACATCATTACGAATCAAGATTCCCTTCCAGATATAATAGTTTCTGGAAAATATGTATATAAAAGAGCTCCTTTTAGAAGTGGGGAAGTAGGTGAAGAAGATTCAATCTGGAAAATTTGGTTACCAGAAACACTCACACAACACATCATTGCGTCCACTCACGAAAGCAAGCTTTCTTAGCATAGCGGTTTTGTAAAACCTATAAGAGAATTCGTGAAAAATATTATTGGCCAAAAATGGTAATCGATGTAAAAAAATGCTTGTGACACGTGTAAAGGCGTTAAAGCCCCAAATATAACTTTGCGATCCCAAATCAAAAATCAGGTTATAACCGAAAGACCAATGCAACGCTTTACATAGATTTGTTAGGTCCCTATCCCAGAACAAAAAAGGAAACGCCTATGTATTGATTCTTTTAGATCATTTTAGCAAGTTTATTTTCGTAAAGGTCCTTTAAATAATGAAAATGAAAATAATTATGTTTTTAGAAAGCGAAGTCTTTCATCAATTTGGCACCCCGGAAATAATACATTTCGACAACGGCCGACAGTTTGTTTCGAAAGACGTTCAAGCTTTCTTGAATAAGTATAGTGTAAAACACCAAAAAGCGGATTTATATTGACCGGAGGCCAATAACTCCGAACGAGTGAATCGAAACATCTTGAGCAAACTACGGATCATTGTTTCCGAAGCACAAAACGACTGGGATCTGCATTTGTCAACCATTGCTTGTTCGATACGGTCTGAGGTCCACAATTCGATAGGGTGTCAACCTTATTTCGCACTTTTTAATCAGAATGGTAGTACACGGATCCTCGTACAAAATAATTAGAAACCTAAAGGCACTTTCAGACCCGGAAACATTTACTACACCGAGCCAAAATTGTTTTATCGCGACAAAAACGCTCAGACAATTTAAAGAAAGCTAATCTTAAAGGAGGCTTTACATGGATCTGCATCTGCAGATTTGAAGAAAAGTAGAGCAGGACCATAATATAACTTATTCGAACTCTGCTATAACTTTCTTGACACATCGCACAATCACATGTTCTGAGCGTTCAGTAATGTAGTTTAGAGAAGAACATTTTCGCTATTTTCGTTGTTTTTAAGCAAACTGAGGTGAAATGGTAAAAAAAACTTCGAAATTCGTTATCTGAACGGAACAAATTATGGTGCAGTTGAAAATGCTATAATGCAGATGAACATGTTCATCTTCACTATAATCTGCAATCTTCACATTCATACCTCCTATAATCTTCATACATGAAGATGATCTCCATTTTGGTCTTCGCTCTCTATCGCACAAATATGATTTTTTTATTTTGTTTCCTCTTTTTTTGCAGATATCGATGCAGATGAAGATGAAAAATCATGTAAAGCCTACTTAAGTCTAAAAATACTTACAATTTGCGTTCCAATCCAGTGGTTTACAAAGTTGACCAGAAGTGGTTCATCGTAATTTTGCCCAAAGCAATTTTGGCAAAGGCATCAATGCAAAGTTATTGCCGAAATTTATCAAATCCAGAGTACGGAAACTTTTCGGTACGTGCAGTACGAATTGGAAACACGAGATGGCAAACTTTTAGGAGTTTTCCACAACAAAGACTTCCGTCAGTAAGTTAGAAAAACAAACAAATATTCACAAAGCATCTAAACTAAAACAAATAAGTTTTAAAGTGAACTTAGCTGATGGAAAGTTAAAACGTTGCCTGGCATGAGACATAGGGAGTAAGGTGGTACGGCTCCCACGTTGTCAAACTGTGGTAATCATCTTACTAATATCTACTTTATGTTAATCACTTCATGTTAGGGTTTCAAACATTTTTATTTTTTTGTGAAGTATATGGGTATGCAATCACATACTACTATGTTAATGTTTTTTTTATTTAGTGAAATCCTTTAGCTACATTTAAATTTTGTTGTTGACATTTTGTCAGGAATCTTTTAATTATTCACGTTTTTTTTTGCGAAATATCTGTATATGGTCATGAACAGTGGGTTCGTATGCGTAGTTTCCAACAGTTGAACGTCAGAAACGAGCATAGCCGTGTAAACGATTGGGGTATCAAAAGGATGGATTATATAAATTGTATTCTAGTAAATACATAATCAGAAACTACTTTAAAGTAAGTTGTGAGTTAATAATGGGGAACAGAAATGCAAACAATGTTATAGAACTTATATCGTTGTTTAACAAAAAATTCGTTGCTTACTTTTGAGCGCAAGGAATTCGTTAAAATAAGGTTTATTTGAAAACTTTCTCGCATCATGAATCACGACGGTACACTTACACACAAAGAAGGTACGATTATAAAAACGGAAAATAGTATACCAAAGTATAAAATTTTGTCTGTGTAGTACCGCGCATAAGGGAGTTATTGTGTAATAGTTTTGTGAGTCTGAGAGAACACAAGCTTCGAAAGGCAAGTCAGATTGTTCCAGGTAAACAGAAATTACAAAAATACCTAGCCGAGTTTAGTATTTTAATTTCGGGATAAAAATTAAATTATAAGTGCCCACATTATTAAGGAAACTAAATTAAACACACACAAAAGCAAATTCATGGAGGTAAAAATACTTCACTGTGGTTATTATTAGTGTTTTTTGACGATTTTTTTTTTAGGCGGTCGTCCCATTCCTTGGCCACCTCAATTTCATATCTTTGAAGTAGGCAGGTTAAAATTATGTATGAAGGGATGAAATGCTCTGGGATCTGCAGAAATCCAGACTGAAGCAAAGCAGACAGTACCAGGAGCACAGGAAATCAAAGTCAAATTATCTACACAATATAGAGACATTACTGGCCATTGTGATACGAGATAGCCGACTCACTTTTATAGGCGGCCATAGTCAAGAGGGTTAAGACCTGTGTCCGAATACTTTAAGAGTCAGGAGTCTTAGTTTCAATCCCAGCGGCGCACTCACCAATATAATTTATAAATTTTTTTTTATTTTTTTAACGTAAATTTTCAGCAATTTTAAAGTTAATTTGTTAAATTCAATCCCGTTCATTGGAGGACATTTAAGTGAATTAATTAATTATATCGGGAGCCGTATACGAAAAATTTTTGATTCGCGGATCTATATTGTTTTATAACGGTTGTACATATATATATATACAAAAAGTTCTTGCTCATACATAAAACGAAAAAGTACCTAGAAGTTTAAAGGGAAGATCATCACATCAGAATTAACTTCATCTGACATCCCGGAGCAGTGGCCACTATGTATGGATTAAAACAAGGGTGAGTCTCCTCATACTTAAAGAAAGAATATTTTTTTATATATATATACATACATATATTATTCAACAAAATTAAAACGCCTATTAAAAGAATCATCTAGAAGGGAAAGTGCGTTTGTTTAAATAATTTAAAAGTTAAAAATAAAACCAGTAAAAATAAAACCAGAAATTATAATAAAGTCGAAGACGGTATAATTAATTAAAATTCAAATGGATGAACCTAATTTAACGCGAATTGAAATCTTGAATTTTTTTTGTTTGTTTTAATTAACTGCTATTAAAATAAGATAAAAAGTTATTGAACTTAGATCGAAAATTGCTTGAGTTATTTTCTCATGTTTACGAAAGTTGGAAGCATTATACAATTAAATAACAATAAACGGAAAATGCATTTCCAATTAATGTTTTATCCAACTGTGGTTTCTTAGATTGTTTTAAAGCCAGAAAGATGGATTAATTTCAAAGATTAAAAGAGATGAGTGATACCTAATGAAAGGAGGTATGACTGAGGATTGAGTAGATGCCGATGTTTAGGGTCGCCTAGGCGTGTAGAACGACAATAGTAGGGCAGGGAGAAGAAACATCTCGCATACCTATGAACAGCTCTATGTAAAGGTTTGTATGAATTTTTTTGTGACGAGCAAAGCGATCAAAGATCACACCCCTACTAGCTACTAGCATACCAGCGACGATCTCTCAAGACCGCACTCAGCCCGCTACACACGGTTGTTGCAATCGCACAACACCTGGATATGCATAATCTCACGTATTTGGAGCACTTGTTGTTCTCGCAAGGCTTGCGCATTTATACGTTGAGCATTTATGGGTATCTCATGCGCCAACCGAAAGGGTTTCGGTGTGTGGAAGCCCGAGACTCATTATTATTTGTTCGTGGTTATGGTGACGGGATATCCGATGTCTAAGAGCTTCGTCTGCATTGCTCCGAAGACTCCGAAAACGAATGCGAATACGATTGTAAAAGGTTTTCGTCATGATTGTTAGAAAGCTGATTGTATTTGAAGTGTGAAGGTCTAATCATGTCCTTACGAATAAGTTGTTTAGTTATCACCGCTTCAAAAAGTTCTCGTGTAAGGAGCGGTTGATTTACTAGAGCCAAGGGTGTACAGTTTTCTCCATCGTCCTGTAGCAATCGTTTTCTATGGATTGCTGGGCTGGACCTGGGACATCGCGTAACATGTACTGGAGACGCATTCGATGTAGAGGACAGCTTTGCCGCATTAATACTTAATCCAGTTGTTCGAGAGGAACTCCGGAATCTATAGAAAGGAATACAAATTATTTCAAATTGTTGCAGGCGCTGCGCCTTAAATGTTAAATGAATACTATGCGCCTAAGTGATTAGAATATTCTAGTTTTTCAAATAATAATTTGACTTTGTATTCGCTTACCTTCACATGAGGTGACAACGCATTTTCCTTTGTAAATGACAAACTACTCTACTGGCATCCAAGTGACTTATTTTCATCAATTACTTTTAATCGTTGAAAGTTTTGAATATGTTCAGGCATTTCTTCAAAAAAAATTGCTCTTCCTGAGGCTCTTGATGATGATTTGGTTCTTCATGTTTGGTTGTGCGGATGTTAATATAATATATTATAGAGAATATATAATTTTTGACAAAAATATAATGCGTATGTGATTTGAGTTCCTGGAAGATTTTCATTATAAAGCTTGATAAGAGTCGGGCACAAAGGCAAATAACGACGATTTACTTGTATTTTGATTTCCCCAATCGCCATATCCTAGCACAAGAGAATTTGGACAAATTCTCATGAGAATAATCATTGGGCGAGGTAGAGTACATGCTTTGATTGTTTAGTATATAACACTACTTGTAAATTTCGGTCGTAAGATTGTGTACTCGGCTTCAGAGCACAACTTGCTTACACAGTATTGTGAGATTGATGTTATAGCATCGAGTTTCGGATTAAATTGGAACACTTGGCGGAATTGTTTGCTAGAAAGAAGAATGAAATAAAAACAGTATAAAATGCAACAATTTAAAATCAACTTATTTGAAATTTTCGATGGTCAGAGCGACTCAGTTAGCCCAAACATACAAAAGATTAAGGTGGTTGAGAATCTCGTGTGTGTCACAGCTTACACACAATATATTTTTTGGATTAAAATAAATTAAAATAATGAAGTAACCAATAAATACAACTTAACAACTGAAAATGAAATTAAATATTAATTCTCGTAAACTATTTGAGAACTGTCAGATTGACTTTTGACAAATGAAAATAAAAAAACATATCTGTCATTATTGAGCAAAAGGTTTTCTAATCCACCACTCACATGTATAAACGAATAGGAAAAAATGAGAAATTTAAGAGAGTTTTCGCTTAATCACCTCAAAAAAAATTTCCGGTATTTTATTCAATGGGGGTACGAGTCACATCTGTATGTAGTATAGTTTCTCTGTGGTGGTTACCTTAAATATGTACCCGAAACTTTTTACGCATGTTCGATATCCTACAAGAATGTCACGCTGGTTTGATAGTGTGTACCATACTTAAGGCGTGCAAAAGCACATCTGATGAAAAAACAGCTGTTCTCACGAAAGCTATCTTGAGCATTGACATACTAGATATGGACTGCTAGCAGCCAACTTCACGTTGGATCACTCCTCAGCTAGGCCCAAACTAGCGCCACAGCTCCCAGCGGAAATCACAAATATTAGCAAGTACCAGTGCTTAAGGGATTTTTTTTTCAAATAAATCCATATACAAATCCAAATATAACCTTATCTCTATTTTATACAGAAAAAACAAGCAAATATATTATAGTTCTTTACGGATGAGCGGAATGCGATTACAACTAGATGAAATGTCAATTTGATTTTTTTTTTACTTTTCGACGAGACAAACAAAATTTAACACATGCAGTTAAGCTTAAATTGTATTCATGTTTTTCTTTAACACAAGATACTGCGTAATATAAGTTAACATTTAAAACCTAGAGAAACTATACTACATAGAGGCGCGACTCGTAGCCCCAAAGAGAAACTACACTACATGGAGGCGCGACTCGTACCCCCCTTGCCTGGAACACCCTCAATTTTTTTGAGGTGAGTAAGGGAAAAATCTCTTAAATTTTTCTTTTATTCCTATCCGTGAATACATGTTAGTGGTGGATTAAAAAATCCTTTTGCTAAAACTGTCAGATCATTTTTTTTCTTTATTTGTCAAGTTTGTCAGTCAATCTGACAGATTTCAACAAGATGACGAGAACTGAATAATTTATTTTCATTTGCGCAATTGTAAAGTTTTATTTATTTATAATTGTGTGTAAGCTGTGAATTGCACAGCATTATCGCCTGTAGTTTCGGATTAACCGATTCGCTTTGGCCATCGAAAATCAAATGTGAAGAATAAAACTAAAGAGATTTAAGTAAGTTCATTTTAAATTATATTATATTGATTTTAATTTATATTGCTCTTTCTAGCAAACAATTCCGCCAAACGTGTTCCAATTTGCGAAATTCGATCCTGTAACATCAGGCTCACAATACTGTGCAGTTAGGCGGTGCTCGGAGGCCGAGTACACATTCCATTCCTACGATCGAAACTTACAAGTACATAGTATTATGTCAATCAAAGCACGTAAACTATCTCTCCCAATGAGTATCCTTATAAGAATTTCGCTAAATTCTGTTGTGCTTGGATATGCCGATTGAGGAGCTTTCTAAACTGAAACAGCTACACGTGATAGATCTAATTTTGGAGCACCAAATTGAATCCTACACACTTGAGTCCGAGAAGTATTGGATTATGTAATTCATTGTGTGTCGACAACGGAGATTTGGGCTCGTCTTTTTTTTTTTTTTAAACGGATGCGTACACTAAAGGGGTTTTGACTACCCTTAAAATGAACAAACACAGTGCGAGCTTTAGGACAATAAAAAAGGATGTAAGAGGAGATACCGCGGCACATTTGTTTTGAATTTTTGAATATCAAAATGGGATTGGAAAATAGAGCCGCGTAAAGTATTGCACATTCGCGTTGCACGGCTATAGAAAAATTCGCTGTACTTGACAGTACGTCCGATGGTGGGCTCAAGGGTAAACTGATGGGCATTCCTAGAAACGCGAGTATTACGGTTGAAAATTTTATCAGCCCGTTAGACACCGTTGTTGCAATCGCACACCACCTGCCTATGCATAATCTCACGGCGTAATTGGAGTACTTGTTTTTCTCGCAAGGCTTGCGCATTTAAAGGTTGAGCATTTAGGGGTATCTGATGCGCCAACCGAAAGGGTTTCGCTGTGTGGAACCCGAGACTAATTTTAATTTGTTCGTGGTCATGGTGATGGGACATCCGATGTCTATGAGCTTCGTCTGCGTTGCTCCGAAGACTCCGAAAACAAATGCAAATGCGAATACGATTGCAAAAGGTTTTCGTCATTATTGTTCGACAGCTGATTATATTTGAAGTGTGAAGATCTACTCATGTCCTTACGACAAGGTTGTTCAGTTATCACCGCTTCAGTAAGTTCTCGTGTAAGGAGCGGTCGATTTGCTAGAGCCAAGGGTGCACAGTTTTCTCCACCGTCTTGTAGCAGTCGTTTTCTATGGATTGCTGCGCTGGACCTGGGACTTCGCGTAACATGTACTGGAGACGCATTCGATGTAGAGGGCAGCTGTGCCGCATTACTACTTATTCTAGTTATTCGAGAGGAACTCCGGAATCTAAAGAAAAGAATACAAATTATTTCAAATTGTTGCAATGGCAGCACTTAAATGTTAAATCAATAATATGCGCCTAAGTGATTAGAATATTCTAGTTTTTCAAATAATAATTTGAATTTGTATTCGCTTAACTTCACATGAGGTGACAACGCATTTTCCTTTGAAAATGACAAACCACACTACTGGCACTCAAATGACTTATTTTCATAAATTATTTTTAATCGTTAAACGTTTTTAATGTGTTCAGGCGTTTCTTCAAAAAAAAAATTGCTCCGCCTCAGGCTCTTGATGATGATTTGGTTCTTCATGTTTGGATGTGCGGTTGTCAATATTATATATTATAAAGAATATATAATTTTTGGCAAAAATTCATTATAAAGCTTGATAGGAGTCGGGGCACCCAGGCAAATAACGAGGACTTACTTGTATTTTGACTTCCTCGATCGCCCATCTGGACAAATTGTCATCATTGGGCGAGGTAGAGTACGTGCTTTGATTCTTTAGTACAGAACACTACTTGTAAATTTCGGTCGTAAGATTGTGTACTCGATTTCAGAGCACCGCCTAATTACACAGTATTGTGAGATTGATGTTACAGTATCGAGTTTCGGATTAAATTGGAACACTATTGCTAGAAAGAAAAATATGAAATAAAAACAATATAAAATGCAACAATTTAAAATTAACTTATTTGAAATCTCTTTAGTTTCATTTTCAACATATGATTTTTGATGGTCAAAGCGACTCAGTTAGCCAAAACATACGAACGATAAGGCTGGTTAAGAATCTAGTGTATGTCACAGCTTACACACAATACGTACACAATTTAACACATTCACTTAAGCTTAAATTACATTCATGTTTTTGTTTTAACGTTTCGACGAAGCGAATAAAATCTATAAAATTTAACACAAAATACTGCGTAATATAAGTTAACATTTAAAACATAGAGAAACTATACTACATAGAGGCGCGACTCGAAGCCCCACCCGTAATTTTTACCCAAATACTTAGCAGCGTTTTTGGCGACGTCAAATATGTGATCATTCCATAAGAGGTGGTCTGTGATGCACATACCAAGTACTGAAAGTTGGTCGGTATCTTATGTCAATATCAGAATTTAATGAGGTTATCACATGCTGCCATTGCAGTTGAACATCCGAAGAACAAAGAGGTGCACCGGAGAACGAATATGAAAGACTGAGAGTACTATCGGCAGCAAAACAATTAAGTGGATTAGAAGTACCAGATAAGAGATCATTAAAAAAATGAGAAAAAGGGTGGGGAACAATACGGAGCCCTGGGGTACACCAGCATTTATTTTGTGAATATTGGACTTGAAGCCGTCCAATACAACTTGTATTGAGCGGTCCGAAAGTTAATTTCTAATCCAACGAATAAGAGGTTCATCGATATCAAATGCACGCATTTTCGATAAGAGAGCCTGATGCAAAACTCTATCAAATGCCTTAGAAATATCAAGGGCAATAATCTTATTTTCTCCAAAACGGTGTAAAGATATGTGCGACGGTTCGGTGAGATATGCCATTAGATCACCAGTGATCCTATTGCTACGAAAGCCATACTGTCGGTCATTAAGGGGCTTTCGTTCTTCAAGCTATTTTTTAAGTTGATAACTAATCAGCGTGACCATGGAAAGAAATGGCGTCAGTGCAATTGGACGGTAATTAGCGGGTGAAGAAGAATCGCTTTTTTTAGGGACAGGCTTCACAAATGCTGTTTTTCATCCACTCGGAAAGAGACCTGCAGAATAGGACAGATGGAAAAGCTTACGCAGTGGTTTTGCCAGCGTTGAAGAACAGCTCTTGAGAACGATGGGAGGGATACTATCCGGGCCGGCACGGCGTCGGGGGCTTGTGTATATTAAGGACTCTAGCAACTGCACGAGTGCGAAAGAAGATTCGTCCCATAAAATCGTTTACGCTCTCAAGTACTGGAGGAGTCGTAACACTTTCTGGCAGCTTCGAATTAACAGCGAACTGCGCTACAAGCAATTTGGCTTTTTCGCGAGAACTGACAAAATGGGTATCATTAAAGCGTTGGAACCGAAGATGAAGTTTAATTTCGAATATTTTTCACAAATAAAAAAATGTTTACTACCTTTGGAACATTGCAGTATTTCTTGCCTTAATGTTTGGTCATGTGCAAATTTGGTTCTGTGAATGTGAACGTTGCAAGTCTATCTAGCTTGTTGAGACCTTTTCCGGTGTTCCTCAGTGGGGTTGGCTTTATAATTCCGGAAACTTACTTCTTTTACCCAAATATCCTCTTTACAGTTAGAATCAAACCATGCATTTTCTTTCGGTTTGATAGATTTCACCCTATTCGGGATAAAGTTTCTAATTCCGTGAAGAATTAAATTTGTTATAACATCTGCGCTGGAGTCTATGTCTCTACCGAGGAAGCATAATGACCAGTTAAAGTTCCTGAGTAAATTATTGAGACTGTCCCAATTGGCTTTCTCATACTGCCAAACGGTTCTCTTAGGTGATTTTTCTTTTTGGTAGAAATATATCGTGAGTTAGGCAATCTCATGAATGGGATCGATATCCACATGTTGACCGAAACACCTCGGTCTGTATCTATAGCTTGTAAACAGACTTTTGGTCTGTCTGTGGATCAGCATTCAGTCAAGTAGAAGTAAGGTACGTTCAATGCAAAAAAAACCTAATTTGATGTATTCTTGAATATTTGTTTTTCTTTTAATTTTGACAAACAGCGCTTGCCATTCATTTCAAAATCATGACGAACAACAAGGTCAGACCACACAAACAATGAATCCCAGAAGTAAGTTACTATTACTAGTGATTATTACCAGTATTTTGTGTTTTTCTTATGTATATATGTATATAGCTTAAGAATTGTGATTCACTTAATTATTTTCAATTACATTTTCATTTTCTTTTCTTTTCAATGAAACTGTAATGTTTTATGTCTCAATTTCATATAGGTAAGTATTATATTCAGTTTTTGTATGATTACATACTTTGCTTTAAAAGCACTTTTCGTATCATATAATGACTTTGAATGCCCAACAAGAACTTGAGTGTGCTACCACCAAGTTTTTTTTTCAATTATTTTTGGCTGGAATTATAGCTATTTCACGACTTGCCAAGGTCGATCATCAGATTCCTTTGCTCTAGTGGTGTTGGTCTACTTTTTCATTTTAGTTGAAAAACTTCTTGTGCCTTCATCATGTATTGAACCATGACCAGCCGCTTAGTAGCCAACTCACTTCGCATCGTGCACACTCAAGTTGTTGTTGGGCATTCAAAGTCATTAAATGTAAGTATTATAAAATTATGCTTAGGTAAATTAACACTCAAAACAGTTACAATTATCGAGATCAAGCAAGTACTTTGGAAATGACAGCTTGTCCAAATTAGCAATTAAGAGAAATTTCTACTAATGTCAAGGAAAATCTTGAAATCTGAACATACGCAAAGCTCTCATTTCCAAATTACTTGCTTGATTTCGATGATTGTAACTGTTCTAAGGGTTAATTTACCTCAGCTTTTAAGTCCCTAAAATCCTTTGATAATCAAACAATTATTTCGAAAAATTGCTAACTAAAAGTATTTTTTGTGTTTTTGAAAAATAAAAATTACAAAATTACATTCAGATGCATGAAGAGATAGTAGAATCTGAATGTGAAAATAGTAGTTTACTAGTGGCATTCGGTTTCTTTAATCCAGACCGTTTTGAACTTAGTCTGCTGTTTGAAGGAGTTGAACTGGCGCTGGTATTAGCACTCGAAGTATTTGTCGGTGTGGGCACTAACGTTGTTTTTGTTGTTGATGTTGTTGTTCTTTTCTTGTTGTTGTTGTTGTTTTAGACACTGTTAATGACGAGTAATTTGCTAGACATTCCCTTTGCGTACATGATGTTATTGTTCTGCCTTGTCTTTCCGGATTCTCATTGGCATAGAAAAATTATACTACACAGAGCCGCGACTCGTAGCCCAAAGAGAAACTATATTACATAGAGCCGCGACTCGGGGGGCCTGAAACACCCGCAATTTTTTTTGAGGTGAGTAAGAGAAACCTCTCTTAAAATACTCATTTTTGTTGTTGTGGGTGTTGTTGCTATTGCTGTTGTTGTTGTTGTTGCTGTTGTTGTTCTTGTTGTTGTTGTCGTTGTTGTTGTAGACGCTGTTAATGACGAGTAATTTGTTAGACATTCCCTTTGCATACATGATGTTATTGTTCTGCCTTTTCGTTCCGGACTCTCATTGGCATAGAGAAACTATACTACATAGAGGCGCGACTCGGGGGGCCTGAAACACCCGCAATTTTTTTTTAGGTGAGTAAGAGAAAACTCTCCTAAATTACTCATTTTTTCCTATCCGTGGTTACGTGTGAGTGGTGGATTAAAAAATCCTTTGCTCAAACTGACAGATCGTTTTTTTTTGTTGATTTTTCAAAAGTCAATCTGACATTTCTCATTTAGCGAGAATTAAATCACATAATTTTGCTATCACACTTGTACATTTTTTTTATTAATTATTTCATTATTTTTTATTTATTTTACGCAAAAAATAATCGTCACCAGCCTTTTCGTCTGTATGTTCGGACTTACCGACTCGCTTTGGACATCGAAAATCAAATGTGTAGAATGATACTAAGAGATTCAAGTTCATTTTAAATTATATCATATTGATTTTAATTTATATTGCTCTTTCTAGCAAACAATTCCGCCAAAAGTCTTCCAATTTAATGCGAAACTCGATCATAAAAATAAATAACTCCAGTCTCAAAATACTGTCTAGTTTGGCAGTGCTCGGAAGTCGAGAACACATTTTTACCATATCAGTATCCTTATAAGAATTTGGCCAAATTCTCTTGTGATAGGATATAGCGATTTTGGAAAAAAAACTTCAAGTTGTGTGAATTTTCCTATGTGCCACGACTCCGATCAAGGTTAACTTTGAACAGATTAAACCACGATACCATAGTCGGAGAAGTATTAGATCTGTACATTATGTAACTCATTGTTTGTCGACAACGGAAATTTGGGCTCGCCTTTTTCGCAAGAAATAAAGCGAAAAACCTCTGTAGCTTGTAAACAGATTTTTGGTCTATCTGTGAAAGCATTCAGTCAAGCAGAAATAATGTAGGTTAAATAAAAAAAACATAATTTGAAATATTTTTGAGTGTTTGTTTTTCTTTTAATTTTGTAGGACAAACATTCATCTTAAATTCATGACGAACAAAAAGGTCAGACCACACAATCAATGGTTATACACAAATAAGAAATGCCAGAAATGGACCATGAGCCAAGCATGAAGTCATTATTGCCGGGTTATAAAATTAGATACTTAAGGATCAATATTTTAAAGTATTTTTTTTTTCTATTTATACATTAGGCTTAAGAATTGTGATTCACTTAATTTTTTTCAATTGCATTTTCATTTATGAGAGCTTTGCGTAGGTTCTGATTTCAAGATTTCCCTTGATATTATTAGTAATTTCTTGGAATTGCTAATTTGGACAAGCTGTCATTTCCAAAGTAGCTACTTGATCTCGATGATTTAAATTGTTGAGAGATTTAATTTATGTCAGCTTGTAAATTCCTGAAACAGTTTTCAATTCGAGCAAATATTTCAAAATATTTGCATCTAAAAGTATCAAAGCATCAAAAGCTCTCCCGCCAACTCTCGCTTTGGTATTGCTGCGGTGAGCACATCTAATAAAAAAAATGCAAATAATGCTCGTTTATCATCATCTTTTCCAAATCTTAACACTCGCAATAGTGAATCCATCATTAAGATGAAGAAAATTGATATGCCTATGGGTCATACCGTCAACACAGTTACTGCTCATGATACTAAAGAGTTCAACAATGAAGCTGCCGATGTTGTTGTTGTTGTCTCTCAAGCTGATACTGCTGCCGTTGATGTCGTTGTTCCTGCTGTTAAGACGTCATTAACGCTGCTGCTGTTGCTTTTAATGATTATTCTGCTGCTGCTAATAGAAGTTCCACTTTATCATCTAATCTCGCCTCTGGAAGTAGACATGCAGCTACAAAAAGTATCCGTAAAACGAAAAAAGTTATTTCGGGCACAAGCGTACAAAATACGGAATTTGTTGTATACAATAATTTGAAATGGTTTCACTTGTCAAAATTTACGCCATAATCAAATACTTATCGACCAAATTGAATGCGACGGAATCCGTTTTTAAATGCTTCAAGCTACTTAAGAAAGGAAATGAAGCCAATCTTAAATTTATCTCCTTTAAAATTGGAATTCCTGTAGATTATGTACATTCTGTGTTCAGTTCTTCTTTTTGGCAAGTTGGAATTAAGATTCGTGAATTTGATTTCATTCCAAAAAACGTAACAGGGATGGAGAATCAAAGAACTATCCAATAAGTCAAGCTTCTCCATCAAATGCTGCAAATACTAGTTTTTTTGAGGATTTATTATCACAACGCCAGTGGAATTCGAACAAAAGTACCTGCTTTATTTCTTGCATCAAATCATGGTGATTATGACGTCATTATTATTGTTGAAACTTGGCTATGGAGCGGAATCCTAGACACAGAGGTATTTGACAATTCATACATAGTCTTCCCAAAAGACCGCTGTAACTCTGCAGGAGATCGTGGAGGTGGTGTAATAGCTGCTGTCCGCTCTTGTATATCTTGCAAACCAGTGCCTCTGCCCATCTCTGATGTTGAACAAATTTGTTTTTCTATTAATCTTGAACCAGATATTTTTATGTATTTTATAATAAGTTATATTCCGCCTAAAAGTAATATTGAAATTTATGAAAATCACTTGGCCAACATTGATTATGTGAATTACTTGAGTAACAAATTGCAAAAAATGTGTGTAATTGGCGATTTTAATTTAGGAGATGTAAATTGGTCGAACTCTGTTGCGGATAGCATGCTTATACCTAGTAATTTAAAAAAAGATATTGAAATTTCGTTCACTGATCACCTGTTTGCTCTTAATTTATATCAAGTAAATAAAATTGTTAATAATTTATTCAAAATTCTAGATTTAGTATTCATTCATCATGATGAATTTAAGGCATCAGTTACTGAAATTGTTCCTATCTCATTGCTAAACAACTCGATGCATCATAAAGAATTATATATTGAACTACAATTTTACAGTTATTTGAGAAAAGTGGATCACAATGCCGATTCATTTAATTTTGCAAAGACCGATTTCATTGGACTCAATAATTACCTTGAAAATGTGGACTGGAATACCGAGTTTCTTAATCTAAACTTGTTGAATATTTTTAATATTTTCAGGACCATCTTAACTAATGCTTTTAATTTATTTGTGCCATGTAGAACCAAAAAGAATGGATCCAAGCCTGCTTGGTATAACAAGAAATTAGCTCATCTTAAAAATCTAAAAAATAAATCTTTTGCTAATTTTAAAAAATCAAATAGTACAGACGACAAAAATATTTTTTGTAAACTTCGTAAAGATTTTATGGTGCTTAGTAAATCCTCGCACAGAAATTATATCTTGAATCTGGAGTTTGACTTAAAGAGTGATCCTAAACGTTTCTGGTCGTTCATAAACTCTAAACGTAAATCTCTTGGAATCCCAAATTCTATGAATTTCAATAGCGATGAATCCACCGATGTTCATAAAACTCTGGAGTTTTTTGGTCAGTTTTTTGAATCAGTGTATTCTAGTATCAATCCAAAGTTTCCTCAACCTCCTTGGAATGACCCTAGGGTAAATATTGGATCTATACACTTGGAATACTCTGATGTTTTAAGCGCACTTAACTCTCTTAAGCCAAATTCCAATCCAGGTGTTGATGACATCCCTGCCATAATATTAAAAAGATGTTCCGAGTCTCTTTGTGCACCGTTGCTTACAATTTTCGAACGATCTTTGTCATCTGGGATATTCCTAATCCCCATCTTTAAATCGGGTTCTAAAAATAGTGTTGAAAATTATAGGGGTATTTGTAAGTTGTCCGCAATTCCCAAGCTTTTTGAAAGTTTAGTAAAATACAAACTCGATTTTCTTGTGAAAGAATATATAAATAGTGCTCAACATGGGTTTCTTTCGGGTATGTCAACTATAACAAACTTGACTTGTTTCTCATTGTATGTTGTTGATGCTTTCGAAAATAAAAGTCAAGTCGATGCCATATATACTGACTTCGGCAAAGCTTTTGATTCGGTAAACCACAGCATTTTGCTTCTTAAACTTGAAGTTTTTGGAATCCATTCAAGCTTACTCAAATGGATTTCTTCATTTTTAACTGGCACGGTTCAAAAAGTTAAGATTCAGGAATATACTTCAAGATCAATTAAGTGTACGTCTGGTGTTCCTCAGGGTAGTCACCTTGGCCCATTGCTATTTATAATATTCATTGATGACATTGTCAATCATATCAACTTTAGTAAATGTCTCATTTATGCTGATGATCTCAAATTATTTTCAAAAATAACTTGTACAGATGACTGTCTCAAGCTGCAAAAGGATCTGGATAATATATCTCTCTGGTGTAACTTAAACCATTTAAATATAAATATAAAAAAAATGTTTCATAATTTCCCTCTGTAGAAAACTTCATACTTATGAGTTTATCTATTCTCTTGAATCCAAGCCTCTTCAGAGAACATAAAAAGTGCAAGATTTGGGGGTTCTTTTTGACTCTAAATTTTCATTCTCTCTTCATATTGATGCTATTGTTGCGAAAGCTAACTCAATGTTAGGGTTCATTAAAAGGAACTCCACTGATTTTTCAGACCCATACACCCTTGTATCATTATATACTTCTCTGGTTAGGCCAAATCTCGAATACGCGGATGTTATCTGGAATCCGTGTCAACAATTTTTATCGGATAGAATACAGAGAGCTCAGAATCGCTTTACAAGATATGTGTTTTACAAAATGCGCTGGAATTTCTATCCATGTTCCCAAGCCAGGCAAAGCTTCTTGGGCTTACAATCTCTTAAAGCCACAAGAACAATTCACGATATTGTTTTTGTGAGGGATATTCTTTGCTACCACATAAGATGTCCTGAGTTACTCTCCTTTATGTGTATATATGCCCCATCGAGGCTGTTGAGGGAAAGATCCCTTCTTTTTGAGTCCAGACATAGAACGAACTACGGAAGTAAAACCAATTTCAAGGTCAATTTGAGAGTTCAATGAAATTTATGATCATGTTGACTTATATCTCTCCAGAGAAAAATTTAAGAATGTATTATACTATTAATTCTTAAGATATTAAATATTTGTTATCTACTTTTAAGTACATTTATAAATGTATACTATTTATTTTTACAGACATGTAATCTGTTAAGCGATTAAGCTTGTAGATGAAATAAATAAATAAAAAATAAAAAAATAGGTGGCGCAATTACTACATCCGGACCATCCCGGGATTCTGAATCGTTTACATGTGGTGACGAAGAGCTTTCACAGTGGACATAAACATATTGTACATCAGAGTTTGTTTGAATAAATTACACGAATCAACTGCGATGAATCGAAGATCCAAATCTGCAATCAAATGCTTTTGCAATTAAAATGATTAATTGGAATTTTGTCAAGACATACGTTGACTTTTCCTTTAGCTGATCTCTCTGGGGGTTCGACTTCTCGTACCATTATTTTGAAATCAAAACGATCTTGAGTGTACTCTGCCATAAATGCCGATCTGGTTATCATACCTTCAGGCACCTATGAGAAACAAAATAATTACTCATATGAAGTCCTTCAAATATTTGTAAGAAATCTCACTGAATGGGCTTAGAGCAATCGAACCAGTTGATTTGCTCGATCCATTGTTAAAATATAAAAGGCGACACGAATTTTAGCTTTGAATATTTATTAAAGGGGTAAGAAATAAGGTATTTAGTCAACAATTTAATTTTATGTTGCACATAGTGGTAGGATGAAATATGTTCGATGTGATGGCGTTTGTTGCTTCGACCATTGTGGGTGCGCTTACTGTTTGCTTGTTGAAATTGTTGTTTTAAAACTTAGTTGTTCTTAATGCGACCGCTGCCTTCGGCTTCTCTCTTCATACTGCGCAGATTGTAATGCGAAGAGCAACGAGGTTTATTCATTTTTCATTCTTCTGTCACCGGTTTGGGGTGCACTGTTGTATTGAACAAAATAATCGGGTGCCTCTGTTCCCTCTTAAGATTTTTTGACGTCGTTGGAGATTCACTGCATATTGTACGCACGGCAAGCTTAGACGTAGGGCGACGGAGAATTCCCCCGGTTGTTTGGACATCAGCACTTCGTACTTGTTGGTTTCCAGCGTTGTAAACCTTCACGATTCTTCCGCGTTGCCACCTACGTCGCGGTTGAAGACCGCCACATATAATTACTATGTCATCAATTTAAGTGGCTGTACCTTTTCATGCCATTTGCTCCGTTTCGTAAGCATTGGTAAATATTCAAGGATACACCGCTTCCAGAAGCGGTCCTTTAGATGTTGTGCAATCTTCCACTGTTTTCGGGTTCCAATTTGCGAGTGAGTCATCGGCATTGGGTGTTTGTGTTGAGTTCGGACATCCAATAAGGAAGTGATTTGGCGCCAAAGGTTCGTCTTCTTCCGAACTTATAGGCAATTCTGTCAACGGCCGGGAGTTGACGATATTCTCTGCCTCTATGAGCAAACTACGCAGTTTCCATTCTTGGGGCCTCTTCCTTGAGTGTTACCTTTAGTACTCTTTTAACTGTTTGGACCATCCTCGCTTCCAACTTCACTCGGGTTAAGTGGACAGTTGAACTTCCATTCAATACCTTTACCAGTCATTTCGTCTTGAATTTTATCAAAGTGGAAGAGATCGGCTTCCTTTGAGAGTTCTCCTCGAGCCCCAACAAAATTTTTCCGTTGTCTGACCTAATGCGTACTGGTACTACCCTCCTGTTGACAAAGTCCCTTAAACATAGGATAAATGCATCGGTCGATAAGTCTGCCGCTAATTCTTAGTGTATGGCGCGTATACTAAGACAGGTTAAGAGTGCCACCCATCTTTTCTCCCTTCTGCTACCCACGGCTACGTTTAAGGGTCCGAAATAATCTAGGCCTGTAAAAGTAAATGGTCGGACAAAGGGTGTAATGCGATCGGGAAGTAGTTGTCCCATTAGGGGAGTTACGAGTTTGGCATGCGCAATCATATATTTTGGGCATTTCTCTTTTACTCCTTTGAAGGTGGCTCGAAGTTGTGGAGCCCAAAATCGTTGGTAAGTCTCGTTCATAGTGAGGGCGTCGTTCTGATGATGAAATGAGTCGTGGTAATGTTTGACAATAAACTCAGTAAGATGATGGCGTTTTGGTTAAATGATGGGGCATCTTTTTTCCACAGGGAGATAATAGGCAGCGTTTATACGTACCTGGAGGCGAAGTGATCCATTTTTATACAAGTATGGAGTAAGTTGATAGATCGAGCTTCTTTTTGATATTTGCAGACCCCTCTTTAGGCGATCAATTTCCTCGCGCAAGTCTTCTTCTTGGGCGAGTCTGTAGAGAAATCGTTCAGCTTCTGAAACTTCTTTTGTTAAAAGTAAAGAAATTGATGGATTTTTGGCAGAAGATTGCCTTTACATCTTGATCTCTGATTCCACCTTTTATTTTGTTACCATATGTTCTCTTGCCTTACTTAGCCATTTTAAAACCTTAATAAATAAGAATGTAGAATGTAGAAAATTCAGTGATATTGATTAAAGTATTTTCCTGAGAGATATGAAGCAACTTTAACCGAATTTCTTCTTGTAGGGTCTCTAGGGCATGTGATTCTGACACATAAGGCCATTGATGTTCCGGAAGAAAAAGGAACCCAGGGCCAGTTAACCATCGATTTTTATTATTAAAGTCATTTAGATTTTTTGCTCTCGTAGCATCATCCGCAAAAATGAGTTTGGTTGGTAGCCAATGTCAATCCGAAGGCTCTGATGATTCTAATATTTCTGCCATTCTGTGTGCCACAAATGGCTTGTATCGTCTCTTCGACCATGTAATCCACCAAACTATGGTTTGAGAGTCGCTCCAGTACACTGTTTTCGAGATAGGCACATCGAGATTACTTCTTATAGTTGCTTGAAGGGGGCTTCCCAGCACTGCTGCTTGCAGTGCTAAGCGAGAAATTGAGATTGTTTTCTTTAGTGCGCATCTTGATTTGCCAGACACAAACACAACGCCCACTTCACCCTGGCATCCGAATCGGAAATAACCAACTGCAGCTGTTCCACTTTCGCTATTGTCTGTAAAGATGTGCAGCTATATACTAGTTGCATGTGATAATTTATGCGCATAACAGGGAGGTATCTGCATTTCACTTACTTCGTTCAACCCCGCCCTTCAAACTATCCATTTACTGAGGATATCGTCCGGCAAAGGATCATCCCAGGCCATTCCTATCTTCCAAGTCTTCTGTAGTAATATATAATGAAATTTCCCAAAAATCCGTAAGGGTCAAAAACGGACATAATTATTTCCAACAGCTGTCTTTTGGTTGGTGGCTTTGAAAGAGTTATGATGTCATCCTTTATCTGGTGAAATGTAAGGCGGAAGCTCAAGGTTTCATCTCCTGTATTCCAATACATCCCTTATACCTTCGCTGCTGATTCCAACTGAACGGTAGACTGAAATTCTGCTGCTGTATCGTTAAGTTTTGTTTGAATCTCTTTCACATTAGAAGTAAAGTTCCTAAGTTCCTGGTAGAACCTCTTCGCTTCAGCTGGCGTCTCAGAACCACATACCAGATCATCAACATAGTGTTTATTTACGATAACATTGGCGGCTTCTGGAAAGTTATTTTCAAAGGAAATGGCATTTAAGGTTTTTACGTATTCGGCTGTTCATGGTGAGCACACGGCTCCGAATATCACTAAGGACATTACAAATGTTCATATTGGCTTATTAACTTCATCCCTTCATTCGAATCTTTGGGCATTTTGATCTTAGGTTTGTATCTTAATTTGCGAGAACATTTCTTTTATATCAGCTATTACTCCGATGGCTACTTGTCGAAACTTAAAAAGGATGGTCAATAAGGATTTGGCTTGTTCATTACCTTTCAATAACATCGAGTTCAAAGAGACCCCCTGGGTCTCGGCAGTAGCATCCAACACAATTCGAAGTTTTTCGGGCTTATGTGGATTAGTGACTCCGAAGTGTGGCAGGTACCAGATTCGACCGTGATCCTGTTTCAACTCTCTTGACGTAAGTTGCCTGGCGTATCCCATTTCAATGTAGTTCGTCATCAGTCTTTTATACTTAATTGAAAACTCTGTATCTTTTGACATTTTTGCCTAAATATTGAACATGCGCTTTAAAGTCATTTGATAACTATCAGCAATAAAAACGTTGTTAAAACGCCATTGCAATCATGATTCATATCGTTTCCGAATTTTTTAACCGGACTCTTCTAGAATCTTTCTGGCCCTTTGGTTATCATTTGATTCGATGACTACATATGACCTTTGTATACCGAGGCTTTCCAGCGTAAAATAATCTTCAACAAATTTGTTTAACTGTTCAAGCGCGTTTCCTCCGTTTAGATTCATGACCACAGGCAAAAAAGAATTCTCAGCATTTTGAGGCTCATAAGGTACCGACCCCAACTTTGCTTGCGCGGTGATAATTTTGTTTTGCTCTTTTTTATCCTCTACTACTTGTCTAGCCATTTCAAGGTGGCAATTATCTAGTCCTTTAATAATGACAGGTATTGCCTCTGTGTAACTCTGTAGTGGAATGATCTTAAGATGCTTAAAATTGGTTTTGTTAAATGATTGGCTAGGTGGATTTAAGTTTTTAATCGTCCTCACATTCTTTAAAGGAAAACATACATCGGCCTTTCCGGTTTCTTTAATATCTACGACAACCTTTCTTGAAGGTTCAGTTAAAACTTTCATCCCACACCATCGTAACGTTAATCTCTGTTCTTGACCTTTGAGTCCCTGTTCGGTTACTACTGTATCTTCTATGATTGTAATTGTAGATCCTTCGTCGAACATCGCATACATTTGTAGATTTCCTCTCGGTCCGTTTAGTATAACTGGCAAGATTCGAAACAGCTGACCATCAGTGGCCTTTGACTGACAAGTATCCATCCGAGTTAACGATTGGGCTGAGATTGCTTCTGCTTGATGAGACGGCTAATTGGACGATGAGTTATTCGAACATTTTCTTGTTGGCGGCGACGAGTTCAATTTTTCATGAAGTTATTTATGGTGATATTTACCACAACCTTCAATGCTGCACGGTTTCTTGCTATCGCATATTGCGGTTCCTTGACGCACGTTACAGCAAGAAAAACAGAGATCTTTATTCCTAATTAATTGCCAAATGTCTTGCATACTCAGATTAATGAAATGACTGCAATCAACCAACTGATGACTTCCTCCGCAATTCACACAATTTGTCTGCGTTGTTCACTTTACATTTGTTGCTTTTTCTCGCTTGTATGTAACATCCTTCTTGGTTGTGATACATGGCACCTGAAGACCCACTTAACTGAGGTAGCATTTGTATGATTTTCGCTTGTTCATTCACCCATACTGCAAAGTCTTTGATTGATGCGTACGGTGTAATATTTAAGTCCTTTTT
Source organism: Philhelius pedissequus (assembly GCA_910595825.1). Taxonomy (NCBI): domain Eukaryota; kingdom Metazoa; phylum Arthropoda; class Insecta; order Diptera; family Syrphidae; genus Philhelius; species Philhelius pedissequus. Next base: position 220,033,310 of record OU343160.1, on the reverse strand, counting down.
CGCCCATTCAAGTCTTTCTGAAGGCGGTAGCTTCGTAATGAGTTCCTCCAGTAAAATGGCATTGGTCAGATGATTTTCACACTTCTCCGATGATAGGAAGGCAACGACATTTTCCACCATTGATGCAAACTCAATCACACCTTCAACTCTATTTTCATTGATTGATGTAAACTGTTGGACCTTTCGCAATTCTGCCTTAACTAGGAGGACTGGGCGTCCGAATCGAAAACTTAGCGTTTCTATTACTCGCATCACGTTATCTAGGGGGATTAGCAAGGCTGAGACTGCTTCTTTGGCTTCTCCGTGAAGGCATCTTTGTAGTCTAATAGTGTTTTCCATCGCTGAATATGCAAAATTATTTGTCGTTTCCTCAAAGTTTGCCAAGAACAAAGGCCACTCCTCCAGTTTCCTGCTAAATGTGGGGAAATCATACAATTTTTTATATGGCTGCATTGTTGGTACCCTTGTTACTTGTGAATTCGCTGAATGAAACTCTTCCCTGTTGATACTCTCGATTGCATTTTAATTCGGAAGATGGTTAGTCGTTTTTCTTAATCTTTGTGTTTCTGCTTGGTTGATCGTTTCTCCCAATCGTTGTGTTTCTACTTGGTTGATGGCAGCGTCTTGGCGTAATTGGTCGACCGACACTTTAAGCGCCTGTATCTGCGCTACAAGAGCCGTTACAAGTTGACCTTGTTGCAGATGTTGGTTTACATCTTGTTGTGCATCTGGCTGTACATCTTAAGATGCTGTTGTTGTTGTTGTTGCCGTTGCGGTTATGTCGGCGTTCTCTCCTCTCCTTTAAAGTAGGTGTTCCATCAAAACGAACAGGAGGATTACCCTTGTTAGTTCATGAGCTACTACGAGGTGGCTAAGGCATAAACTATGCTCAAGATTTTCGGAGATATCCTATATACCCAGCTTGGTGACACGATGCGTCTATGTCTGGCAAATTTCTAAAATCAGTTATATCAACAGCAACTCTGTAACATTCTGAAAACAGGTGTACTTTGTTCGGCGTTAAATAATCTGCTTACGCTGATTGGCTCTATATTTCAAATTACTTTAAACTCTCAAATACTCGGGAAAAAAATATAATTTATTATTGAAAAATACCAATAATCTGCTTTAAGCTGATTGGCAATGTATATATATAATTGTTTCGATGGCAACTCTCGAAGGTTCAAGCAAAATATAATATCTGCTTTAAGCTGATTGGCAAAACATATATATTGTTTCGATGGCAACTCTCGAAACTTCTGGCAAATACGGAATCTGCTTTAAGCTGTTTGGCGATATCTATATTCTTTCGATACCAACTCTCGAAAGTTCAGGCAAAATCCTAAATCTGCTTTAAGCTGATTGGCAATACGTATATATTGTTTCGATGGCAACTCTTGAAAATTCTGGCTAATACTGAAAATGCACTTTATATGGCGGCGAAGCTAATAACTTCCAAGTTTATTAACTCATGGCATGAATCATACTAAACAGTTCGACAACTTGATGATTCTCAGTTTCAATTTACGTTATCGAATGGCGTTTATCCGTTTTAAAATTATTATTTAAAAGGTATGGCTATCTTCTCGGCAATTTATTGTTTAAAATTAATCAATTTTTATGGTATGGTAATATTCTCGGAAATTTATTATTTGAATTAATCAATTTTTAAGGTATGGCGAGTTTCTAGACGATCACCTCCGTAGCTGCGATGACAATTCAAAGAAAGGACTGCAAATTATTCACCTTAATGGCTGTAATAGGCTATTCTCGCTATTGATCATAGGCAAATTCAAAGAAAATAATTTAACTTTACTCGGTAGCTGCGGTGGTTATTTGGAGAAACTCTCATACGTATAAAAGGAAGACCTTGCGAAGCTTGTTATCATTCGACTATATCGACATTTATTTTAAACATATAAGTAACGTGTTCCAAATCTCCTTTACCAAAATGATATATGTTCTTTATTTAATAAAGGTAGCTGTACACTACCGAAAATCCGGAATACCGTAACCTGATGTGACGTGCTAATGTATGTATAACTGTAGACTGTGAACGGCGGTCAACTCTGAAGAGGCTATGACGATAACAAAAAACTACTCCAGATATTTCAGGATTGTGGTTATGGGTAGTCTTGGCGGTAAAAAGATGTCCCAAAAACTTCTTGCGTTAACTGCTGACACGTACCAGGTACTTACATATGTGATCTCTGCAACGTCGAGAAAGGCAGTACTTATTTCTTATAAGATGGCAGTCTATACTTACAATTGCTGCTGCAGCTTGGCTTAAGCTGTAGCATTAACTAATGAACAAGGCGTTTTTGAACTCTGGAATTGTGGGTGTTGGCTGGCTGGCTGGAACACTCCGTTGGCTTTGAAATTTGTGGCAAAATGGCGGCGGCGTAATTACATATATATTTTTAACACAAAATAACACATAAGGCAGGCCTGCATTTTAAATTTAAAACCATAAATTTTAAAAGTAATTGTTAAGATATAAAAGGCGACACGAATTTTAGCTTTGAATATTTATTAAAGGGGTAAGAAGCAAGGCATTTAGTCAACAATTTAATTTTATGTTGCACATAGTGGTAGTATGAAATATGTTCGATGTGATGGCGTTTGTTGCTTCGACGTTTGTGTGCGCACTTACTGTTTGCTTGTTGAAATTGTTGTTTTAAAATTTAGTTTTTCTTAATGCGACCGCTGCCTTTGGCTTCTCTCTTGATACTGCGCAGATTGTAATACGAAGAACAACGGGGTTTGTTCATTTGACATTCATCTGTCAGCGGTTAGGGGTGCACTGTTGTATTAAACAAAATAACAGGGTGCCTCTGTTCCTCCTTAAGATTTCTTGACGTCGTTGGATGACGTCAACATCCCACCCTTCGTGAACTGTCGAAGAAATTCACTACATATTGTAAGCACGGCAAGTTTAGACGTAGGGCGACGGAGAATTTCTCCGGCTGTTTGGACATCAGCACTTCGTACTTGTTGGTTTCCAGCGTTGTAATCCTTCACGATTCTTCCGCGTTGCCACCTATATCGCGGTTGACCTCCGTCATATATAATTACTGTATCATCAATTTTAAGTGGCTGTACCTTTTCATGCCATTTGCTCCGTTTCGTAAGCATTGGTAAATATTCAATGATCCACGCTTCCAGAAGCGGTCCTTTAGATGTTGTGCAATCTTCCACTGTTTTCGGGTACAAATTGGCGAGTCATCGGCATTGGGTGTTTGTGTTGAGTTCGGACATCCAATAAGGAAGTGATTTGGCGTCAAAGGTTGGTCATCTTCCGAACTTATAAGCAATTCTGCCAACGGCCGGTAGTTGACGGTATTCTCTGCCTCTATGAGCAACCTACGCTGAGTTTCCACACTTGGGGCTTCTTCCTTCAGTATTACGTTTAGTACTCTTTTAACTGTTTCGACTATCCTCTCCCATATTCCACCTTCACTCGGGTTAAGTGGACAGTTGAACTTACATTCAATATCTTTACCAGTCATTTCGTCTTGAAGTCAATCAAAGTCAAAGAGATCGGCTTTCTTTGAAAGTTCTCCTCGAGCGCCAACAAAATTTGTTCCGCTGTTTGACCTAATGCGTACTGGTACTCCCCTCCTTTTGACAAAGTTCCTTAAACAGAGGACAAATGCATTGGTCGATAAGTCTGCCGCTAATTCTAAGTGTATGGCGCGTATAGTAAGACAGGTAAAGAGTGCCACCCATCTTTTCTCCCTTCTGTGACCCACGGCTACGTTTAAGGGTCCGAAGTAGTCCATGCCTGAAATAAGTAAATGGTCGGACAAGGGATGTAATGTGATCGGGAGGTAGTTGTCCATTAGCGGAGTTACGGGCTTGGCACGCGAAATCATACATTTTGGGCATTCCTTTTTTACCTTTTTTAAGGTGGCTGGAAGTTGCGGAACCCAAAATCGTTGGCGAATCTCGTTTATAGTGAGGCCGTCGTTCTGATGATGAAATCAGTCGTGGTAATATTTGACAATCAATCAATCAATTGAGTAAGATGATGGCGTTTTGGTAAAATGATGGGGCATCTTGTTTCTACAGGGAGACAATAGGCAGCGTTTATGGAGGCAAAGTGATCCATTTGTGTCCAAGTATGGAGTAAGTTGATAGATCGAGCTTCTTTTTGATCGTGCAGGTCTTCTTCTTGAGCGAGTGTATAAAGAAATCGTTCAGCTTCTGAAACTTCTTTAGTTAAAAGTGTAGAAAGTGATGATTTTTTTACTGAAGATTGCCTTTGCATCTTGATTTCTGATCCCACTTTTTTTTGTTACCATATTTTCTCTTGACTTACTTAGCCATTTTTTAGACCTTAATAAATAAGCTACCATTCTTCTTAGTTCGTTGAATGTAGAAAATTTAGTAATATTGATAAAGGTTTTTTCCTGAGAGATATGAAGCCATTTTGACAGAATTTCTTCTTGTAGGGTCTCTATGGCATGAGATTGTGACACATAAGGCTATTGATGTTCCGGAAGAAAAAGAAACTCAGGGCCAGTTAACCATCGATTTTTATTATTAAAGTCATTTAGATTTTTTGCTCTCGTAGCATCATCCGTAACATTGGGGTCGGTTGGTAGCCAATGCCAATCCGATGGCTCTTATGATTCTAACATTTCTGCCACTCTGTGTGCCACAAATGGCTTGTATCGTCTCTTCGACTATGTTATCCACCAAACTATAGTTTGAGAGTCGCTCCAGTACACTGTTTTCGAGATAGGCACATCGAAATTACTTCTTATAGTTGCTTGAAGGGGGCTTCACAGCACTGGTGCTTGCAGTTTCAAGCGAGGAATGGAGAGTTTTTTCTTTGGTGTGCATCTTGATTTGCCAGACACAAACACAACGCCCACTTCACCTTGGCATTCGAATCGGAAATAACCAACTGCAGCCGTCGCACTTTCGCTGGCGTCTGTAAAGATGTGCAGCTGTATACTAGTTGAATGTGATAATTTATGCGAAAAACAGCGAGATATCTGCATTTCACTTACTTCTTTCAACACCGCCCGCCAAACTTTGCATTTACTGAAGATATCGTCCGGCAACGGATCATCCCAGGCAATTCCCACCTTCCAAGTCTTCTGCAGTAGTATCTTGCGGTGGATGAGGAAATTTCCCAAAAATCCGTAAGGGTCAAAAACGGACATAATTATTTTCAACATTTGTCTTTTGGTTGGTGGTTTTGAAAGAGTAATGATGTCATCATTTGTCCGGTGAAATGTCAGGCGGAAGCGAAAGGTGTTATCTTCTGTATTCCAATACATCCCTAATACCTTCGCTGCTGATTCTTTTGCTTCCAACTGAACGGTAGACTGAACTGCTGCTGGTGTATAGTTAAGTTTTGTTTGTATCTCGTTCACATTAGAAGTAAAGTACCTAAGTGTAAATCCTCCCTCGACATGAATGCTCTTAACCTTCTGGCGGATCCTCTTGGCTTCAGCGTCTCAAGACCGCATACCAGATCATCAACATAGTGTTTATTTACAATAACATTGGCGGGTTCTAGAAAGTTATTTTCAAATGAAATGGCATTTAAGTTTTTTTACGTATTCCACTGTGCATGGCGAGCATACGGCTCAGAATATCATTAAGGAAATTTCAAATGTTCCTATTGGCTTATTTACTTCATCACTCCATACGAATCTTTGGGCATTTTGATCTTTGGTATGTATCTTAATTTGCGAGAACATTTCTTTTTTATCAGCTATTACTCCGATGGCTCCTTGTCTAAATTTAAAAAGGATGGTCAATAAGGATTTGGCTTGTTCTGGACCTTTCAATAACATCGAGTTCAAGGAGACCCCATGGGTCTCGGCGGCGACATCAAAAACAATTCAGAGTTTTTCGGGCTTATGTGGAATAGTGACTCCGAAGTGTGGTAGGTACGAGACTCGACCGTGATCTTTTTCAACTATCTGGAGGTAAGCTGTCTGCCATATCCCATTTCAATGTAGTCTCTAGTCTCAGAACATCGCGCCACACATCTTTCCTATCCTTCTTTCTCTTCTTCCAGCAGATGCCCGCGCTGTGTTAAACAAAACATACTCGTATAAAGGGTATTCTAATCGCTTGAGCACGTGCAAAATTATAAAAAAAAAAAAAAAAAAATTCAAGTGTTTGTGAAGGTGGTAGCTTCGTCACGAGTTCGTCCAGTAACATGGGATTGGCCAGATGATTTTCACACTTCGCCGATGATAGGAAGGCAATGACATTTTTCACCATTGATGCAAGCGCAATGACACCTTCAACTCAATTTTCATTGATTGATGTAAACTGTTGGACCTTTCGCAATTGTGCCTTAACTAGCAGGTCTGGGCGTCCGAATCGAAAACTTAGCGTTTCTGTTACTCGCATCATGTTACCTGGGTGGATTAACAAGGCTGACACTGCTTTTTTGGCTTCTCCTTGAAGTCATCTTTGCAGTCTAAAAGTGTTTTCCATTGCTGAATAGGAAAAATTATTTGTCGGTTTTTTCAAAGTTTGCCAAGGACAAAGGCCACTCCTCTGGTTTCGGGCTAAATGTGGGCAAATCATACAATTTTTTATATGGCTGCAGTGGTGGTAGCCTTGTTAGTTGTGAAGTCGCTGAATGAAACTCTTCCCTGTTGATACTCTCGATTGCATTTGAATTCGGAAGATGGTTAGTCGTTTGTCTTAATCTTTGTGTTTCTGCTTGGTTGATCGTTTCTCCCAATCGTTGTGTTGTTGGTTAACATCTTGTTGTGCATCTGGCTGTACTTATTAAGATGCTGTTATTGTTGTAGCTGCCGTTGCGGTTATGTCGGCGTTCTCTCCATCTTTAAAGTAGGTGTTCCACCAAAACGAACAGGAGGATTACCCTTGTTAGTTCATGAGCTACTACGAGGTAGGCGTAAACAATGCTCAAGTATTTTCGGAGATATCCTATATATCAAGCTTGGTGATACGATGCGTCTAAGTCTGGCAAATTTCTAAATTCAGTTATGTCAACAGCAACTCTGTAACATTCCGGAATCAGGTGTACTTTGTTCGGCGTAAAATAATCTGCTTACGCTGATTGGCTCTATATTTCAAATTACTTTAAACTCTCAAATACTCGGGAAAGAAATATAATTTATTATTGAAAAATACCAATAACCTGCTTTAAGCTGATTGGCAATCCATATAGGTAGAAGTTACATTTCCTTAGTAATCTTATAACTTAAGAACCGCCAAACCGATTGACACAAAAATGTGTCAGTTTGTTCCTACATATAAGGAGGTGGTATGTGTGAAGTTTGTTTGGAATCGGTGAAGCCGTTCCTGAGTTATGACATTTTATGTGAGTAATGCTTTCCTCTCATACGAAATGTCTGTATGGGAAAAACAACAACAAATACACAGCCGCTGATGAGCGTTTCTGTTGTACTGTATGACTGTATATGTGCACACTGCTGTCAAATGTAGTTGAAAGTGCATTATGTTAATATTAATTTGCTGTCATAGGAATTCAGTTGACAGTTCTCTTATGTGCCTTGAGTTCTTTTATATCGTGCTCTCATTGCGAACAGACATACTTTTGGTCAGTGTTAACCATGTGTTTCTTTTTTAATACACTGTACCAAAATCCAGTCGATAAATCGTAGAGTGTAGTATTTATCGATTGAAATATTTTCAATTGTATTTTTAATGTTTCATTTTTATATATATAAAAGCGTTGCTTCATTTTCACAAGTTCAATTGGATTGCATTTGCCGGTGAGTGTTTTTTTTTATTTTCACAATTGAGGTTATGTCCAGTGTGTGTATGTGAATTCATATTTCCACGCACACACATTCATATGTATATATTTTTCTTGAAATAATTCAATTAGTAATACACTGTACTGAAAGAATGCCACGCTCAAGAGGAGCAAACATTGGCAGACGTTCACGTCAATTAAATGCTACAGCGTTAAATCGAAGATCACAAAGTGAAGAAGATCGTGTTCGACGAAATGAAATGGAAACACAACGACACAGACGGAGAACTCACTTGGTTAATAGTGAAGTACCCAGAAACCATCGTGGGCGTTCGTCCGTTTATGATATACGTCAAATGGAACGCGCGGCTTTCAATTACGATGCCACCATTGATAACACCACGCATGCGTACATTGGCCAGATGAATATAGAATGTATACATTGCAAATCATTTAAACTCAGAAACGAAACGCCTGGCATGTGCTGTGCTGGTGGGAAAGTCAAATTGCCCGTGCTAGAACTTCCGGCAGAACCTTTTCATTCATTGGTTTTTGGCAATTCACCAACGTCGAAGCATTTCCTCTTAAATATTCAAAAATACAATTCATGCTTTCAAATGACATCTTGTGGAGCTACAACTATTATAAGAAATGGATTTATGCCGACGTTTCGTATGGAATTAGCAATATCATATTTAATTCATGTGCCGTCCCTGTGTTCCATGTTTTTACAAATTCAAATCCGTCGTCTATATATATATCTCGACCGTTACAGATTCAAGGTCAAATATACCATTGAGCTGGGTCTTTGCTACCATTCCCAGATGGCGATCATCAATTTTTGCAAATTTATTTTATTGGTGCTGAGAATCGCGAATTAAATCAGCGCTGTGCAATTTCGACGCATACGATTAGATCAATCGTGAATGAATTGCAAACATTTTTCCATCAACACAATGAATTGGTGAAATTGTTTAAAGTGGCATTCGACCGGATGCCCACCGATGGCCACAAAATCATAATAAAAGCCGATAAAACACCAATTGGGGAGCACGCCAGACGATTCAATGTACCAACGATTGATGAAGTAGCCATTAATGTGGTTGGTGAACGTTTCAGCCACGAGATATTGTTTTGAAAATGAGCAATTACAACGTATTTCAGAACTCCATCGCTATTATGATGCATTGCAATACCCCATTTTGTTTTGGAGAGGGGACGATGGCTATCATATCAACATACCAATGAAAAATCCAACAACTGGTACGTACATGATTTTCGTTTAAATGTGATTTTTAAATCATTATCATTCGCTAATTAATTTTTGCATTGCAGGTCAAGAATCAACAAAAAAAGTCAGTGCGATGAATTTTTATTCGTATCGATTGATGATTCGCCCTCAAGAAACCAATTTTATTTTGCGATGCAATTAACTTTCGCATCAATATATCCTGATATGTACACCAAAATTGAAAGTGAGCGATTGAATTTCATCCGTCACAATCAAGCCCGATTAAGATCACAGGAATACATACATTTGCGTGACGCAATGATCAATGATGCAAATGTGAATGATATCGGCCTTTTAACAATTTAACCATCATCATATGTTGGTAGCCCACGTCATATGAATGAATATACGCAAGATGCGATGACATATGTACGAAATTATGGCCGACCGGATCTATTTATCATATTCACATGCAATCCGAAGTGGGTCGATGTTTCTGATTGTTTATTTGATGGTCAGGTGCCAAAAGATCGGCATAACGGGCCGTGTATTCTCAAACTCCGTGTATTTGGAGAAGTGCGGTGCTTTATGTATACCATAGAGTAGCAAAAAAGGGGCTTTCCTCACGCACATATTTTGATTTGGTTCGTACACAAAATAACACCTGATATCGGCCGAAATTCCAGATCAAACCATCGACCCAGGATTATTCGAAGTTGTCACGAAAAATATGATTCACGGTCCCTGTGGTGATATTAATCGAAATTCACCTTGTATGATTGATGGCAAATGTTCGAAACGTTTTGCAAAGCAATTGATTGCTGAAACAATTACAGGAGATGATGGATATCCACAGTATCGTAGACTATCAACTGAAGACAACGGCAAATTAACTGTAACTAAACTTCAAAATCAAGACGTTGAAATCGATAACCGGTGGATAGTTCCGTACTCACCGATACTGTCAAAAATGTTCAACGCTCACATTAATGTAGAACATTACAATTCTGTAAAATCAATCAAATAAATTTGCAAGTATGTGACTAAATGCAGCGATATGGCTGTTTTTGGAGTGGCTCCTGAAAATAATCACCTTGTATGATGCTTTGGGACGCATTTATACAGTTAGTCCAGCTAATGTTGAATGTCTCTACTTGCGCCTTTTGTTGGTGAACGTACATGGACATTAATCATTCCAACATTTACGAACTGGCAATTGTCAATTGTGCGCCACATACCGTGAGGCATGTCAACACTTGCATTTGCTGGAAGATGATACGCACTGGGATACTACGCTTCGTGATGCGTCAATTGCATTTCCACCAAATCAAATTCGTATGTTATTTGCGATCATAATATCAACATGTTTTCTATAAAATCCACTGGAATTGTGGAATAAGTACAAAGATTTCATGGTTGAAGACATTTTGATTCGACTTCGACATCGTTCCAATGTTCCTGCATTGCTGCTGAAATTGGAAATGTATAATAAAGCCTTGATAATGATCGATTTTGTGCCTTACGATTGCAAATAAAGCATTAGTGCAATTAGGATTGACTCCACCAAATCGTCCAATGCATGATTTATTTGAACGAAAATTGCAACGCGAACAGCAATTGGATCATGATGAATTGCGTGCATTCGTACAAACGTATACTCCACAATTAAATGATCAACAAAAACATGCATATGACAAAGTGATGCAAGCTGTCAATCATAACACTGGTGTATTGTATTTTTTAGATGCACCTGGCAGCACTGGAAAAACATTTTTGATTTCATTGATGCTGGCAACAATTCGGTCGGAACAAAAAATCGCATTGGCACTTGCTTCTTCCGGTTTTGCAGCTACATTAATTGCTGGCGGCCGCACAGCACATTCCGCCTTGAAATTGCCATAGAACATGCAAGCAGTTGAAACACCAACATGCAATATTTCAAGGAGTTCTGGAATGGGTAAAGTCTTGCAACAAACATCCATTATTTTATGGGACGAGTGTCCAATAACCCAAAAAAAAAATCTTTGGAAGCCTTAAAGCGAACATTACAAGATTTAAGACGGAGTTCACAGCTGTTTGGCGGTACAATAATATTGTTATCTGATGATTTCCGTCAAACGTTGCCTGTTGTTCCGAGATCAACACCTGCTGATGAAATTAATGCTTGTTTGAAAAGTTCATTTTTGTGGGCACACGTACAAAGGCTTTCGTTGACGACCAATATGCGTGTGCGTATTCAAATTGGTTCATCAGCACGTGAGTTTTCGAAGCAATTGCTGAAGATTGGCGATGGAAAGATTGCAAGTGATCAAAATGGGTTTATCACGTTACCGAATCATTTTTTCATTATTGTATCATCAAAACAAGAAACCATTGATCGAGTTTTTCCAAATATTGTACAAAATTACAATAACCATGATTGGTTACGAGAACGTGCAATTTTAGCACCAAAAAATATCAATGTCAATGAAATCAATTTCCACATCCAGGAAAAATTGTCAGTTGATTCGGAAACGTATAAATCTATTAATACTGCTATGAAAGATGAAGACGCAGTCAATTATCCGGTCGAATTTTTAAATTCTTTGGAACCACCAGCCATGCCACCGCATTATTTGAATTTGAAAGTTTGTTCATCGATTATACTTCTCCGAAATCTTAATGCACCAAAACTTTGTAATGGGACGAGACTTTCAGTGAATAAATTGATGCCACATTTAATTCAAGCAACAATTCTCACTGGCAAAGCAAAATGTGAAATTGTACTAATACCGCGCATCCCATTAATACCAACGGACATGCCATTTGAATTCAAACGTCTTCAATTTCCCGTGCGTTTATCCTTTGCTATGACCATTAATAAAGCTCAAGGACAAACTCTTCAAGTGTGTGGTGTGAATTTGGGGGAACCGTGCTTTTCACATGGACAATTATACGTAGCATGTTCCAGAGTGGGAGCCCCAAAAAATTTATTTATACATACACCACACAATGAAACAAAAAATGTTGTATACACTATTGTATTGAATTGATGTACAACTTTAGCATTATAAATAAAATCCTTTTAAAGCATCGGCATTGAGTTGATTTATTACAAAATACATGTTTTTTCTTGGGCGTAGCAACGCGCGCCGATTCCCGCTAGTATATATATATAATTGTTTCGATGGCAACTCTCGAAACTTCGGGTAAAATACTAAATCTGCTTTAGGCTAATTGGCAATATATATATATATGTTTCGATGCCAACTCTCGAACCTTCTGGCAAATACGGAATCTGCTTTAAACTGATTGGCGATATATATATTCTTTTGATAGCAACACTCGAAAGTTCAGGCAAAATCCTAAATCTGCTTTAAGCTGATTGGCAATACATATATATTGTTTCGATGGCAACCCACTAAACTTCTGGCAAATACTGAATCTGCTTTAAGCTGATTGGCGATATATATATTCTTTCGATGGCAACTCTCGAAAGTTCAGGCAAAATCCTAAATCTGCTATAAGCTAATTGGCAATAAATATATATTGTTTCGATTGCAACTCTTGAAAATTCTGGCTAATACTGAAGAAGCACTTTATATGGCGGCGAAGCTAATAACTTCCAAGTTTATTAACTCATGGCATGAATCATACTAAACAGTTCGACAACTTGATGATTCTCAGATTCAATTTACGTAATCGAATGGTGTTTAGCTGTTTTAAAAATTTTATTTAAAAGGTATGGCTACGTTCTCGGCAATTTATTGTTTAAAATTAATCAATTTTTATGGTATGGCAATAATCTCCGCAATTTATTCTTTGAACTAATAAACTTTTAAGGTATAGCAAGTTTCTAGACGATCACCTACGTAGCTCCGACGAAAATTCAAAGAAAGGACTGCAAATTGTTCACCTTAATGGCTGTAATAGGCTATTGCTCGCTATTGATCATAGGCAAATTCAAAGAAAATAATTTAACTTTACTCTGTAGCTGCGGTGGTGGTTTGGAGAAACTCTCATACGTATAAAAGGAAGACCTGGCGAAGCTTGTTCTCATTCGACCATATCGATATTTATTTTAAACATACAAGCAACGTGTTCCAAATCTCCTTTACCAAAATAATATATGTTCTTTATGTAATAAAGGTACCTGTACATTACCGAAAATCCGGAATACCGTAACTTGATGTGACGTGCTTATGTATGTATAAGTCTAGACTGTGAACGGCGGTCAACTCTGAAGAGGATTGTGGCTATGACGATTACAAAAAACTGCTCCAGATATTTCAGGCTTGTGGCTATGGGTGGTCTTGGCGGTGAAAAACTGCTCCAAATACTTCTTGCGTTGACTGCTGACACGTACCAGGAACTTACATATGTGATCTCTGCAACGTCGAGAAAGGCAGTACTTAATTCTTTTAAGATGACTGTCTATACTTACAATTAGTGATGCAGCTTCTCTTAAGCTGTAGCAGGAACTAATGAACAAGGCCTTTTTGAACTCTTTGGAATTGTGGGTATTCCTTCCCAATGATGTTCATCCGTCCTTTTGGTAATACTACACTGGCTGGCTGGCTGGCTGGCTGGAACACTCCGTTGGCTTTGAAAATTGTGGCAAAATGGCGGCGGCGTAATTACATATATTACATATTTTTTCTACACAAATTAACACATAAGGCAGCGGTGCATTTTAATTTTTAAACCATAAATTTTAAGAGTTGTTGCTAAAATACAAAAGGCAACTTTTAGCTTTGAATATTTATTAAAGGGGTAAGTAACAAGGTACTTAGTCAACAATTTAATTTAATGTTGCACATCGTGGTAGTATGAAATTTGTTCGATGTGGTGGCGTTTGTTGCTTAGCCGTTTTTGTGCGCTCTTAGTGTTTGCTTGTTGAAATTGTTGTTTTAAAATTTAGTTGTCCTTAATGCGACCGCTGCCTTCGGCTTCTCTCTTGATACTGCGCAGATTGTAATGCGAAGAACGACGAGGTTTGTTATGCTCCAATCTGACTAGCTTTTTGTGCGAACACGTTTCGCTTTGGCTCGTTTTGAAACTGCAGCTTGGGCGGTAGCTTTTAAGTCAAATGCTGATGCTTCTGAGGTACGATGGACTCTAGCCATGTCGTTGGAAAGCGGATCGTTCTTTCCGCCATTAACTGCTGTTGGCACAATGTCGGCGGTGGTGAGAGACAATTGGCGGACTAAGTTGGCACCTTTTTCACTAATGAAAATTTAAAACTCCTTGTTATTTGTTGTGGCACCTTCTATTCCACCTATATTACCATTTTTACCTCGAGCTTCTAGCAATCGGTCTTGAACGTTCAAAGTGATGGCCGGACTTGTGGCCAAATTATTCCATACATACCTCACTATTTTCATCATCATCAAGGGAATCTTTGATAGGATTCTCTGGAGAATCTCCTCGTTTCTCTGGTACGAGAGGACTTGGCAGATCTTTAGTGTTGCCATTAGAATCTCAGGCTAAAGCATCATTTGATGGCGTTGGTATAGGTGGTGTTGTGCGTAGCGAGGCGCCTCTATATGGCCGCGCACTGCATTTGCCGTGTGGTGAACTTCGGGCAGTGCAGCAGGGTTGACAAAAAAATAACCACTGTTCTTAATTTCAGCGCAGCCCGCATATTTTAGTTAAAGTACATAGGGAATCAAAAGTACAAACTAGTAGGTACTTACAAACAACCTTCCCGAACGACTCCATGTTCGTCGGGCGAACGGCTGGGAAATAATGCGTTGAGGTGTGTCGTGTCACAAGTCGAACGTCAGGTGGCGCCTAGTGCACAGGCATTGCCTCTTCGATTGAGTGCTGATTGGGCCGAGGTTGCTTGTAGGGCGGTGGCTTAGCTCGGGGACACTACCCCCCAATCAGCCCTAGTTCCCAGGGATGTGGCGTGGGAGAACCTGTCGAACAATGCCTGATTAACAGAACACTTGCTATCATTCCACAACCGGGAATAGTATTGTTTGTGGATAGTTTGTAACTATACCTACCTGCGTTGAAAGACGTATCGGTTGCCCAGAGAAATTCGATCCACTTCGTCGTATAACTTACTTACTTGCTATCGTTCCACAACCGGGAATAGTATTGTTTGTGGATAGTTTGTAACTATACCTACCTGCGTTGAAAGACGTATCGGTTGCCCAGAGAAATTCGATCCACTTCGTCGTATAGGCCACAGTTAGAGGCAAACTAAATTTGATACGGTGGCCGCGCATCGAGGGCGCTTTAGCTTGGTACCTATAGAGTGATCAGCAAGGCCGTGTCAGTGGAAAACAGGGTATGGCTGCAGGGTTCTGCCATCCTACTGCTGATCCGCGCCTATCCCGGGTCTTGATGATGGACGATGATCTAGGGGAATCGGTATCAGTACGTTCAAGTTTTTTTTACAGATTTATATGACGTGTGTATTTACGTGTTTTTTGTTTTCTTGTGGCGTTCTGCCACAAATGAAAACTTTTGCTAATCCCAAAGCAATAATGCTTTTCTTGGCATTTGAGTTGGGGTTGTCAGAGGATGACAGGTTTCGAGGTAAAATCGAACAGTGGGCTTGCACCTTCGAGTTTCGTTGTTCGAAAAGGATTGTTTATGAGATAACCGTTTGGGATAGAACACACTGTGGGAAGAATAATGTTAATAATATTATGAGGAAAAGGGGGGGAGCGACCTAAAAAGAAAGCTCCTCCATACGGGTGCTGCTAACCCCAAACGGGTCTCATATACATAATATGACCAGCGGATAGTGGTTTTTCTTTGTCAAATCAAATCGTTTGGTGTGTTCTTTATCGTATAGAAGGGGAACAATGTGTATTTTGATTCCCAAGGAAATAGTGGTGTCCACGGTCGGCGGCAAAATTTAAAAAGAAAAATAATCCGTAGAGAAATAGTTAGTGGTAAATGAAATAAAATTAATTGGTATCGATTGATGCTAAAAGCTGTGACGTTTTTTTATTTTTTGATTAATAATAGGAGGTGCTTCCGTTTTCTTCTGCTGGAATATTTTGTTTCCATAGTGAAAAGAAAAAAAAATATTTTTAAATATTATTTGGAAAATTTTGAGGGTGAGTAAAGAGTGACGGGCGACTTGTTTCTCGTAACTGAGAACTTGTGTTTTTTTGTTTTAAGGTTCCAGGCGATTTTGGCGGTCATCGGCAAGGGTGACATCGATGCCGCTATTATAATTAAAGTGTTGTAAAAAAAAGGCCAAGAGGAATCCCGGCGAAACTATTAAAAGGCCTCTAAATACACCGTTCAACCAGCATTATGTAACAAAAAAACGATAAGTACATTATCCTATTTAATAAAAATTTATTCGCCAATTCACCATTGGTAATAAACACACATGCACCAGACACCATAGGCTCAAACCGCAACTTATTACGAGCCAGAACCCTTAAAATTTACAAAAATACCATCCATTATTCGAACATCGTAGAACTTAGAGATTGTGGACAATAAGTTGCTTAGTCGGGGTCCCAACCAACATAAACCGCTGAGCTGAATCCCCAATACTGCTACATCCGGCGGTTATTTTTATTGAGCGTTGGCAATTTAAACTTTAAATAATTTTCAATTTTTAAATATTGTTTTTTTGTTGTTGTTTTGTAAACAAGATTGGGAGGTAGCCAACAAGGTGGATAGCCGGGTAATCGTCGCACGCCCGAAGGCGACCGGTCAGTGCCAGTTTCCGCCGGGTTTGCTTATTTCAATATTTTGTTTGTGAGTTTAGCATAACCGGAGCCAACCTTCTACAGAGCGCTCTTTAGGCTGGTTCCCGGGTGAGGACGAACACTGTCCAAAATTATAATTCGGTTGAGACTGATATCAGGTGTTGAAGGGTATTGGGGACTTCTTTGGGCCGAAAAACCTAAGGCCGTCCCAGCCCTGGTGTGACTAAGATTCCACCGACGACATCAGCGTCCACGTTATTGTGTACCATTGATTTATTTTTGTTGTTCTTCCCGTTCCTTTATGTATGCTTACCTGTTATAATATTTTCCATTTTTTCGATAAATTCATTTCATTTATTATAGCAAAATCCATATAAATATCGCTACTTATATGCATTTCAATGTTTACTTTTATGCCAATTTTATTTTTTAGCTACGAACTGTAGCAAATTTTAAAATAATTTCATTTCAGTACCAGTGTATTCAAGTTTTGTCGTTTACTGAAAGTTTTATGTTTGCAAGAAAATAAATGTCTTTTGTAAGCCACGCAAAATCTCCGACTTTTAATGGGTTGTGACAAGGGCTAACGATGAAATTAGATTTTAATATTTCAGGGGGTGCGGAGGAAAGCCAGAACATGAACGGAGCGGATAAGAAGCTGCGAAAGGGATAGGCGGTGTCGGAATTACTTGCAAGTCTTGTGCAGGAAAGCATATGCATACCTAGTCAAATGCGGCAAGTGGTTTCGGTATTGTCGGTGATAACAACCAGAAATAAAATACCACTAAATGTTATAGTCACATCCGAAATCAAATGAGACTTCCCGTATGCCTTTGAAAGGAAGGTCTCTGACGTACCTATCAAATAGCGACGGGAAGTTGAATTAATCGAGGATGTGATTAGTTGTCCTTTCGAAGCGTACGTTGGTTGCGGCGATCAGAGTCGGAAGTAAACGTAAGTCTTGATCGAGATAGCTCTTTAGAATGCCCGATCAATTGCGACGGAGAATTCCGATTTTGAGAGCTGCAATCAATGTACCAAGTGTGAATGAAGGTAAGTCGAGGTGAATGGAAGAGTAAATAGCAGTGTGAATATAAGTATGAGTTGAGGTGTGAATGTAAGTGTAAACGGTGAAGTGAATTAGAAATTGTATGGAGGTGTGAGAGGAAGTTGGATGGTAAGTGCGAATGGAGGTGTGCATGGAAGTGTAAAAGGAAGCGTAAATGGAAGTGTGAATGAGTTATGATTGAGTTAGCAACCACTTGGAGATAAAACAGTTTCGAAGGATACCCTGCTGTAGCATCATACAATCCTAAAAGATGAAAACATATATCCGTTCAACGCTGTCCGAAACACCCGCGTATTCTTATGAATATAGTAACAATTCTGATAATCATTACAAATGCGGAAGAAACAAACAAATTTACAATATTGGTGCGTAAGGTTAGACGTGTTCCTTTACCGATGTTACCATTTATAAAAAAAAAAAAAAAAAAAAATAGTTAATAGCCAAGAAATATAAGAATTAAAGCAAAAGGGCGTGTTAAGAAATTTTTTTTTGGCATTTATATATTTTATCGTAATGTGATAGTAGACAGGTATAGTTTTGCGATTGCAGTTTTGTTTTGTTTTGTTTCACTAGCATTATTTAAGGTATTTAAGGTTTAGTTTTTTTTAATTAAGTCATAGTCATTTTTAAAAAAAGCCCTAGTTTTTTTTTTGTATTTTAAGTTTTGTTTGTTTAAGACTGATAAAGCCGTAGTCTGAAATAAACCATATGTTCTTTATTTTATTGTTTCTTTCATTAACATCGATTAAGATTTAGTTTTAAAGGCATTTTTTTATTCTGTTTTTTTAGTAACATTGAAGTTAGAAAAAAATTAATAATAGCGATAGTATTAGCTAATTTTTTTTTGTGTTTTATTTTCCTCTGAAGTTAATAGTAGATAGGTGTAGTTTTTGTCATTTCAGGTTTTGTGTAATTAACAATAACTTAGATCATTAGTTACCTTTTTTTAAAGCCATAGTTTTGTTGATTTCTTGTTTTTTTTTGTAACATAAGCATTATATAAGCGTTAGTTCTAAGGCATAGTTTTAACATTAGTTAAGTTTTAATATTGGTAGTAAGGTACAGTTTTATTTGATTTTAAGTTTTTGGTTAGTTACAGTAACAATCAATAAATAAGCGTAGTTTTTATTTTAGTTTTCCTGGTAAAATTGGGTACAATGCGTAAGTTAAAAGAAGGTTTAGGCATATAATAGTATAGGTTTTAGTTTAAGTTATCTTACATAAGTATAAAATAAAATAATATAAAAAAAAGAAAAAAAAAACAAGAAACAGCTTGGTAAAGTAATTATTCGTGAATGTGGTATTTTCGCCTTAGGGCACTGTTTTTGCTGATAGTAGGGTAATAATTGTAATAGAATAGCTGCGAATGTAGATTTGGATTGCAGATTAAGATATTTGAGTAAACTGAGAACGTAGTGATAGTTTATGATTAGGTTTAATTATAAACGTAGAGACAAAAAAAGAATATACATATACATAAAACGAAAGAGTCGTATTCATACTTATGCTGGAAGGTAAAGCTTGTCAGGGAGTCGTAGGTTAGGTTGTAGTATAAGAGATACATCTGAAAAGAAAAAGTACTTAAATACACGTAGGGGAGATTATTTTTAATTACTTATCTGGTATCCAAACAGTCTTACGAACTTCATTGAGTTCTCTCATCAAGGTCGATTAGAGGTGAGAGCAATAGTGTTGTCAGGTCGGTTCGCCAGGGTATGAGTTCTAAAAAAGAAACAGAAATTTATAACGCAATATATAGACAAAATCGTTCCGTTACTCGAACTCATCTCACAACCATAATCGAAAATATTTCGAAGGTGCCTCTGAGCCATTCTCAACACAAGATAACCGGAGTTTCAAGGCCAAAGGAGAATCCGTCGGCAGGATCGAGCGCGATTCATCCCGTATTTTCGGTGCCACCACCCGAGTTGCCAAGGTCGCTCAGTAGGGCTGGAAGTTGGGCTGACTCTTTAACGTTACCTGAGTTCAGCGCATTAACCGATGCCGGGGCCGTAGCGTCTTGGGGGCAATCCAATCTGGTGGTGAACGCGATTGGTTCCAACCCGTTAGTTGATTTTAGTGGCCCGGGTGGGAATTCTACTGGGGTTTTCCTTGTCTCTAGCGGCGGGATACTACGACTATCAATATTACACAAGGAGTAGTGACTGAAGTACCTGTCCGGCAACCTATTCCGGTGCTTCCACGCCAGTCGCAACTGGATCCAACGACTAGACAATTCGAGCCCATTGACCAACCGAATGGCGCAGTCTCGATTGATGCTAAAAGCTGTGACGTTTTTTTATTTTTTGATTAATGATAGGAGGCGCTTCCGTTTTCTTCTGCTGGAATATTTTGTTTCCATAGTGAAAAGAAAAAAAAAATATTTTTAAATATTATTTGGAAAATTTTGAGGGTGAGTAAAGAGTGACGGGCGACTTGTTTCTCGTAACTGAGAACTTGTGTTTTTTTGTTTTAAGGTTCTAGGCGATTTTGGCGGTCATCGGCAAGGGTGACGTCGATGCCGCTATTATAATTAAAGTGTTGTATAAAAAAGGCCAAGAGGAATCCCGGCGAAACTATTAAAAGGCCTCTAAATACACCGTTCAACCAGCATTATGTAACAAAAAAACGATAAGTACATTATCCTATTTAATAAAAATTTATTCGCCAATTCACCATTGTGAATTAACACACATGCACCAGACGCCATAGGCTCAAACCGCATCTTATTACGAGCCAGAACCCTTAAAATTTACAAAAATACCATCCATTATTCGAACATCGTAGAACTTAGAGATTGTGGACAATAAGTTGCTTAGTCGGGGTCCCAACCAACATAAACCGCTGAGCTGAATCCCCAAAACTGCTACATCCGGCGGTTATTTTTATTGAGCGTTGGCAATTTAAACTTTAAATAATTTTCAATTTTTAAATATTGTTTTTTTGTTGTTGTTTTGTAACTCATACTTACATTCACACTTCTATTTACTCTTCCATTCACCCTTCCATTCATATCTACGTTCCCACTAACATTCACCTTGCATTTACACTTCCTTTCACACTTCCATGTACTCCTCGACTTACCTTCATTCACACTTGGTACATTGATTGCAGCTCTCAAAATCGGAATTCTCCGTCGCAATTGATCGGGCATTCTAAAGAGCTATCTCGATCAAGACTTACGTTTACTTCCGACTCTGATAGCCGCAACCAACGTACGCTTCGAAAGGACAACTAATCACATCCTCGATCAATTCAACTTCCCGTCGCTATTTGATAGGTACGTCAGAGACCTTCCTTTCAAAGGCATACGGGAAGTCTCATTTGATTTCGGATGTGACTATAACATTTAGTGGTATTTTATTTCTGGTTGTTATCACCGACAATACCGAAACCACTTGCCGCATTTGACTAGGTATGCATATGCTTTCCTGCACAAGACTTGCAAGTAATTCCGACACCGCCTATCCCTTTCGCAGCTTCTTATCCGCTCCGTTCATGTTCTGGCTTTCCTCCGCACCCCCTGAAATATTAAAATCTAATTTCATCGTTAGCCCTTGTCACAACCCATTAAAAGTCGGAGATTTTGCGTGGCTTACAAAAGACATTTATTTTCTTGCAAACATAAAACTTTCAGTAAACGACAAAACTTGAATACACTGGTACTGAAATGAAATTATTTTAAAATTTGCTACAGTTCGTAGCTAAAAAATAAAATTGGCATAAAAGTAAACATTGAAATGCATATAAGTAGCGATATTTATATGGATTTTGCTATAATAAATGAAATGAATTTATCGAAAAAATGGAAAATATTATAACAGGTAAGCATACATAAAGGAACGGGAAGAACAACAAAAATAAATCAATGGTACACAATAACGTGGACGCTGATGTCGTCGGTGGAATCTTAGTCACACCAGGGCTGGGACGGCCTTAGGTTTTTCGGCCCAAAGAAGTCCCCAATACCCTTCAACACCTGATATCAGTCTCAACCGAATTATAATTTTGGACAGTGTTCGTCCTCACCCGGGAACCAGCCTAAAGAGCGCTCTGTAGAAGGTTGGCTCCGGTTATGCTAAACTCACAAACAAAATATTGAAATAAGCAAACCCGGCGGAAACTGGCACTGACCGGTCGCCTTCGGGCTTGCGACGATTACCCGGCTATCCACCTTGTTGGCTACCTCACAATCTTGTTTACCTCAACCATACTTACCTTCTTGGCAGTGGATATCTGATATCCACTACCAAGGGCAAACACCGCAAATGTGGGTCAGCACAACAGCACTACGCAGAGTGAAGTGTCAAATATCACGAACCGAATGAATAAATGAATGAATGAAAGACGGAGGTACACTGCACCATATTGAGGGCAGACTTACGAGGTATGGAAGTGACGAAATAGTAATTGTCATTGGAAATAAATGCGGTGTGTGTTAAAATACGAATGACCTGCACCGCAGGGCAGAAATATGTGTTTTGTGGCGGGGAGAACCATTATGGGTGAAGACTCTTCGTGTTTTAAAGAATGGTTGAAGAGTCAGAGTTAATAGGACATTCAAACAAACAAGGTCGCAGCCCAGCAGCAAGACAGCGGGCCTTTGTCTTTAAATAAAATAAAATAAAATAAAATAAAAGAATATATTTCAAGGAAATAAATCAATCTTTTAATCTTTTAACTCTCCGATTCCACTCTTCCCGTTCATACGGAAGCACGGTAGCGAATCGTAACATTTGGTGGCAGCGGTGGGATATCTACGAAATAAAGATCTCCTCTACCATAGTTATTAGCCTTGCCAATACAAGAGACCTCTCTCTTGATGCGTTCTGGGGCTACACACCAGAAAAAGTGAAGTAAAAGTAAAGTTTTTTTTGTGATTAGTGTTAGAAATCCTACGAGCGTAAGACCTTGCTAGCTTTAGAGCTTAAGCATTTGGCAGACAGTAGGTAGTGATAAAAGACCAGGCCGTAATCCTCAACTTTAGGGCGTGAAGCCTGCCTGGCAACAAAAGAACAAAAGCAGCAACAACATCAACCACAACAGCAATAATAACAACAACAACAACAACAGCGGCATCAACCACAACAACAACACAAGTAAACTTAAAAAAAAATATACATATTTATATATGTACTTTTAGTAACATTTATTATTATTTTTAATATTATATACACATTTCTTGCTGTACCTGTATATTTCGTCAGTCCTTTCCCTTAACCTTTTTTCTACTATAATTCCGAGTTTGTTACGAAAATTCCTCGTTTACAAATTACGAGAAAGGCAATTAAAGAGGCCAACACCATTGCTGATCTCTTTACAAATTTATCTTTTCATTCTTCTGAACAAATTGTAAGAAAGAATACAGAAATGGACATTAAAATAGGGATAACTGATGTTTTCAACATCGTTCCTGTTTTTGATGGACAACCAAAAGAATTGGCTAAGTTCCTATCATGTGGAGATATCCTCTTCTGTTCAATCAAAGAATCTGACCAACCGACATTTTTGGAAATTGTGAAAACTAGGCTACATGGTTCTGCCTTTGAGTTGACACAACACCACACTATCCTTACTTGGAAGAGCCTAAAAGAAAAATTAGAGGCTGAATTCAAAGAAGTGAAAACTCGGTCATCGGCTCACAATGAACTTGTTACCATAAAGCAACGTTTCAAAGAAACTGTTAAAGAATTTGGGGATCGTGTTCTAGCAGCCCTTAATTGTCTTAACTCCGCTACTTTTGCCACAACCAGCGATGACACTGTAAGAGCATTCCTTGTAGCAGAAAATCGGAAGCTAGCAATCCAAGTTTTTGAGGATGGCTTGAAGAACGAGCAGGTTAAGCTTATAACGAAAGCTTATGGGGGGTCGATCTAAAAAAAACCATAGCCCACGCCGAAGGTCATGCCGCTCGTATAAACCACAGCTCCTCCTTTTCTAACTACACGAATCCCGTTAATGACCAAATGGCAAGGTTTTGCAATATCTGTGGAAAGCAGGGACATACACAAGATACCTGCTACAAAAACACGCAGTTTCCCAGTTTCTCTAAGGATAAACCTGTGAAAAAGGAAACACACTCTTTGACCTGCGATTATTGTAAAAAACCCAATCACTCGATAAGCAATTGTAGAGCCTACGCAAATCAAACACCCTCGTATAGCAATAATCAAGAAGGGAATATTAGAAAAGACCCATTTAAAAATAATGTCCGACACTATAACATATCACCAGGATATAGTAATTGGCACTCGGGCGAAGACTTTTATCCTCAGCAACGAAATCAGGGAAACGAATGTGTTCGGGAGGAGAAAAGCGGCTACCCCTCTCGAATAATTACTTCAGCCGATATCCACCAGAACAAGAACTAAATCTTAAGTTCCACGTATCATTCTGTCCTGAATTCAGAGAGCCAACGATACGTCTACCATTTAGTCCATCGCGAAAAAAATATACCACGTTGCTTATTGACACGGGAGCAGATATATCCCTTTTATAAAATACTTGTTCTTTAGAAAGCAGTAATGAATCCTACACAATATCAACCATAGCCGGGGAGTCATTACAAACCCTGGGGATGATATATGGTAACTTGGAATTTGAAACTGCAGATCACACGATGATCTTGAAACATCATTTCCACATACTTACCGATCATATAAATCGGTATAATAGGAAACGACTTTCTATCAAAATATAAGTGCATAGTAAATTTTAAAGAAAGATCTCTAATAATTCCAATGTCAAATAATAATGAAGTAGAAGAGAGGGAGCCATTATCTACGGATAATGGGGGTGAGTATCAAAGAAAGACATGCAGCTCTATGAACGGGGCATATGGCCATAGCCGTAACGAATTGTCATGTGAAACACTCTCCACAGACCCAGAATCTCTTCAAACTTTCGAAAAAAAAGACAGGTATAATAAAAATATAAAAAATAATAAAGGTATAGCAGAAGGTAAGACTGATCATATAAAAGAATCAGCAGAAAGTCTAAAACCAAACCGATATGAAGGTGTAGCAGAAGGTAAGACTGATCATATAAAAGAATTAGCAGAAAGTAAGACTATCCACCCAAAAGGTTTAAAACCAAACCAATATGAAGGTGTAGCACAAGGTAAGACTGATCATATAAAAGAATCAGCAGAAAGTAAGACTATCCACCCAAAAGGTCTAAAACCAAACGAGGAAAGGGAGCCATTATCTACGGATAATGGGGGAAAGCATATAGCAGAAACATGCAATTCTATGCACGGGACCTATAGCCAGAGCCGTGACAAGTCGCTATGTGAATCACGATCTACCAACCCAGAATATAAAATAAAAAAGGAAAATCTGTTTGAAAATTATATTACTCTAAAACCACGTTGTGAGCATAATAAAGATGCGATTATATATAAAAAAGAAATAAGTCCAGATATATATCTTGCCGAAACTGTCGTAAGACCTGAACAAAAAATGGTCAAAGTTTTGATTCTGAATACGTCAGAAAACGAAGAAAAAATTAATATAAACAATATTGATTACGAATGGGATGACATTTCAAATTTCAATGTCGTAAGCCTTAGGCCAGAGAAAGATTCAAAATTTGAAACAATTAGGGAATTAACAAATAAAATAAATAATGCAAATCAGGAACAGCAATTATTTTCCGAAATTGAATCCCTAACCACTTTAATTACTTTGATAATTATGCGTTACCAAAACACTGTAGATGAAATTATTGACCTGGTTAGTAATGTTAACCATGGCAAACCACATCCAACCATAGTTACTCCAAATCAGCTAAGAACAGCGCTACTAAAATCAAACAAGACATCCCTAGTGGTACAAGAATTTCATCAATTGTGTCAAATAACATCTTATCTCTTTACCAAATTAGTACAATCAGGGCAACTATACGTCAACAGAAAGTAATTTATAAATTCAGGATTCCACTCCCATATACCGAAAATTTTCACCTCTATAAAATTATCCCTCTACCTACAAATTTTAAAAACCATTTTATATTCATACAACCTGCAACAGAATATCTTATAATAGATTATAATAAAGAGTACTACAGTCCTATCAATGCCAACGACTTAAAGAATTGTAAAAACCAGAAGAACGCATTCTTATGCCCAATGCTACATCCTTTGTTCAATTTAAATTCAAAACTATTCAACTGCGAGGTAGAATTATTACGAAAGTCGGAAGTTTTACCACCCTCATGCGAAGTGAAGGAGGCAAATATTTCAACCATATGGTTACAACTTTCTACCCATAACAAATGGTTATTCTCTACCACACACAGTTATGAAATAGATGAAATTTGCAAGGACGACTTAACAACTTACACCCTTCAAGGAACGGCTAAGCTTGAGATCACGGGAAATTGCTATATCAAATCTAAGGATTTAATAATACGTTCGTACAGTGAAATAGATACAATTTCCCACTCTTCTTATATACCATCCATGAACATTTCAACGTTTTTAACCAATATTACTCTTCCAGTAATCAGTAAAAATAAAAATGAGATAGCGCTTGTAAAATTCTCAAGCCAGGATGAACTTAAACTTATATCAAAGCGAATAATAGATCTTAAGTCTGAAGAAAATACTCCACTTTTGCCAATTAGCTCTCATGATATACATCAATATACATTGATCTATACAATATTAGTCTTGATCTTAGCATTTTGTTTTTACTGCCTAGTTCGATGTATGAAAAGGAAACAAAAACCTGTAAAGAATAGTAACGAAATCCAGGAAACGAACAAACCTTCCCTAATCGTACAACAAGTCCCTATAAAAACCGAACCCCTCCCGTCTACAGCACCGAAATTAGTGTTAACAACTGGTGTTTAAAAAGAAATGTATAAAATGTAAGAGTTTTTTTTATAAATTTCTATCTTTTTCCAACACAACGTTAAAATTAAGAACAAAAAGCTATAATAAGATACATTTAATCTTCAAAAAACTAAACTATAAAAAAATGTATATAAAATTTTCTATAAAAAAAAATGTATTAACTACTTATGAAAATATTGAACTGCAAATCAAAATTTTATGTTTAAATTTATGTTAAAAAAAAATAATTTTTACGTTTCCAAAAAATATTACATTACCAAACAAAAAAAAAACAAATTTAAAAAAATAAATTATGTATGAAAAAGCAAAAATAATAAAAAAAAAAAAATGTTAACTCTATGTATTAAAAAAAAAAAAAGGAAAAGTATATATGTAAAAAAAATTTTTTTTTCTAAATAATATGTATTAAAAATAAATTTAAATAAAATTTAAAATGTTAACTATTAGTATATGTACATAAATGGTTTTTCAACCAACCATATCATTCATTTGCAGAAAATTCACCATGAATTTTCTTTTTCGAAGGGGGGAGGGATGTAGTGACCGCACTACAGATCATCCTACCTCATATTCATCCACGGTGGTCTCTCTTCACACGAACCACATCTGCATCCCATAATGACGATCGTTTCTCATTTATTTATTTCGTAAGATTTTGCCCACCAACAATACTGACGAATCGTATGTGTATCTCCATATAAACATTTCATCGGTAGGTACACTCATTCTGCCTGATAGCTGACTAACATACAATATGCATATGTAGTTCAAGTGTTCTTGGCAGTGGATATCTGATATCCACTACCAAGGGCAAACACCGCAAATATGGGTCAGCACAGCACTACGCAGATTGAAGTGTCAAATATCACGAACCGAATGAATAAATGAATGAATGAAAGACGGAGGTACACTGCACCATATTGAGGGCAGACTTACGAGGTATGGAAGTGACGAAATAGTAATTGTCATTGGAAATAAATGTGGTGTGTGTTAAAATACGAATGACCTGCACCGCAGGGCAGAAATATGTGTTTTGTGGCGGGGAGAACCATTATGGGTGAAGACTCTTCGTGTTTTAAAGAATGGTTGAAGAGTCAGAGTTAATAGGACATTCAAACAAACAAGGTCGCAGCCCAGCAGCAAGACAGCGGGCCTTTGTCTTTAAATAAAATAAAATAAAATAAAATAAAAGAATATATTTCAAGGAAATAAATAAATCTTTTAATCTTTTAACTCTCCGATTCCACTCTTCCCGTTCATACGGAAGCACGGTAGCGAATCGTAACACCCCCACCAGCGGTAAGGGGTCATTTTAATTTATTAATCAAGCCACTGAAATCTTGTTCCGCTACCCAAATACGCTAACTCGGATATTCTGGTGTTTCTACCAAGAACTATCCATTGTTATCAAGGTGTATCGCTTTGATTAACAAATACGAGTTTATCGTACAATAATAATAATAATAATAATAATAATAATAATAATAATAATAATAATAATAATAATAATAATAATAATAATAATAATAATAATAATAATAATAATAATAATAATAATAATAATAATAATAATAATAATAATAATAATAATAATAATAATAATAATAATAATAATAATAATAATAATAATAATAATAATAATAATAATAATAATAATAATAATAATAATAATAATAATAATAATAATAATAATAATAATAATAATAATAATAATAATAATAATAATAATAATAATAATAATAATAATAATAATAATAATAATAATAATAATAATAATAATAATAATAATAATAATAATAATAATAATAATAATAATAATAATAATAATAATAATAATAATAATAATAATCATAATAATAATAATAATAATCATAATAATAATAATAATAATAATAATAATAATAATAATAATAATAATAATAATATTTCTTTTTTTTTTTTTTTTTATTTCTGATTCCCCTAAGGGTTACAGGATTCCGTTCCTGACTTCAGTCTACCTCATCCCTTCTACTTTCTCTCGTCTTGTCTTTTCTCACTTCCTCTAGCTCTTTTATCCATTCTTCTCCCCTCCCTTTTTCGTCCATTATTTCCATCAACTTTTCCCCTATGGATTTGCCTTCATTTCCTCCTGCTCTGCATCTTTCTATTACATGTTCCCACGTCTCTGGTTCACCCTCGCACAGTCTGCACATTCTCTCCTCTTCTCGTTTCCAATACCATCTTTCTCTCACCTCATTCCCTAGTCTAAATCTTGCTATTCGCCTCGTTCTTTCTGTCTTCCATCCTGCTACCAGATAATGCGGTATCCCCTCCGTCATTATTTCTCTATACCATCTGTTATATCTAGATTCCTTTATTTGTTCCCGCCTTTCCTTCTCCTGTTCTATTCTGTCTTCTCTTTCCACTCCCTCGTATCCCGTCGCACTATCATCTCTTCCCTCCCTTCCCCTCATTTCTTGCCTACCCTGTTCCCATCTTGATACTCTCACTTGTCCATCTCTCCCTCTCTCTTTCATCTCCTGTAGACATTCCCTCGCTATTTCACTTCCCTTTCCATCTGTTAACTTCTCTTCATATTTCCATGCCCTTCTCCCTGCTCTTATCCTTATCTTGTCTCTTTTTGTTTCTTCTCTCACCATGTATCCTGGAGTTTGCCATTCTACACCTAGTGTCCATTTGAGGTACCTCTCTTGCATTGTTTCAATTTCTTTTCTCTCCTCCCATCCCCATATTTCTGCTCCATACCCCATCACCGTCCATACCAGGGTGTCAAAAAGCCACATCTTCCTCTCCCATACCCTCTCGAATTTTCTCCTTCCAATCCCCCATGCTTCCTTCATGACCGCTGCTGCCTTTTTTGCTCTGTCCTTTATATGTGCCTCCTGCCTTCCATTCTTTTTGAACACATAGCCCAGGTATTTAAACTCCCTTACTTCCTCTATTTGCTTTCCCCTCCATCTCCAATCTACTGTTTTATTCCTCCCTCCTCCTTTTCTAAACCTCATCACTTTCGTCTTTCCAACGTTTAACTCTAGTTTTTTCTTCTCGAAATATTTTTCCAGTATCCTTATCATACATTGCATCTCTTCTTCGTTTTTCGCCAATACTACCACATCATCTGCGTATGCCAGCGAGCAAATTCTTTTTCCTCTCACTTTTACCCCTCCCCATCTCCCCTCGGCCAGTTCGTCTTCCATATCTGCCGTCAATAAGTTAAACAGTATTGGACTCATCGGGCAGCCTTGTCTTACTCCTTTTCCCGTCCAAAATGTTCCCCCCATCGCTACTCCCGCTTTCACTCTGCTCGTCGTTTCTTCGTAAACCTCCCTAACTCTCTCCCTAAGCCCTTCTCTTACTCCACGTTCCACCAATGCATCTATCATAATTTTTCTATCCACTGAGTCAAACGCCGCTTTTAAATCTATAAATAGTGCCACTAGCTTGCCTTTCTCCTCTGCAACCTCTCTGTTCACCACATAGTTCAACACATATATATTGTCTATCGTCCCTACTCCTCTTCTGAACCCCGTTTGATTCGGTGGTATCATCCCTTTTTCCTCCGCTTCTTCCTCTAGCCTCTTCGCTAAAACCGCAGTGTATATTTTATATAACGTTGGCATGAGTGTTACTCCTCTGTATTCCTCTACCTTTGTTCCCGCCCCTTTCTTTACTATTGGTGCAATCACCCCCTCTTTCCACCCCTCCGGCCATCCGTCTCCTCTCCACACTTTTCTGCATATTTCCCAAGCTACCTCTATCCCTTTTTCTCCTCCATATCTCCACGCCTCATTCGGTATTTCATCTATTCCCGTTGCTTTTCCTTCTTTGAGTTTTCTCACCACCTTTCTTATTTCTTCTTTGCTAATATCAGTCTCCTCTTCCGCTCTTCTTCTTCCCTCCATTCCCATTCTTACTCTTCCTTCCACCCCTCCAAATAAGCTCATAAAATATTTTTTCCATTCCTCTTCGGCTATACCTTCCCCCATTATCTTTCTCTTCTTTCTTTCTCTATTTATTATTTCCCACACTTTGTTTTCGGTATTGGCCTCTGTAATTTCTCTTTTCAACTCTTCCTGCTCGGCCCTTTTCTTTTTCTCACACATCACTTGATATTCTCTTTTTTTCTCCCTGTATTTTTCTTTCGTCCCACTATTTTTCCTCCACCTCCTTAACTCCTTTCTTACTTCCCCTTTTTTATCTCTGCACTCATCATCCCACCATCCTCTCATTTTCCGTTTCCTTTCTCTCCCCCCTATCTCCTCACTTCGATCAATCTCTCTCTTTATCCTCTCCCCTATCTCCTTAACTGCTTCCTCTCCTCCCTCCTCCAGTCTAAATCCTCGCATTCTTCTCTCGTATTCCCGTTTCATCTCCTCTGACCACCTTCCCGTTTTTGTTCTTTTGACCTCCTTTCCTTTTTCTCTCTTTCTCCTTCTCCCTTTTTTCATCGTGATCACCAATGGGTGATGATCCGACTCCACCCTATCTGCTACTTCCATCCTTTCTATCCCGTCTCTCGTCCTCTCGTCACCCAATACATAATCTATAACTGTCTCCCCTCTGCCTCCTGTATACGTGAACTCTCCCTCCTCGTCCCCCTCTATATTACCGTTAAAAATTTCCCACCCTAATTCTCCTATCATCTGCGTTAACTTTTTTCCTTCAGCGTTCACTTTCTTATCTTTTGACCTCCTTCCATTCTCTTCATCTTCCATCTCCCTCACTCTTCCACCCTCTAGCCCTGTTCTGGCGTTGAAGTCCCCCCCTATTATCACTCTTTCCTCATCTGCTTGCTTCTCCATCCACCTTCTTAAGCTTTCCAACTTCTTATCTATGTCGTTATTAACGTATATTGCTACTATAACCCATTCATCCTTCCCGGCTTTTACTTTCCTGCATATTATTCCCTCTTCCCGTTCCTGATGCTCATCTCCCTCCATTGCCATTTCTTCTCTAATTCCCATCATCATACCTCCCATCGCTCTTCCCTTCTTATTCTTCTTTTTTGCTCCCTGTCTCGTCCATTTATACCCCTTTGGCAGTTTTGTTTTCCATTTTTCCCAGTTCTTTTCCTCTACCCAAGTTTCTATCAACACTATAACTTCCCATTCTTTGATCCCTTCCCAGAACTCTTTTTCTTTATTTGCTAGCCCCGCCACATTCCAGAAGCCGATCTTCCATCTTTCCTTCGCCTCTTCTCTACTTATTTCATTTCTTTCTTCTTCTTCCCTTATCCGTTTTTTGGCTCCATTCGCTCTTCTACTTCTCTTTCCCCTTCTTGTTTTTGGCTACTTCTACTTTCTCTCTGCAATTGGCCATCCTGTTCTTCATCTCTAGTCATTATTTTCCTTATGACCTCCCTTTTCTCATCCCATACCCATGTCTCGTCATTTACTATCAGTTTCCCATATCTTATCCTAACCCACTTCCCTTTTCTCTTCTCTTCCTCTGCTCGCTCCTTTATCAGCCACTTCATTCTTCTTTCTTTCCACGTTAAGTCCTCTTCAATTCTCTCCCTCCTTCCTTTTAGGCTCGTTTTCTTTCTCATAACCTCTGCTTTCCCCTCTAGTGTTTCCATCTTTACCTCTATCATGCCCTCTTTCCTGTCTGCTCCTCTCCTTCCGACCTCCTTCACTTCCTTTATCCTTGCTCGCACTCCTATGCTTATAAATAAGCTTTCTACCGTTTCTTTTATTGTGCCTTGTATCTGCGCGTTTCTGATTATTACATTCCTTTTTATTTTTTCTTTTTCCTGTTTTTCTATCTTTGCTTCCATCTC